>OX465579.1:174776392-175112986 GCA_950022655.1 Alentia gelatinosa
CACCCCTCTCATAAGATCTCACACTCTCTAAGTGGTATTCTGTACAAGGTTCTCACTACACACCCCTCTCATAAGATCTCACACTCTCTAAGTAGTATTCTGTACAAGGTTCTCACTGCGCTCTATGGGAGAAGGCACCATTGAGATTATAGGAATCTTTGGATTGCATTGATGTCCGTGTTTAGCATGGGAGGCGGGCTAGTGGATTCTCAAAGCTCTAAGCCTAGTTTGTTGAGAATTCTTCTCCCATAGAGCGTAGTGAGAGTACTATCATGAAAAATCACGAAATTTCATATGATTGTTTACATGGCATGAGTTGTCTTCGTGGAATGATTTCACGAAGCAGAGCTGAGTGATATCTGTATCGGAAGAAAACGAATGGCATATAAACAATTATATAAAATTGAGTGGTGTTTAGATTTTATCCTACCCTGTTACATGTTTTTAACTTCTCATGTCACCAGTGGCATATAAAGATTTTATGCCATAACCGTGACATACAGTTACACCATGTAAAGTCTATGGAGATTTATATGAGGGGTAGGATAAAGAATATTGTTATATACCTGTGGTAGTATATCCTATACATACGGCCCGCTCCTACCCATATCATATTTATATCCGTACGACACCTGTGTGATGTACGGGGTATGTATGTGGCAAACGGGGCATGTACGGCGGCGAAATCCAAAAACTCACCCAGAAGCAAGGTTAAAAATTGGATATTTTGAGGTATATAATAATAGAGAAACAGGCTGACTGTCTCCGGACGGATAAAATACTTGGTAAAATACGGATAAAATACTTGGTAAAATACTTGGTAAAATCGTCGATCAGATGAACCTCTGCCTTCAGCATCGGTTCATCTGATAGCCGATTTTACCGCGTATTTAATCCGTACGGAGACAGTAAGCCTGTTTCTCTATACTACTTAGAGAGTGTGAGATGTTATGAGAGGGGTGCATCTTGTCCTGCTATGACCTACGATGAGTAACGCAGCGTGTGAGCCTTCAGAACCACGACCTAATTGTCAGTGGTGTTTGCTCAGTGGTCCGCGTGTCTCCACTGAGTCCTGTCTGACCCTGACATGCCCTCACCGTGACCCCGGGGGTGTCCAGCTCAGCCCAGCCAGATTCACCATGGAGCAAGTTCTCACCCCGAGTATTATCCTACCCCTAATAAAAAACGCCATAGGCTTAACATGGGATTCTTTAATATCACATGTGTGACATAAAGTTTTGTTTATGCCACTTTCTGATACTGAAAAAATGTGGAAACGGGGTAGGATAAAATCGAGACGCCACTCGTTTGAGTTTGAGCTTATTTATGCTACTCATTTTGTTGGCTCCATAATTTCACGAGTCGAAGACGAGTGACATTATGGAGCCAACAAAATGCGTGGCATAAATAAACTCAGACTCAAACTCGTGACGTCTCTTAATATTATCCATCGTATACAAAGTCCCCATTGAAAATGTATGGGGACTCAGTAAACCACGACCCATCATATAAACCCTGTCAGATACCATAACTGTGGTATAGGGTCTCAAAACCATGGTGTACGGGAAAAATAGTTTTGCTATAAAGCAAAGACATAGTCCATACTGTTGTACCTTTTAATATGGCAATAACTTGGTTGACGTCGTGGTTGACGTCGTAATATAACAAACGAGGTTGACCTCGTAACACACTCCCTAGCGCTCGTGTATTACTATGCGTCAACTTCTCGTGTTTTACGGCCGCCTGTCCACAAAACCATCAATTACTGTCTATGTATTTGTGTCCCATAGGATTAACATTGGGAACTCGTTCTCCATGGCCATACGAGTATTGCAGTCCGTTGACCATGGTCTATAACCTGTGTGTTTTAGTGTGTACAGGGGTGAGATGAATACAGAAAGCAACTCGTTTTGGTCAAAGTCGATGTTCTCCAACTCATTTGAACGCTATGTGATATTGATGCGACTGTCAACTCGTTCATATCACTCTGCGTCAAACTCGAATGACAACTTTGACCAAAACTTGTTGGTTCCTTCTTTATTACCAACCCTCACACCCAACTCAGTCTAGCGGGAGACATTATCATATACCTGTGCCAGTATGTTACACAAATATCAACCTCTGCTAGGGTATTGGTATTAAATATATACCGGCACAGTATGGTGGTATAAAATGATGTACCACCCTACTTTGAATACAAATTCTGATTGGCTGAAAAAAATTGCACTGACCTACTTAGGAAGTGCTGGCAGTGACTTGCACAAGGATCACAGAAGTTGATGGGAAAAAAAGAGTGAAAAATGTGCTTGGAGCATATTCTGTGCTTGACTTTCATGAAGATGTCAAGAGATATACCAGCACACTTTGAATCCAGCTCGGATGTTGTCATATTTCCTTATGTAATTCATCAAATACTTATATTTGAAGGTATATAATAAAATAAAAATGTATTACCTTGCTGGTACATACTCACACACCTTGTTTCTTTTGATAAAAATATTCCACTTGCTCTGCAAGCTCGTGGAATATTTCTATCGAAAGAAACGCGGTATGTGAGTATATACCAGTAAGGTATATACATTTTATCTTATTATTATGCTCCGGTAATTACCAACTCTCACACCCAACTAAGTCCAGACAGAGGCATAAACAATGTTATTATATACCTGTGTGCGAATGTCTATGAAATACTACCCGCTGCTAGGGGTGCAGTAATAATGTTCGTGCCCGCTGTGAGTGTGACTTAATAAGTCATCAAAATAACATGTTTTCATCGATTTAAGGTATATAATAATAAACAAACGTCCTCACTGTGGGCGAAACGATTCTCGTTCTTGGTCAGACTTTAATTTCATACTGCCTTCTGCCTATGGCGTCAGGCAGTATGAGATCAAGGACTGACCTCGAACAGGAACCCTTTCGTCTACAGTACGTTTCCTAATATTACCATGATTTCGATCTCAGTGGTCGTATTCTCCGCGTAGTTGACGCGTAGTAAAACTCCGAGCAATATCGAGGAGTATTACGTAGTGTCAACTACAAGGAGAATACGGCCACACAAATCGAAATCATCGTAATTTTGTATTCATTACTGACCTTTTGACTAATTAATTGGAAAAAATCTTGTAAATAAATAGAAATTTGACGCAAGCGCTGTGCATTGCTTTTAGTTCCTATAATGCCCAGCAGGTGAATATTCCGTAAGCGCTCCAAACGAGATGATGTCACCTCCAGCCTCGATTTGTAGATATCTTGGAACAGCAATAACTCAAGTCATTGGTACCCCCAAATCTATCAGGGCTTGTCCATGCAGTACCTCAGTCCACACCCGGGGGCAGCTTTGGACCCTGCCAAGAGGATCTACCCAGTCATACACCCGTAACTCCAAGACCTGCCCTGTCTTGGATGCCCATCCTGGTGTTTTGCCTGCTCCCGCCCCGTCTAAACCAAACCCACCCCAGCCCGGGGCCCCACTCTACACCTTGCCAGGGGGAAATCCCTGCCGTACACCTGTCCCTGCCCCTGACCCACCTATACCCACCCTGCCCCATCCCGTCCCGCTCTATACCAGCCTGGAGGAACATCCTAGTACTCCTCACCCCGTCTCTACACCCCACCCTGTACCACCTTGCCCCACCCTGCACCCTGCTCCATACACAGCCAGGAGTAACATTTTCCTGCAAACCCTGTCAGTACCCCACCCTGCCCCTCCCTGCCCCTCCCTGCCCCTCCCTGCCCCTCCCTGCCCCACCCTGCCCCTCCCTGCCCCTCACTGCCCCTTCCTGCCCCTCACTGCCCCTCCCTGCCCCTCCCTGCCCCTCACTGCCCCACCCTGCCCCACCCTGCCCATTCCTGCCCCTCCCTGCCCTCTCTGTCCCTCCCTGCCCCACCCTACCCCACCCTGCCCCACCCTACCCCACCCTGCCCCACCCTGCCTAAGCCGGCCCCTCCCTGCCCCTCCATGCCCCTCCCTGCATCACCCTGCCCCACCCTACCCCACCCTGCCCCTCCCTGCCCCTCCCTGCCCCACCCTGCCCCTCCCTACCCCACCCTGCCCCACCCTGCCCCACCCTCCACCAATCCCCATACCAGCCTCGAGGTATATCCCAGTCCTCACCCCGTCCATACACCACCCTGCCCTTCCTCCAGGCCCTGCCCGGAGGCGGCCCCGGCTCCAGGCTTATCTCGTGGACACAGGTGGCCCCGCGGTCTTTGGGGGCAGCCAGACTAGCTTGCCGCTAGAGGGCGCCACTAAATCCCTGTCGGTGGCAGGCGCTACGGTCTGCAGTCAGTTCGGGCGGGTGAGGGGGTGGGGTGAGGGGGCCCTCCTCCTCTCCGGGGGTGGCTGAGGGTTGAGGGGGTAGAGGGGGGTGGGGATTATACTCCAGGTGAGCCGCAGGTGGGTGCTCAGTGAGATGGACGGCCTCCAGGTGGTACAGCCAGACCCCTCATGTGTATTACGCCAGGCTGAGTGGGAGCAGGGTGGTGAGGTGCGGGGGCTGGGGGGGGGGGGGGGTGGTCCTCAGCGTGTAGAGAGGTGGGAGGGTGAGGAGCAGAGGTGGGAGGGTGAGGAGTGGAGTGTAGAAATGGGGCGGTGTAGAGTGGAGAGGTGGGTGGGTGAGGAGCAGAGGTGGGATGGTAAGGAGTATGGTGTAGAGGTGGGGTGGTGAGGAGTGTGGTGGAGAGATTGGGTGGTGTAGAGTGGAAAGGTGGGGTGGTGAGGAGTGAGGAGTGAGGAGCAGAGGTGGGGTGGTGAGGAGTGGGGTGGGGAGGTGGGGTGGTGTAGAGTGGGGTGGAGAGGTGGGGTGGTGTAGAGTGGGGTGGAGAGGTGGGGTGGTGAGGGGTGTGGTGGAGAGGTGGGGTGGTGAGGAGTGGGGTGGAGAGGTGGGGTGGTGTAGAGTGTGGTGGAGAGGTGGGGTGGTGAGTGGTGTGGTGGAGAGGTGGGGTGGTGAGGGGTGTGGTGGAGAGGTGGGGTGGTGAGGAGTGGGGTGGAGAGGTGGGGTGGTGTAGAGTGGAAAGGTGGGGTGGTGAGGGGTGTGGTGGAGAGGTTGGGTGGTGTAGAGTGGGGTGTAGAGATGGAGTGGTAAGGAGTGGGGTGGAGAGGTGGGGTGGTAAGGAGTGGGGTGGAGAGGTGGGAGGGTAAGGAGTGGGGTGGAGAGGTGGGAGGGTAAGGAGTGGGGTGGAGAGGTGGGAGGGTAAGGAGTGGGGTGGAGAGGTGGGGTGGTGTAGAGTGGGGTGTAGAGATGGGGTGGTAAGGAGTGGGGTGGAGAGGTGGGGTGGTAAGGAGTGGGGTGGAGAGGTGGGAGGGTAAGGAGTGGGGTGGAGAGGTTGGGTGGTGTAGAGTGGGGTGTAGAGATGGGGTGGTAAGGAGTGGGGTGGAGAGGTGGGGTGGTAAGGAGTGGGGTGGAGAGGTGGGAGGGTAAGGAGTGGGGTGGAGAGGTGGGAGGGTAAGGAGTGGGGTGGAGAGGTGGGAGGGTAAGGAGTGGGGTGGAGAGGTGGGGTGGTGTAGAGTGGGGTGTAGAGATGGGGTGGTAAGGAGTGGGGTGGAGAGGTGGGGTGGTAAGGAGTGGGGTGGAGAGGTGGGAGGGTAAGGAGTGGGGTGGAGAGGTGGGAGGGTAAGGAGTGGGGTGGAGAGGTGGGAGGGTAAGGAGTGGGGTGGAGAGGTGGGAGGGTAAGGAGTGGGGTGGAGAGGTGGGAGGGTAAGGAGTGGGGTGGAGAGGTGGGAGGGTGAGGAGTGGGGTGGAGAGGTGGGAGGGTAAGGAGTGGGGTGGAGAGGTGGGAGGGTAAGGAGTGGGGTGGAGAGGTGGGAGGGTAAGGAGTGGGGTGGAGAGGTGGGAGGGTAAGGAGTGGGGTGGAGAGGTGGGATGGTGAGGAGTGAGGAGCAGAGGTGGGGTCGTAAGGAGTGGGTTGGAGAGGTGGGAGGGCGAGGAGTGGGTGTAGAGATGGGGTGGTAAGGAGTGGGGTGGAAGGGTGGGAGGGTGAGGAGTGGACGTTGGAGGTGTTGGCCGTTAGGGTGAGGAGTAGAGCTGTATCAGGGTGGAGAGGAGAGGTGTGGAGATAGGTGTGTTGGGGTGGTGGTTGTGAGGGTTGAGTTTAGTGGGGGTGGTGAGTTGACTCCTCTTCACCCTCAGGGCCACCATTTCCTCCCCTCTCCTCCCTCTCCTCCCCTCCTCAGGGTGAAGAGGAGAGGAGAGGAGAGGGGAGGAGAGAAGATGGGCCCTGAGGGATCCCTCCCCTCCTCCTCCTCCTACCACCGTCTGGTGGCCGTCCTCCGAGGCCATCGGTCAATCAGCCAGTCTATAATCTCCGTGAGATCGACCCCGGCAACAGGCTGCCGGCTGCAGCGGCTCACACACTCACACACTTTACGTCACAGTGTGCAGCTACAGGTATAGGCCTGTCTCCATTAGCCCACGAAAAGGGTGTAGAGTTTAGTTGACGCTACGTAATACTCCTCGCTATCACTCGGAGTATTACTACGCGTCAACTACGCGGAGAATACGGCCACTCAGTTCGAAATCATGGTAATATTGCGTATATGAACGATACTGTTTTCTAGTGTTTAGACATACCTCGTCCTCCAAACTTTGTATATCTTAACATGCTAAAACAACTCAGAACAGTTTCCATTCAGGCATCCTAAACCTGTCTCCCTATAGTACTTCAATGATCTTGTCTTCAGCAATGCTGTCATGTATAATCATACTCAGTGTCGTAATAAAAATACAGAACGATATTGATATATGCGCATCTGTACTATGTCACCCCTACTTCACTCTCCTAGCACAGTCTTCTGATTCGTCTGTACACAAAGTTATTTGATCCCATCGTGGTCTAGAACAAAGGCAGTCACTTGAGGCATCATTCTGACCACCATCTGAGTGGTTTATAAGTGCACACAGCCTCAGGGTTTGCCTCACGTTAGTACTGACTGACAGAAAACACATTATCTCACCCCTGGAATAAATACACAATATTGACTGGTTTCAGATACAGCCACTTGTATCTGAAACCAGTCTATATTGTATTTATTATCCACCTTTTCTGGGCAAGTGGCATGTCGATACCAGTTCATTTTAGTTATGCACTTTTTTCCCGTACGCACTACTTTCCGTATGCGCCACCTGGAGCATACAACATATCCGTATGCGCCGGGTATGTCCATGTTTTATTGGACACTTTGGATTAGGTGGATAATAAATGTCCATAGGCTTAACATTTGGAACTTGTTCTCCATGCCCTTACAAATATTGCAGTCCGTTCTCCATGGTCCATTTTCTGTGTGTTGTCCATCATTTTATTGTGCGTGAGGGTGAGATAAATGCAGAAAGCAACTCGTTTTGGTAAAAGAAGTCATTCTCCAACTCGTTTGGATGCTATGTGATATTCACTCGGCTGTCGCCTCATTCATATCACTCCGCATCAAACTCGTGGAGAACGACGACTTGGACCAAAACATGTTGGTTTCTTCTTTAATATTCCGCTCGTTCTGTTATATTTTCTGTAAGATATTTCCTTGTGAATATTTCGTAAAGTCATGTCATATTCGTGTAGATCCCACAGGGGAGGGTGATGGCCTTAAGACCTGAACATACAAAACGTCCCCAACTCTACAGGGGACAGAGATGGTGGAATTGAAGAAGCAGAAACGAAATAGAAAGGTAAGAGCATTCCCAGTGAGAGAAACTGTTGATAGTGATATCACTTTACCTTTTTCATTCAAACACCCTAACCCTTGCCTTGCATGGTGATCCTCTTTTGGGTTAATGTAAATAGACTATGTAATTGTTGGGATTATACCTTCTCTATAATATATTTAGTTTTTGTTGTTTCTATACTTCGTAAATTGTTGATATTGTTGTGGGTTTATTATTGCGCAAGAATATCCGGGTGCCTTGGTTTCGAGACGCGTTCTTCAGCATTCTAAACATACTGTATAATATGATGTCCGCTGGACACTCAACACAGGGACATTTTTAGTGCTACACCAGCCACACAAAGTGGGCGGTAATAGGGAGGTTGTCCGGCGACAGGTCATTCCGGATAACCCATAATGGACCAGCCAATCACAGGGCCTCTTCTACCAGCCCGCGGCGGGCAGTGACAAAGCCGCTCGCTGATTGGAGGAGGCGGCCGGTGTAAATCTCCAGAATTTAAAGTCGTCTGGGTACATCCGGGTACCAGGCACTGTCAAAGGCCTGCCCCAGATCACTGGTCTGCTTCTCAGCCACACGTTTGCTACTTTTTTTTTTGGTACATTGTTTTTTTATTGACGTATAAAGGGGGTGTTCCACTGGACCGACGGTAGCCGATTCCGTAGCCAGACAATCGCCGATTATTATCGGATGCCCTATAATTTCTCAAATCTTTGAAAATGGTCATTTATTAAACTATTATTATCAGAATTAAATGAATTACAATACGTGAGCTTCCTCTTAAGGGCCCAGGAACAATTGATCGGGTGAGAAATCGGCCTGGTGGATTCACCCCTCAAAGGATTCAAATACGATGTACATGGTTTTCAGCCGATAACGTCGAACAAACACAGAAAACAACACATTGACCAAACCAAAGGGTCATACGTTTAGGATTAAGCTTTCCACGACAATTCTGCGCTTCAAACACTCATATGAAATGGGCTCAATAGACCATAATTATATAGAACGACCTGACCATGCTGTGCATGCTACAAAACGAGATTGGGAATCGCTGTTTTTACGGATCAAGGCTCCAGGCCGAGTTCTGTAGAAACATCAATTCTCCATCGAGTTTTGTAGCTTGTTCAAACATAGTGGGTCGTTATATATTTCTTATATACCCAAAATTAATCAAATATTACCATATATACTGCTTTTGTTTTAACGTGTGCAGTATAACAGTTTATCCTACCCCTAATAAAAAACTCCATAGGCTTAACAATGGGTCACTGTATTCGGTCTGGAGTTCAGAAAAATGAAAAATATCACTCTAGTGGGATAAACTTGACAAATGACGTCATTTGTTAATGTAGAAGTAATTTAGACGGGCAGCGTAGGATAAATTCTAAACCAAACTTGAGTTAGTCATGTTATTGTTCATCGCACGACAGAAAGATCGCGTATTACTGCTCTCTGCTTCGCCTTGCGCAGTAATACGCGATCTTGCCATCCTGCGATAAACAACAACATGACTAACTCTTGTTTGGTTTCTCCATAGTATTGCACATCTCCATGTCTAGGTATACTTTTACCTCTATCTTTGTCTAGCCTTCTCCCTCCCCACTCTTTGTCTGTCCCTGTCTCTCTATGTCTATCTCTCTATATCTATCCCTCTGTCTCTGTCTCTCTCTCTCTCTCTGTATATATCTATACAGACACACTCGTATAAATATACACACACATACACGTGATATAGATTTGTTTTTCTATCAAATATCTTCAAGACACATCATCAAAATGCCTCTATATACATTCATCATTACTTCCTAAGTAGAAGAACAGAGAAATATGGATTGAGATAAAGAGACGTGATGATGGCAGTGCCTTATAGATCCCCTCCCTGCCTCTACCCGGGGGTGGTATACTCTTTACTGCGGGATTAACGGACACCACGTGACCCTCCGTCTGAGCATCACTCAGCTCTAATGCGCATGCGTGGTCATGAGCGCCATCTATCGGGGACCCCCGCCAGGCGTCTGGCCCCCTCTCATCGCGCCACCAGTGGTGATGTAGAGGGAGGGAGTGTGCAGGCTGCAGGACCGGCATATGTTTGAATCTGAATAGAAAAACAAAAACACGGAAATTCTAAACAAAAATGTAAAAAAAGAGTTATAAATAAATATAAGGGAATACAAGGGGCTATAACGTTAAAAGGTAGTAGGTCCGGTGATTGCTCTGCCGATCCGTGCTCCCCTTGGGCTTCCTTCCCCCCCTCTGGCCTACCTCCACCTCCCTGACCCCTCATCCTTCTGGCCTACCCCTCCCTCCCTCAACCCTCTGGCCTACCCTCGCCTCCCTCTCCCCTCGACCCGCCTCCCGCCTCCCTGACCCCTCACCCCTACCACTGCCTCCCTCTCCCTCACTGCTACCCCCTCCCTCACCCCTCACCCCTCCATCCCTACCCACGACTCCCGCACCTCCCTCTCCCCTACCCCCACCTCCCTCACCTCTACCCCCTACCCCTGCCTGCCTTACCCCTCACCCTTACCCCACCTCCCTCACCTCTCATCCCTACCCCCCTCCCTCACCCCTCACCCTACCTCCCTCACCACTCAACCCCCACCCCTCACCCCACCTTCCTCACCCCTCACCGACCACCCTTACCCCCACCTCCCTCACCCCTACCCCTACCTCCCTCACCGCGCACCCCTTCCCCACATCCCTCACCCCTCTGGCCTCCCACATACCTCCCTCACCCCTCATCCCTACCCCTGCCTCCCCCACCCTTTACCCCTACCCCCACCTCCTCCACCCTTTACCCCTACCCCTACCTCCCTCACCCCTCTGGCCTCCCACATACCTCCCTCACCCCTACCCCTACCTCTCTCATCCCTCTCACCTCCCACATACCTCCCTCACCCCTATCCTCGCCTTCCTTACCCCTCATCCCTACCCCTCTCTCTCATCCCTACCCCCTCCCTCACCCCTCTGGCCTCCCACATACCTCCCTCACCCCTCTGGCCTCCCACATACCTCCCTCACCCCTCTGGCCTCCCACATACCTCCCTCACCCCTCTGGCCTCCCACATACCTCCCTCACCCCTCTGGCCTCCCACATACCTCCCTCACCCCTCTGGCCTCCCACATACCTCCCTCACCCCTCTGGCCTCCCACATACCTCCCTCACCCCTCTGGCCTCCCACATACCTCCCTCACCCCTCTGGCCTCCCACATACCTCCCTCACCCCTCTGGCCTCCCACATACCTCCCTCACCCCTCTGGCCTCCCACATACCTCCCTCACCCCTCTGGCCTCCCACATACCTCCCTCACCCCTCTGGCCTCCCACATACCTCCCTCACCCCTCTGGCCTCCCACATACCTCCCTCACCCCTCTCACCTCCCACATACCTCCCTCACCCCTCTCACCTCCCACATACCTCCCTCACCCCTCCCACCTCCCACATACCTCCCGCACCCCTCTGGCCTCTCACATACCTCCCTCACCCCTCTGGCCTCCCACATACCTCCCTCACCCCTCTGGCCTATCCCCACCTCCCTCACCCCTCACCCCTCACCCTATATCTCCACCTCCCTCATCCCTACACCTCTCTCTCACCCTTACCTCCCTCACCCCTCTCACCTCCCACATACCTCCCTCACCCCTCCACCCCCCGGCAATACGGGGGGGCGGCAGGCGGCGTGGGGTAAAGTCGGATCCTTGTCACCCCGATTCCCGCCGTCCCGGGGTGCTATCGGAAAGCCGTCATGGCCGGTCGTGCGAAGGCGCGCTTTCAATTGGAAGAGAAATAAGCGGACAAGACAAGCGACATCGCCTCCAGACAGAGATAGAGTGCTCGCGGCGCCATCAATCCCGCAGCCGCTTTCCCGCCACGTCGAGCGCCGCAGATTACACCGTCTCGCACGGACGCTGCGCCGCTCGACCGTCCCCTGGCGGCCTCCCAGGGAAGCTCGGGAAGGAAAGAGGCCATCGTGTCCAAGCCGCTCTGTGATTGGTGGACTGACAATCCAAGCCGCTTTGTGATTGGTGGACTGAGAGAGATGCACGTCCTTGACCTTGTGACCTCGTGTAAAGTCGTCTGCTTTGTGGTGTACTTTGTTATTCATGAAGCACCTTGTGTGTTGATCCTATCTTGTATGAGCTACTCTAGATAACAGGGCCCTGTTTTTCAGTCACAACATGATCTTAGCACGGTAAGGTAAGATGTCTCAGCGATTGTAAGACAATTTGCATGACAAAAGATGGCCGGTGTGCTATAGACAGTATCGAAGTACGCCCGTTAGATCACCGCTAAAAGTATAGAATTGTTCCAGTGCTCAGTAAATGTCTAAGTTGCCGCATAAATTAGCGGATGCATGGGGGAAAGTACACTGGCCACCAGAGCAGACGTTTGCTATGACAAAATTCAAATGCCAATATCTTCGGTTCGGATCAGTCAATCTTCTTCATCTTTGGTACGATTATAGGTTACATGTATACCTTACCCATGTTTCATTGCTTACTTCCTATGGGCAGCTTGGGAAATCCTCTATATACGCACAGTGAGGTTTGATAGAACCTAAGACAATTCTTTACTTGAGCATGGCGCACTGCGATACTGTCTATATCTTTTGTCTTTCAAATTGTCTTACGATCGCTGAGACATCTTACCTTACCGTGCTAAGATCATGTCATGACTGGAAAACAGGGCCCAGGTCTTTTATATCAGCGATGGGGAGGTTGGGGTTCCTAGGTGTCCTATCACTGTGTGAGGAGTTGGGCAGGAACGATTGGCTCAGTTCTATCAAGCATTCGTTGGCTGTCTCCATTGGTTGACAACAATTTGACCTCGCCAATTAAGGCTCGAAATATGTTGAAGGTCAGAGGATCCGAAATATGTTGATACAAATGTTCGCACTATATTAGACTACTTAGTGCGCCTGTTTTGTTCACTTATAAACCAAATTGTAATGCATACATGTCATCATTTCACTACTATGGTAGTAAACTGTGGAATGAACAATCGCCTCTTGTAAGGAATACAGAGGAATACAAATATTTTAAATTATTAACAAAGAAAAAGCTTCAAAATAGCCTTGTTATGTTGTAAAGGCTTTTATTGCTATTGATTGCTCTTATGCATATCTTGGGCTCGAATACTCAAATATTTCAAATGTTACAAGTAACATCATCCTTATGCACCTACCATTGCTGTCATTTTAGAAGTACGGTATCGGTATCTATACAATACTTTAGGATAATTCTACTGTTATCACTATTTATACTCAACCACAAACTTGTGGGTAAGGTATACACGTAAACTATCAACCGGGTTGGGCTAGGCCATGCAAATCAACTTTTATGGTTGAGGCTAAGCGCTCTTCATTGGTTCCAAGGTGAACATATTTTGTAATCAAAGGCAGGAAAGTGTAATTGCCTAGTGGATATCAATAAAGAAATTCTGAGAAAAGAAATTAGCGATAATATGAGGTTTGTGAAATGTCCGTCGATGGTGGCTACTGACCGCGAGTTGAGGAACCTGTGTACGCCTTGTTTCTACTATATCATGTGCTCTATTATGTGACCTGAAAAGATTAACATTTCCAGTATATAGCTTATGTTTCACACATACACGATATTACCATGAAATAGTTTATATAGAACTACATCGAGAATCATATAAATACACAATACTCCATGAGTTTGGATGGGCCGCAATCGTCATCGAGGCGAAGCCGAGTGATAATTATGGCACCTCCAAACGAGTGGAGTATTGTGTATTTTACGATTCAAGTGCGGTTCTGGATTGATCTCACCCCTTTCTACGACATTAAATAGCACCACAACATCAGAATAATTAGAATATACTTAGCAAATCCATATGACGTTATCTAACATTCACTACGCCACGGCCGTATTGTCAGTTTATGGGAGTGATCGTTGAGTATTTTTTTATCTAATGTTATTCCAATGGCTAAACTTGTACCAGGGGTGAGATAAATGTACATCTGCATGGTCATGTAGGGGTCAGGTTAGTTGAGCAGTGATGTCTTCGGTTTTCGCTAGAGGACGTGGGTGCCGATCCCTGTTGTGTGGTGATTCCGGTGGGTCCGTGCATGAAAGTGCTACGGGTTCACCCGGATTACATAACTTGGCTGAGTCCGCAGCAGGTCCACAGGTTACTCTGTGTGTTCCTCATGATCAGAAGGGTTTCTCCAAACCCTTTTGGTGGTTGAGTGAGGGAACTTGCTTCAATTTGTAGACTCCGGTGCTGAGGTACTGTGTACAGAAAGGTATAATAAAGATTATATGGCAGAATATGGCTTTCCGCAATCTACTCAGAAGCGATCTGTAGGCTCCATAGGCCTAGTATGGAGACTCCGTATCAGGTGGGTGATAATTCTGAATGAGGACCACCGACCGATTTTTGTAGAGGCTGCATATAATCGCCGGGGTTTTCGGCGGCAGGTGGAAACGCCACATTACAATATCGCATGGATCAGCACAGACCAGCGCACACCACTGCCGGTCATGCTGAACGAACTATTTCCATCACTCAGGAACCAGCAACCGACGAGCATGCGCAGTCACTCACTGTCAGACTGACTACTTCCGGTAAGAGAATAGATCGCCGAGCAGGGCAATTATTTATACTTAGGAAACGGACCCCACATTCATAATAACCAATCGGTATGAGCCTGACATGTCTTCTATATTAATTGTTCTTTGGCCAGTATGCCAACACTGCGTGAAAACCACCAGTTTATTCATATATATATACGCCATCGTTTTTAAGTGCATGTATCGGCTGTATATTGACACGTTTCTTCTTCTATACATTAGTGTAATGGCTGTATTTCTCGCAAAGCGTATATGAAGAGAAATATCGTGTGCTGGACATGTATACGCGGGTCGCATACATTTTACACGTCTATAGATGAGGGATATATACTCAATGGAAAATAGGACTACCTTGTACACGCAAATTTATACCTATATACTCCATGAAGAGTAGACCCTTTGACCCTCACACTTGGTAGGGTTTTCCGAATCCTTGTGGTGGTAGGCGAGTCTGAGACTCTGGTTGAAGATTAGCCTCCCCAGCATTACCTGGCACCAGCTGCCAGGGTACTGTACTTTGGGAATGATCTAACCGGGATTACTGAAGAAAGTTGCAATAAACAACCCATTTGTTTATTAAAGTTGTGGAGTTGTGTTCTGTGTGACTAGGTTAGCTCATACCTGCCGAAAATACCAAACTGATCTACGTAATAGTGCGTAGGGTGGGATGTCGCGGGGAACTAGACTTTCCGAAAGTATACCTGCCACGCAGCTAGGCCGATGACCACCAAATAATATTGAACTCTCTGACTATATTTGCCTTCTCAGGACTATGTGTTTATAAGACTCCTTTAGATATGTACCTATAGTTTGTATAATTATGAGTGACGGATTATGTTTAAAATTGTGTACCGATATGAATCCTAACATCAATAAAACCTTCTTTTTTAAAAATCTTTTATGAACTATGGAGGTCACACATATGGTGATGGTCGTTCCCTCTTTGAATCAGCAAGAGCAGGCCATCGTATTTGACTTTTTTATATAGTTCTAAAAGTCTTGGAATACGCGAGCTTCCGCTTAGAGAAAGTACAACTTTTGGTAATACCAACAGCTTGGTGGTTCGCCATGTTTGCGAAAACCCCACCGAATAATTGCACCCTGTCGGTAGTATTTATCTGTGTAAACATTCGTTAACACCAAAGCACACACTCTGACGACCGATTATATGTGCCATGTGTAACAATTATTCAATATATATAGGACCCAACCAGCCTGACATAGAAATCGGTGGCGTTGAGAAAAGACGCTGTTTTAGACTGAAATGGAGGTGGTTACCGACCGATTTTTGGTCACCACCACTAAACAATTTCATTTCGTTCACGGCCCCACAAGTGTTTGCAGTATTGGTAATTCCTTAATCTTCCAAGTTACCAGTTTGGTTTGTTGGTTTGATTTAACGTCCAGTTAGCCATTACAGGTTCTCACCAGACTTTCTCAAGGTTCTTGTACACCACATGGGTGCTGATCGAATCTATGTGATGAATTTAGGTAGGAATCTCACCCCTATACATTTACCGACGTGAGAGTTCTTTTACTTCCCACACCACATAGACATGGTATGAAGGATTGACCTTTGATATAGCAGTAAATGCACCACTGCTGGTGATGATGGAAAAAGGTCGCTGTACACCACATCACATAGACATGGTATGAGAAGGATTGGCCTTTGATATAGCAGTTAATCTACCACTGCTGGGGGTGAGGGAGAAAGTCAAAGGTCGCTGACCCTTTTTGTTTCCACCTGACCATTATTGCACACAAAGTATCACATTGTCGGTTGGCAGTGCTAAATGGCATAATCCGTGGTTATAGTCCACAGGTGAAAAAGCAATTTTCATTAGACAATGTCACCAATGTTGTGCAATAAATACATAATATTGACTGGTTTCAGATACAAGCGGACGTATGCTCCGAGGAGTTGACGCGTAGTAATATCCGAGTTCATGCGAGGATATTGCGTAGAGTCAACTCCGAGGAGCATACAACCGCTTGTATCTGAAACCAGTCTATGTTGTATTTATTATCCACTTTTCTGCAAAAGTGACATGTCGATATCAGTTCATTTTAATTATGTCCTATTTTTCCATACGCACTATTTTTCCGTATGCGCCACCCGGAGCATACAACATATCTGTATGCGCCGGGTATGTCCATACACGCTGCCTATGTGTTTTCTATGAGCACTTTGTATTAGGTGGATGATAAATAGATCTTCTGAACTGGTAAGGTGAAAAGTGCTGCAAATAAAGATAAACACCTTGTACACTTTAAGTCCTATGTCCAAGTGACTGTGGTACAAACTGAACATTATTACCCGGAAACAATTAAATTAGCTTGGTTCTGTAAAGTAAAAACTTTTATTATCCACAAAGTGTCCATAGGACATACCCGGTGCATACAGATATGTAGTATGCTCCGGGTGGCGCATACGGAAAAATAATGCGTACGGAAAAAATAGTGCATAACTAAAACGAACTGATATCGACCTGCCACTTGTCCAGAAAAGGTGGATAATAAATACAATATAGACTGGTTTCAGATACAAGCGGTTGTATGCTCCTCGGAGTTGACTCTGTGCAATATCCTCGCATACGCTCGGATATTACTACGCGTCAACTCCTCGGAGCATACGTCCGCTTGTATCTGAAACCAGTCAATATTGTGTATAACCTTTATTTGTGCATTTTATTACAGAGTTTAAATGACTTGTCTTCTTGAAACATACCTACAAGGAATGGGCCACCTCCCTGTGGCTACAAAGGTGAGGGATGTCCTTCAAAGTTTCACCTGGAGAAACTATACGGTGATCCTCCACCACTATCCTCTACACTCCCCCCCCCCCCCAACACGCAGAGTGTCGAGGTCATCGACGTCACGTGGTCACTACCGGCGCCGCTGATTGGTTCAGATCGAATCCCCCTCACCTCGACCAATCAGCGCCCACTTCCGGCCTCAAGTCGTCGCTGATTGGTCACTTGGCCGCTGCGACGACCACGCCCCCAAGCGGCGGCAAATGTCAATAGCCATCACCATGAAAAGGCTGCGGGAATCACGTGACTTCCGCCCGAAAGACCGTGAATACGTAAACAACCAATCCAAGGACAGGTTTTTATTTGTTTTGTTTTTATTAGCAAAAATGATTAACTTTCCATATTCTATATACATGTAATTCTTACATATGGTAATTTTTGTAGTCATATTCATGTTGTTCCTTCATCTTTCAATGTAGAAAATGAATTTGACTAAAAATCTAGCTACTTAAGTGTCTTTCCACATTTATGATTTCCTACGGTTTGTTATTGTATATTGTTTCTCGAACTTCGGAAAAATCGGTCCATATATTATATCTAATTAATTTATTCTAGGTATGTAGTTCCATGTTTCGTAAAGGTTCATATTTCCTTTTGTGTGTATTTTTAATCAAATGACCATAAATATAGACTTTATCATCAATTGTGTGAGCTTTGAATATTTCTCATTGAGTATTTCAGCTCTCACAATCCATGTATAAAGAAAGATGCTTGGTACGAGGGTGAGAATTCATGGACACGATCAGGATTTAAGTTTACCAACGTCTAAGTTACAGAGTTGATCCTTTTACCTGCTGTATGCAGATGACACCTTGCTTTGGCGCAATAAAAAAAGAAGAAGAAAAGTTGGAGCACAGTGAAGAAAGAGGTGGCGACCAATCTAGTGCACTCTCAACCATGTGGCGATCTCCAAGCATAGGTCTCACACACTGTAAGCCCAGGTGCCTCGATGGATCGGCTAGGAGAGTGTGGGTGTTCAGTGGTGACTGTGACTAGCACTTTGAGTCATACAAGCTTTAATATTGTGGTGACCTTGACCCCTTTGGAAGACTGCACCTGCGCTAATCAAAGTCACGTAGATAGCGAGCAAACTAGCGAGCTTTAATTACGACGTCAAACTATTTCTTAATGTGCATGAAATACCGGTACTCCACAAGAACAGTACTCGTTATAATACAAGCGGGCTTGTGGCGCAATGGATAACGCGTCTGACTACGGATCAGAAGATTCCAGGTTCGAATCCTGGCAAGCTCGACGTTTTTCTGTGGTGGTGATAGTTTTCCTGTTTTCTCATAACTTCTCACTGGCTCTCACCTTTCTTCTTTCATAATACATTTCTCAGCAATTAAGAAAGAACTCATGTTAGGTATAAGCTTTCTCTCTTTTTTTACCACCCAAATTACTTCTGACTAAACTTGATACTATTATCAATGTAATAGGACTATTGGACTTTCCTACGACTATCAGTTAGTTTGGAACATTATCCTACCCCTAATAAAAAACGCCATAGGCTTAACATGGGATTTGTTTATGTCACTGGGTGTGACATAAAGTGTTGTTTATGCCACTACTTTTTAATACTGAAAAAATGTGGAAACGGGTTAGGATAAAATCTAGACGCCACTCATTTGAGTTTGAGTTTACTTATGTCACTCATTTTGTTGGCTCGTGAAATTATGGAGCCAACAAAATGCGTGACATAAATAAACTCAGACTCAATCTCGTGACGTCTCTTTATATTACTTTATACATATGAGTATATGCGCCAATAACAATAAGCTAAGGGTGGTAACCTCAGAATAGAGGCTAGCTAGGTTTCTTAGAAAGTTAGACTATTTACTCCTCCATATTAAAAAATATATGAGAGCAATGAACCACAGTTAAAGATGTAATCATTGTAAGGACTCAGCATACTGAAGTATTAAGCCCATCTATGATTGTAACCAATACATGTAAAAGGAAATAAACTGCTCTTTTAAAAAAGGCAAGTGCAAAATAAACTAAGCGCAAAAAAAAAAATCAGGTGCAAATACAAAAAAATAGGAAAAAAAGAAATAACTCTAACCCTACTTAAAGAAAAATGCCGGTAGTTGGGTGATTTCTAAATTCTCTTGATTTTTGCAAATAACTCTGGATGATGTAAGTTTCATATATCAGAAAATAGAAAATGCAAAAAAAGGGCATGTTACCTTGCTTAACTTCTATGGGAAGGGCATCTGAAAATGTAAGTGCTTAACTATTGATGTCTTTGGAAAACTGCAATATTTGGACTTCGTGGCTAGATGGCACTGATATTCTATTGCCATCTTCAAATAATTCTGGATTCTGATAGTTCGGAATATATATAAATGAGAAATGCTAGAAAATACTATGTCACCATGCTAACTCTGTACTATTTATCGACTCAATAAAGGAAATTGTACAAACAACAATTTTTTGGGAAGGCCATTTGGAGAAGCTAAGTGCTTAGCTAAGTCTATGGGAAACTGCAATATTTTCATGAAATCAGATGACAGCACCTGTTTAAAATTTAGTTTTGAGTATAGATATAGGGGGCACTGCGATACCTACCCGCATTTGTCTTTAAAGGGTGATGAGAATCTCTCCATGATATAATCCTAATCTTTGATTTACAAGTTACGTTGTTAGTGGTACACCCCTTATTTACCTTTATTATCTTTGCTTTATTATATATTATTCCTCATCGGTGAACAAATTTAAAGAGATTAATGTTGTAATATCCCTTTAGTGGTCTGAATTACCTAGTAATATTAAACAATGAAATACAAATGATATCAATAATATCATTATTATCCATCGTGTATATATGTAGAAAACCCCCATTGAAAATGTTTGGGCACTCATTATATATAGAGCCTGTCAGATACTATAACTGTGGTATACGGATTCAAACCTGTGGTATACGGCATCAAAACCATGGTATATGGAAAAAAATAGTCCTTTTGTTCTATAGAGCAAATAAAAAGACCCTATTGTTGCACCCTTTAAAATTTCAATTATTGGGTTTGATTTTTTGAAAAATATGGATTATAAATACAACAAACGATGGTTATGTGGAGAGGCGGCTCTGTAAACCACTCGAGATTGATGTCATAGTGCACTCGCTAGCGCTCGTGTATTACTACGCATC
This sequence comes from Alentia gelatinosa, assembly GCA_950022655.1. NCBI lineage: Eukaryota > Metazoa > Annelida > Polychaeta > Phyllodocida > Polynoidae > Alentia > Alentia gelatinosa. The sequence goes on from OX465579.1 coordinate 174,796,615, forward strand.
AACCTCTCGTGGTTTACGACCGCCTGTCTAAAAAAACCATCGATTATCATCTATTTACCAGATATAATTCGCAGCCTTTCACAATCTAACCTGCCCTCCTTTGCTTATTCCCCTCCCTGGTAGTCGAGGGAATTCTCACAGATGCCGGCGGTAAAAACGGCCCCTAGAGGGGGGCGGAATGACCGGCGCCTATCTGTGGTCTCTGTGATTTGTCTGTGAGCGCCGTCTGTGACAGCTGTCAGCCTGTCATAGGCTGAGTAAGTCTTAGGCTGAGTTCCTCTATGATAGGCTGAGTTAGGCTAGGATAGGCTGAATTAGGCTGAATTAGGCTAAGGGGGTGAGTTTGTTTAAGATAGGCTGAGTTAGGCTAAAATAGGCTAAGTTAGTCTTAGGCTGAGTTCGTCTATGATAGGCTTAGTTAGGCTAGGATAGGCTGAATTAGGCTAAGGTAGGATGAGTTTGTTTAAGATAGGCTGAGTTAGGCTAAAATAGGCTATTAGGCTTAGTTCATCTAAGATAGGCTGAGTTAGGCTAAGAAAGACTGATTTAGTCTTAGGCCAAGTTAGTCTAAGATAGGCTAAGTTAGTATACGATTTTTTATTTTATTTTATTTTTATTTCTTTTATTTATAAGAGAAAACGTGGTTACTGAGCCCGAAGGGATGGCAGTTCGAGGTCTTGTTATACCATAAATACGTCCCGACGCCGCCAATAAAGAGGCCTTTGACATCAGTCACTATTTGGTTGTGACTGGTTTTAACTGTCTGGCCCGCTTGGGCTGCATAGCATTGTCACTACTCACATTACACAGTCTCTACCTACATACAAAATCATAGTTGTACATTATACAAGATTTCATGTACAGTCATTCTCTTTTTTGTGATTTACCCATTGTGAGGGTTTACAGGCACAGCCAGAATCTATATATTGGGAATCTGCTCATTCATACACGTCTTTGTTAACTTCTTAAAGTAGCCATAGGTAGGGGTATTTCTTAAAAGAGCTGAAAGTCTATTCCAACTTGAAGCGCCAAGGCTGAGTCTACCTGAGACAACCTGAGTGTCTTTGAGATAGTTTCAGTTTGTCTGAGACAGTCAAAGTTAACCAAGACAGTTCAAGGTTACACAGACTCTAAAGTGAAAGCCAACAAGCAATCGCTGCAGCATTTGTGCCGTCCCCAACCCCTCCGCCGCGCACCCTCCACACGACACGGCCCTGATTGGCATTACGGCGGCCTCAATTGGCGCTTGATCCTTTCCGTCGATCCGCGAGTCAGGTTTTTAGTCCGGCATTGAATGTTTCATCGCCTTATTTCAGCGGGAGGCGGGCAGGAAGGAAGGCGTGCAGGGTGAGGGGAGGGCTTGCCAATCAACATCCACTGATAAGCGATAATTACTGGTCTGATCAGCCTAATGACCACCCAATCAGCCGCTGCTGATTTTACCCCCTTCTCATCGGCCCTGTTTGCCTCTCCCTCTCCCCGCCCCTCTCTCTGCCCTTCTCCCCGCCATTCTCCCCGCCCCTCTCCCCGCCCCTCACCTGGCCCCTCTCCCCGCCCCTCTCCCCGCCCCTCTCCCCGCCCCTCTCCGCCCCTCTCCCCGACCCTGTTTCCCTGCCCCTCTCCCCACCCCTCTCCCCGCCCCACTCCCCGCCCCTCAACCCGCCCCTCAACCCGCCCCTCTCCCCGCCCCTCTCCCCGCCCCTCTCCCCGCCCCTCTCCCCGCCCCTCTCCGCCCCTCTCCCCGACCCTGTTTCCCTGCCCCTCTCCCCACCCCTCTCCCTGCCCCTCTCTCTGCCCTTCTCCCCGCCATTCTCCCCACCCCTCTCCCCACCCCACTCCCTGCCCCTCTCCCCGCCCCTCTCCCCACCCCACCCCGCCCATCTCCTTGCCCATCTCCCCGCCCCTCTCCCCGCTCCTCTCCCCGCCCATCTCCCCACCCCTCTCCCCGCCCCTCTCCCCGCCCCTCTCTCTGCCCCTCTCTCTGCCCCTACCCGCCCTCTCCCCACCGCTCTCCCAGCCCCTCTCCCCGCCCCTCTCCCCGCCCCTCTCTCTGCCCCTCTCTCTGCCCCTCTCTCTGCCCCTACCCGCCCTCTCCCCACCGCTCTCCCCGCCCATCTCCCCGCCCCTTTCCTTGCCCTCTCCCCGCCTCTCTCCCTGCCCCTACCCGCCCTCTCCCCGCCCCTCTCCCCACCCCTCTCCCCACCCCTTTCCCCGCCCCTCTCCCCGCCCCTCTCCCCGCCCCTCTCCCCACCCCTCTCCCCGCCCATCTCCCCGCCCCTCTCCCCGCCCCTCTCCCCGCCCCTCTCCCCGCCCCTCTCCCCGCCCCTCTCCCCGTCCCTCTCCCCGCCCCTCTCCCCTCCTCTCACCCCTCTCCCCGCCCCTCTCCCTGCCCCTCTCCCCGCCCCTCTCCCCGCCCCTCTCTCCGCCCCTCTCCCCGCCCCTCTCCCCGCCCCTCTCCCCGCCCCTCTCCCCGCCCCTCTCCCCGCCCCTCTCCCCGCCCCTCTCCCCGCCCCTCTCCCCGCCCCTCTCCCCGCCCCTCTCCCCGCCCCTCTCCCCGCCCCTCTCCCCGCCCCTCTCCCCGCCCCTCTCCCCGCCCCTCTCCCCGCCCCTCTCCCCATCCCTCTCCCCGACCCTCTCCCCGCCCCTCTCACCGCCCATCTCCCCGCCCCTCTCCCCGCCCCTCTCCCCGCCCCTCTCCCCGCCCCTCTCCCCGCCCCTCTCCCCACCCCTCTCCCCGCCCCTCTCCCCGTCCCTCTCCCCGCCCCTCTCCCCACCCCTTTCCCCGCCCCTCTCCCCGCCCCTCTCCCCGCCCCTCTCACTGTCCCTCTCCCCGTCCCTCTCCCCGCCCCTCTCTCCGGCCCTCTCCCCATCCCTCTCCCCGCCCCTCTCCCCGCCCCTCTCCCCGCTCCTCTCCCTGCCCCTCTCCCCGCCCCTCTCCCCGCCCCTCTCCCCGCCCCTCTCCCCGCCCCTCTCCCCGCCCCTCTCCCCGCTCCTCTCCCTGCCCCTCTCCCCGCCCCTCTCCCCGCCCCTCTCCCCGCCCCTCTCCCCGCCCCTCTTCCCACCCCTCTCCCTGCCCTTCACCCTGCCCCTCTCTCTGGGTGGAAGTCCGGACAGTGTAGGTAACTCAGTAACAGTGTGGATGTTGATGTTGGGCTGAGGCCTGCCTCCTGTTGATGCCAGTCGCCGGCGGCCATCTTAACTTGTCGTCGGTAATCACGTGGTAGGGGATGGGGGCTGTACGCTTCCGGTATCAATCATCTTCGTGGTCGCTGCTTTTTGAAGTCTTGGATCCTTCCTGCTGTCTGATTAGCCGCCCCTCCTGGGCATGGTGCCTGGCTGGGCGGGGTGTGGGGGGCGGTGGGAGGTGGGCGGTGTGTGGTGTGTGGTGTGTGATGGGCGGTTGGTGGTGTGTGGTGTGTGGTGGGTGGTGGGCGGTTGGTGGTGTGTGGTGGGCGGTGTGTGGGGGGCGGTGGGAGGTGGGTGGTTTGTGGTGTGTGGTGTGCTGTGTGCGTTGGGCAGTGGGCAGTTTGAAGTGGGTGGTGGGTGGTTGGTGGTTAGCGATATGCGGTGTGTGGTGTGCAGTGGGCGGTGGGCAGTGGGCAGTGGGCGGTCGGTAGTGGGCAGTGGGCGGTGGGCAGAGGGTGGTGGGTGGTGGGCAGTGGGCAGTGGGTAGTTGGCAGTGGGCGGTAGGCGGTGGGCAGTGGGTGGTGGGCAGTGGGTGGTGGGCAGTGGGTGGTGGGCAGTGGGTGGTGGGCAGTGGGTGGTGGGCAGTGGGCAGTGGGCAGTGGGTAGTGGGCAGTGGGTGGTGGGCAGCGGGTGGTGGGCAGTGGGTGGTGGGCAGTAGGTGGTGGGCAGTGGGCAGTGTGTGGGGTCAGTGGGTGGTGAGTGATGGGCTGGGTGTGGTGTGTGGTGGGCGGTGGGCGGTGGGTAGTGGGTGATGGGCAGTGGGTGGTGTGTGGTTGGCGGTTGGTGGTGTGTGGTGTGTGGTGGGTGGTGGGCGGTTGGTGGTGTGTGGTGGGCGGTGTGTGGGGGGCGGTGGGAGGTGGGTGGTTTGTGGTGTGTGGTGTGCTGTGTGCGTTGGGCAGTGGGCGGTTTGAAGTGGGTGGTGGGTGGTTGGTGGTTGGCGTCGGGCGATATGCGGTGTGTGGTGTGTTGTGTGCAGTGGGCGGTGGGCAGTGGGCAGTGGATGGTGGGTAGTGGGCAGTGGGCAGTTGGTGGTGGGCAGTGGGCAGTGGGCAGTAGGCGGTGGGCAGAGGGTGGTGGGTGGTGGGCAGTGGGCAGTGGTTAGTGGGCAGGGGGTGATGGGCAGTGGGCAGTGGGTGGTGGGCAGTGGGTGGTGGGCAGTGGGTGGTGGGCAGTGGGTGGTGGGCAGTGGGTGGTGGGCAGTGGGCAGTGGGTAGTGGGCAGTGGGCGGGGGGCAGCGGGTGGTTGGCAGTGGGTGGTGGGCAGTGGGTGGTGGGCAGTGGGCGGTGTGTGGGGTCAGTGGGTGGTGAGCGATGGGCTGGGTGTGGTGTGTGGTGGGCGGTGGGCGGTGGGTAGTGGGTGGTGGGCAGTGGGTGGTGTGTGGTTGGCGGTGGGCAGTGTGCAGTGGGCAGTGGGCGGTGCGTGGTGTGTAGTGTGTGGTGGGCGGTGGGCGGTGGGCGGTGGGTAGTAGGTGGTGTTAGGTGTGGAGGGGCAGTGGGTGGTGGGTGATGGGCTGGGTGTGGTGGGCATTGGGCGGTGGGTGGTGGGTGGTGGGTGGTGGGCAGTTGGTGGTGGGCAGTTGGCGGTGGGCGGGATGTCCTGGGCATTGGGCAGTAGGCTGTGTTGGGCAGTGGTCCATGTGTGGTGGGCGGTGGGCGGGGACTTATGGCGGGTAGGCAGCGGGCAACTGGCGATGGACAATGGATGCCAGGGGACCGGTCACATGCAGTGGACTTTTATAATAAGTGTCAGAGAGTGCCCGGCATGCAGTGGGCATTCTACAGTAGGTGATATGATTGTCGGTGGCAGGTGGGTGTTGGGGCATATGTAGCAGGGAACTGGTGGCATGCAGGGGGCATTTTAGAGTGGAGCGAAGTGACGTGCAGCCATACAGCCTTCACAGAGTGGTATTCTGTGGTGCACCCCTCTCATAAGATCTCACACTCTCTAAGTGGTATTCTGTACAAGGGGGTGCACCCCTCTCATAAGATCTCACACTCTCTAAGTGGTATTCTGTACAAGGTGGTGCACCCCTCTCATAAGATCTCACACTCTCTAAGTGGTATTCTGTACAAGGTGGTGCACCCCTCTCATAGGATCTCACACTCTCTAAGTGGTATTTTGTACAAGGTGGTGCACCCCTCTCATAAGATCTCATACTCTCTAAGTGGTATTCTGTACAAGGTGTTGCACCCCTCTCATAAGATCTCACGCTCTCTAAGTGGTATTCTGTACAAGGTGGTGCACCTCTCTCATAAGATCTCACGCTCTCTAAGTGGTATTCTGTACAAGGTGGTGCACCCCTCTCATAAGATCTCACAGGCTCTAAGTGGTATTCTGTACAAGGTGGTGCACCCCTCTCATAAGATCTCACAGTCTCTAAGTGGTATTCTGTACAAGGTGGTGCACCCCTCTCATAAGATCTCACACTCTCTAAGTGGTATTCTGTACAAGGTGGTGCACCCCTCTCATAATATCTCACAGTCTCTAAGTGGTATTCTGTACAAGGTGGTGCACCCCTCTCATAAGATCTCACGCTCTCTAAGTGGTATTCTGTACAAGGTGGTGCACCCCTCTCATAAGATTTCACACTCTCTAAGTGGTATTCTGTACAAGGTGGTGCACCTCTCTCATAAGATCTCACACTCTCTAAGTGGTATTCTGCACAAGGTGGTGCACCCCTCTCATAAGATCTCACACTCTCTAAGTGGTATTCTGCACAAGGTTTTCACTGCGCTCTATGGGAGTAGAATTCTTAACGAACTAGGCTTAGAGCCATGAGAATCCACTGACACACAGGCTTCCTGCAAGGTGGCATCATTGAGATTATAGCAATCTTTGTTTTGCATTGATGTACAACTTTAGCACTGGTAGCTGACCAGTGGATTCTCAAGGCTCTAAGCCTAGTTCGTTAAGAATTCTTCTCCATAGAGCGTAGTGAGAGTACAGAATATTATCCTACCCCTAATAAAAAAGCCCATAGGCTTAACATTAGCGGACTGTATTTGGTCTACGTTGCAGGAAAATGAAATTTATCGCTCTAGTGGGATACAGTTGTCAAATGACGTCATTTGAAAAGCGACCAATGATTATCACTGATTATTGGTGAGTTTGTATTATTTGTTAATTTGCTGAAGTTGTAGGATAAATTGTAAACCAAACTCGAGTTAGTCATGTTGTTTATCGCACTCCGGCAGTGTCGCGTATCACTGCACTCAGCTTCGCCTCGCGCAGTAATACGCGACTTTGCCGTCGTGCGAAAAACAACAACACGACTAACTCTCGTTTGGTTTGTCCTAACGACTTAGAGAGTGTGAGATCTGATATGAGAGGGGTGCACCGGGGACGGGTTGGCATGGAGAAGACATTCTAATGTAAGATGTGGAGGGGAGTCAGTTGACAGACGTCAAGGGACGAAAGGCAGTGTACTCGTGTGTGTAAATTTCATCGACAACTCTCTGCGAGTGTGTTCGGGCAGTGTACTGTTAATAACGTTTGAAGGGCGAATTTGTAATATGACTTATTGGGAATTGGAGACTATGGCAGGCATATCCATTTCCAATTTCAACAGATTAAAGGATCAAACATCACCTTAATATAACAAGGTGAAAATCGCACAAAAGAAGGACGGAATGATGATCTCAGCATAATGAATAGTAAGAAAGAAATTGATGAGTGTTTACCATCAAGTTTGGAGTGTGCAGCAATATGAACGAGGCAATAGTGAATGGGGACTCATTATAAATGGATATTAAAGGCATATCGGACAATTTGGCTTGTAAATTAAAACCCATGTCATTTTCCTGAAACTTGATGATGATCTTCAAGTGTTATGGAACACATATATCTAACTTAAAAATCGGGGGTCACCGTGCTTTTTTTTTTATTTAGAGATCAATGTTATAGTAATTTTATAAGAGAATGTATAGAAATTCACATGGTAAAACCCATGTCATTTTCTTCAAACTTTTACAGAATTAAGTAAATGTGTAGTAGTACAGATTTAACCTTTAGAAATTATAGGTTACTGTCCTTGTTTTTGAGAGAATTTAGAAACTTTATTTTTCTACACATTTCTTATATTTAAACAAGTCAAATATAAATTGGCCGAACTTACCTGTTCAGTTAGGTCTAACTCAATAATATGTTACATTTGACTTACTTGGTATTAAAAGAAGTCAAATGAACCAGTTTTACTTGATAATTGTCAGTATTTGAAAATCACCAGATAGCGCCACTGTGTATTGTAGGATATGCCTTTAATTATATATATCGTTGCCGAGATATATACCGGCTTATGTTTGCATGAAAATTCATGCTGTGCCTACTGTTATTTAAGAGGGCCTGGGTGGAAGAACGGCAGTGTTGCCGAACCCCGAGACAATAATGAACGATGGATTGTCCCTAATAAAATTTGAAAAAATAAAAAAATAAAAAAAAACTATGCCCAGGCCTCCCTGTGCCCAGACCCCAATTCACTATCCATCATAAACAAAGCCCCCATTGAAAATGTATGGGGACTCAGTAAACCAAGACCGATTGTATAAAACCTGTCAGATACCATAAGGCCCGGCGTCCACCTACTACGATAGAATCGTAGACCTCCCGATATGGCACCGATACAAAATGTCAAAATCGGTGCCATATCGGGAAGGTGCAAAATCGTAGACATATGTCTAGACATGCCAATCCACCACGCATTGCATGGGGGTTTTATCGGTGTCTAATCGCAGAAATGTGGTCAACTGCCCCGATATTAGGTGACCTTCCGACGCGATTTTGATTTTTTATCGGGAGGTGCATCGCAGACCATATCGGTGCCATATCGTAGTAGGTGGACGCCGGGCCTAACTGTGGTATACGGATTAAAATCTGTGGTATAAGGCCCCAAGACCATGGTATACGGGGAAAATAGCCCCTTTGTGCTGTAGAGCAAAGAAATAGTCCCTATTGTTATACCATTTAATATGCCAATAAATGGGTCTAATCTAATCGAAAAGACGGATAATAAATACAACAAACGATAGTTACGTGGACAGGCGGCTCTGTAAACCACTCGAGGTTGAGGTCGTAACACACACGCTAGTGCTTGTGTATTACTACGCGTTAACCTCTTGTGGTTTACGGCCGTCTGTCCACAAAACCATCGATTATTGACTATGCACCCAGACCTGACTATGCCCAGACCTCCCTGTACCCAGACCTCACTATGCCCAGACGTCCCTGCACCCAGACCTGACCTTGAACTGCTCAGAGGTGCGTTTGAAGGTCAGACAGGTCACAGACTCAGGGGAGGACATTATTCTGTCATTACATCCACTCCAGTCTCTGAGGTCCTGCTCTTTCTGAACCTTCCCATCTCGCCCTCATCTCCCTCACGCCCAGGTGCTGCCTTACTCGACCCACTGCTGCAGCTCGACCCCCGTCTTACTGCGGGTCAGGCCCGGCGTCCACCTACTACGATAGAAACGAAGACCTCCCGATATGGCACCGATACAAAATGTCAAAATCGGTGCCATATCGGGAAGGTGCAAAATCGTATACATATGTCTAGACAAGCCAATCCACCACGCATTGTATGGGGTTTATATCGGTGTCTAATCTTAGAAACATGGTCAACTCCCCCGATATTAGGTGACCTTCCGACGCGATTTTTATTTTTTTATCGGGAGGTGCATCGTAGACCATATCGGAGCCATATCGTAGTAGGTGGACGCCGGGCCTTACAGTAGACGGGGGTCAGATGGGGCTGAATAAGGTAAGCCTCGTAAGCCTGTACTATATGGAGACAGGTTGAGGGCGCCTGAATCAAATACGTTATGAGGTATTCTGGTTGGAAATATTCACCGAGTTCGAAGAATGGTATTTCCGACTGCTAAATCAAGGAACAGATGGAATTCAGGGATTTTCAATATGTATTGTTATTATTGTATACATGGAAATAATTTAAAACGCATCATGGTCACGTGGTACGGAGGGACGTATGGATATAATTTCGTCACTCAGTGAATCTACAATCCAGGTCAGTCAAATTGACGCATTTGCGCACAAGTAAATAATAATATATGAAGACAGGATGAGGGCGCCTGAATCCACACATGGATTTGTGTCCATAGTAAATCCTGTAGTAAACTCCCAGCACATGCTCAGATGTAAAAATAAAAACCATACCAAAAACATACGGAATATTATTATGTACCCATGCAGTATATTTGATAATTCTGCTGCTCCCTGTGCAGTATAAATTGTATACTGAACTCTTTGCTGTACACTGTTATACTGAACACGTTGAAACATCAGCAGTGAGTGGGCTTTCAAGTAGACATGTCTTTTATGCCAATATGTGGTAAGATTTGATTAATTTGGGGTATATAATGAATATAGAACGACCTACCATGATTGTACATGCTACAAAACTCGATGGGAATTGATGTTTTTACGGGACTCGGCCTGTAGAAAGCAACAATTTCCTATCTCGTTTTGTAGCATGTACAGCATGGTCAAGTCGTTTTATAAAATAGTGCATATGGAAAAATAGTGCTTACTTAAAGTGAACGAAAATTGGCACACCACCAGTTGGATAAAGGTGGTTAATAATCCCTATAAACTGGTCCTCGGAGGTAGCCCTACGCAATACCCCTGCATACGCTGGGATATCACTACGCGTCAACTTCACGAAGAATATGGCCACTTATATCTGAAACCAGTCAATATTGTGTATGTCTGCTTGCTCCCCTTTCTGAATTTTCGGTGGAACTGTGGGTTTAAATATGATATGAAACAAATATATGTTTCCGAACAAGTCCTTGTCTTTAATTGCTTTTTTCCTGTTCTGTATCGTTTTAGTAGTTTGTAAAGTCTCAGTATACATCCTTTCAAATTACCCGTTCGTTAAATCAATCATACCTGAAGTAATCACCGATATTTATTATGATGATTATAGTATTTCCTAAGCGAGTAGGACAGATATAATTATTGGATTAATTCCAGGCAATTACTAGAACATCATCCATTGATTTTCCGCCATCTTGTTAGAGAGGCGCCATATGGTAATTACTCAACATGCCGGAACTACTTTCAAATACTCGATGCTGATTGGCTATTATGTTGGTGTCGTAACAGAATATGCAACACCTTATCTATTTCCCTCTACTTGATGTGTTTGGCATTTTATCATGTTAACTACTGAATGTTGAGTTTATATCAGAAGTTGGTGAATTAATATCATGAATACCTTACACCGGCACCTTCATTTAAAGCTTATATAAACCAATTAATCTCTAATTATAAATCCCAAAGAGTAAGCCCCGCCTGCGACGCCCGTAGGCATGCGCAGAGCTGGGCTAGCCTTCAATTCTCAGCTGGGAGGAGAGTGGGTTGTATGCTGGTCGCTTGCAAGCCTTTGTATAACGCTGGCGACCTTTGCGACACAGTATGAGTACTATGCTGCCTACTCTGAAGCAGTCTGTCCTGTCTCATACTTGACAACCCTTTTGGGACCTCTGCACATGCATATATAAGGCCAGAGCCTCCGCAGGATGATCCATTCAAGCCTGACACGTAGGAGAGTGTAGAGACCTTTACTTGCCCACACAAAGGGCTGCGTGATTACCCGCCATGACAAGCAATAACAGCAGTACACTAACCACAACATGAAAACATGGTAACTAATACAATATATATGCACTATATCTATGTATATCTGTGCATCTATATGTGTGTCTGAATGTCTTTATCTGCCTGTGTATCTCTTTGTGGCAGTTTATGTAAATGTGTGTACCTCAGAGTGTTTACCAGTGTGTGACTGTGAGAGTGTCTAAATGTCTTTTTCTGTCTGTGTATCTCTGTATACCTGTATCTCAGTCTGTACCTCTGTATCTCTCTGTGTCTATATATAGTATGTGTGTCTCTGTGTAAACCTGCTCTTCATGCAAGATATAAAAGCTACACTTACTGTAAATTCATGTGATGTCTAATTAGGAGAAACCAAAATCGAGTTAGTCGAGTTGTTGTTTATCACAAGACGGCAAGGTCGTGCATTACTACACGACGCAAAGCCAAGTGCAGTGAGGAGCAGACATTGCTGGAGTGCGATAAACAAGACTCGACTAACTCGAGTTTGGTTTAGAATTTATCCTACCGCGTCTATATTACTTCAGAATATTAAGAAATAACGTAAAACTCACCGAGATCCAGTGAAAATTACGTTTGACCAGACCTCGATTTGGGTTTAGAATTTATCCTACCCCGTCTATATTACTTCAAAATATTAAGAAATAACATACAACTCACCGAGATCCAGTGACAATTATGTGACACTCTATAATGTGTGCTTGTTGATACTCTCAATATCGCTCTTGTCTTGCTCGCTCATTGGTCAATTTTACATGACGTCATTTCCCAAATGTATCCCACTAGAGCGATAAATTTCATTTTTTTCCGATACTTGCCCGAGAACAGTCGGCCAATGTTAAGCCTATGGAGTTTTTTTATAAGGGGTAGGATAATGCATGAGTTGTGCATGCCCCACCTGAGGTGGCCAGTGCTCCCAGCCCCCACACACTAGTGACCATTGGCTCTCCCTGCCAGTCGGGTATATCCCACCTGCCTAGGTGCTGTACACACACACGCCTGCTCTCTTACTCTGTGAGGGGCGGCTCTTTTATCTTAGCCTCGTATAAACGTCCATAGGCTTAGCATTACGTACTCGTTCTTAACGGGCTTGCGAGTACGGTAACGCGTTCTCAAGGTGATAAAGAAACAAATATTTCCAGGCTAAGGTAAAATCAGAAACATATTCATTCTTGGTCCCTGTTCACCATCTCGTTTGGAGTGCTTCAGAATATTCACTCGGCTATGGCCTCGTTCATATTACTGCACACTCTAAACTCGATGGCGAACGAGGACACAGACCAAACACTCACTAATTTCCTTCTTAATATCTTTTTTTAACATTCTCAATGAGTAATTGCTTTATATAAACTATAATGTGGCTTGTGATTGAGTGACTGCAGGGTTATACTGCACCTCACTCTGACCTCTGAACTACGTACAACTGGTGTCGTGACCAGGATCGTGAAACAGGCATCGAGTGAGTTGTACTTTGCCGGTAATTTGCTCACATTAACTCGATAAAAGAGGTATGATCGGCATGAGCAGATGGTGAGTCATTCACCGGTACACGGAGCGAACGATCCGTAGTGCGGGTTTGTGGTATGATGTAGGGCATGGTCATATGTCTGTTCAGTAACCTAGGTTTTGTATAGTGTAGTATAATGTGGGGTATGGTCACATATCTCTTCAGTAACCTAGGTTTGATATACTATAGCCTGAAATAGGGCATAGTCACATATCTTTTCAGTAACCTATTTTTGATATACTGTAGTCTAATGTAGGACATAGTCACATGTCTTTTCAGTAACCTAGGTTTGATATACTGTAGTCTAATGTAGGGCATAGTCACATATCTATTCAGTAACCTAGGTTTGGTATATTGTAGTATAATGTAGGGTATATTCACATATCTGTTTAGTAACCTAGGTTTGGTAAGTAGTATTTATATAAAACTACCTGACCATGCTGTATAAGCTACACAACTAGATGCTAATTCATAGTTCACTCGGAACGAGGTATTTATGTTCCGTATTTGTTCCATACAGTATTTTTACATTATGCTGTGAACGGCGAGTATATACGGCATGGGTATATAATAAACTTTATGGTATATTTGTTCAGTAACCTAAGTTTCGTATAGTGTAGTATAATGTAAGGCATATTCACATATCTATTCGGTAACCTAGGTTTGGTATAGTAACTTAAATTTTGTATAGTGTAGTCTAATATAGGGCATATTCACATATCTATTCAGTAACTTTAATTTTGTATAGTGTAGTCTAATGTAGGGCATATTCACCTGTCTATTCAGTAACCTAGGTTTGCTATAGTGTAGTAGAATGTAGGGCATATTCACATATCTGTTCAGTAACCTAGGTTCGATAAAGTATAGTATAAAGGGGCATATTAATCGCATACCTATTCAGGATGGAGCGTTGATAGCGCAGTATAATGAAGGGCATATAAATTTACACTCCAGTTGAGTGGCAATTTTCATTGGGAAAGGTATTCAATATTCCATAAATACAATTGGTCATACAGTACTCCGTTTCAGCAACTTCTCTCCCAGTATATGGCTCTTCTGGTGGCAATATTTCCGAACAATTATTAATCACTGTAAAGTACCATTACCTAATATGCTACCAAAGCTAACTTCAGCAATATTTACGGTTTGATATATTTTGTTACATTCCAAAATATTGGATGTGAAACATACAAATTCTATCCCTTGGCCTAACTGAACAAGCCGGCTCTACATAACACGCCGCTGGAGGCGACCCCTTGGTTACAATCAACACAGTCTCCACCAAACACAGAGCCAGCATATGATCCTGATCTTTATGTACTCTCATCAGTCTGTCTAGAGGAGCTATTGCAGTAACACCAGCAATAAAGATTGTAATGGGACAAAGCCTTGGCGTCATTCAATTCAGGTTACTGTTCACTACCAAGAGTAACAGTTTACTTTGATTCAGTTGATCTGGAATGTTTTGATGCCCACAGTTGAATCTAAGCCCCCAGGTATGCTAATGGTTTTTACATTTCCATTTTAACATGCATATAAACATGGGTGCATGTTATTGTACTCTAATGATGACAGAGATCAACGGCCACACGAATAACCACCTGTCAACTGCCGACCTGCGCACATCCATCCTTCTGATTGTTTACCAACCTGTGCCAAGCGTTTTACTGAATAACATATTAATTCAGTCGTATTTGGGTGCGAAGGAGGGAGGGAGGGAGGGGGGAGGGAGGGAGGGGGGAGGGAGGGAGGGTGGGAGGGCAGGCAGGGGGTGGTTAAGGGGAGGGAGGAAAGGAAGAGGAGAGGGAGGGAATAGTCAGTAGGACAAAGAGGGGGAGGAGGAAGGGAGGAAAGGAAGAGGAGAAGAGGGAATGGTAAGAAGGAACAGAGAGAGGGGGAGGAGGGAGGGAGGGAGGGGTTGAGAAGAGGGAGAGAGGGTAGAGGGAGGGTTCAGGGAGGGAGGGAGGGAGAAAGAGAGGGAGGGAGGGAGAAAGAAAGAGAGGGAGGGAGGGAGGGAGAAAGAGAGGGAGGGGTCAGGAAGAGGAGTTGAAAAAAGAGGGAGGAGTAAACGAGGGAAAGATTGAGAGAGAGAGAGAGAGAGAGAAAGGGGAAAGGAGGCAAGGGAGGGGAGGAGATAGAAGATGGAGGAGTGAGCGAGAGAGAGAGAGAGAGAGAGAGGGAGGGAGGGAAGAAGGGGAAAGGAGGCAAGGGAGAGCAGGGAGAGAGAGAGAGAGAGAGGGAGAGAGAGGGAGAGAGAGAGAGGGAGAGAGGGAGAGAGGGAAAGAGAGAGAGAGAGAGGGAGGAAGGGGAAAGGAGGCAGGGGAGTAGGAGTAGATGGATCGAGGAGAGGCTGAGGGTGGGGTTTAATGGACGAGTCACATATCAGGCAGACTGGTCATTGTGTGCCCGTTAAAATCCCCCAATCCCACCATTACCAACAACAGCACCATTACAGCGCGCTACATGCTGCGTGTGGCGTGATTCAGAGCACGGCGGGGGAGATAAAAACCGGGCGGATCGACTTTCACCTGCCGGGAGATGGTTTAGATTACGCGGGGCCGGGTCAATGAATACCAGACAGAGCGCCGATACAACAGCCGTATCACCCCGCCAGTCGGTAAACACTCAATATCAAACCAATTCTCCAATCCGCCACGCCATTTATCAGAATGAGCAATGTGTCGTATTAAAGGGGGGGCGTCCACCAACTAACACAAGGCTACAACAAGCGCTGACAAGAAAGTTCAAATCTGTGCTTGTCGCGGCCTTGTCGTAAGAAGGGGGGCTTTATGACAGCATTGTTGGGGCGTGTTGGGAAGTGCACGCTCCACCAAATTTCCGATCGTAGACCTCTGCGACAGGCTCCCGACACGCCATGACACTCCACGACAAGGGTCCAGTTGTGGGAAAAATCAAACAAGTTTGTTGTTGTCATAGCTTTGTCGGAAGGCTCCTGACAAACTTCCAATCGTGGCCTTGTCATGGCCTTGTCGTAGACTCTTGTCGAGAACTGGGGTCCACCAACCACGACAAGGCCTCCAGTCGTAGGCCAATCGCGGACCTTGTCCGGAAGCCATTGTCGTTGCCTGTCGTGGTTGTTGGATGCTCCCCTTAAACACGGGCCCTGGCCCCTCTAAAACAGCCGTATCACCCCAACAGTCCATAAACACTATTACCACCGCCAGTCGGTAAACACTCAATATCAAACCAATTCTCCAATCCGCCACAGCGGGGACCAGTAGATGGGCTGCCACCCCTGTCTCCACTCTGTTCCAACTAAGAGGTTGGTTACCTATCTCATATAAAACGTGTAAATTCCGGTAGGTTCTGCTTGGAGAATCTCCCGCACATAGAGATAGAGTGAACCAGACCTAGGGACGGAGACTGAAAGGCCACTACAGTGAGATTCTGGTGTAGTGCTAAACTTAATCCTGCTATTCTTTTTTGTGTTAATCTACTTAGACATACTTCTTCTATTATGATTTATTTCGAGCAATAAATATGTCACGTATTTTGTGAGATTTTACTTTTGAAGGTGACGTCTCATTTCATCTTAAAGAAAAACTAGATGTATGTCCACCAGTATCCACATGACATAACTGCTGTGGTTATGAAACCTCTTGAGTGTTATGACGATTTACTGTCCTTTTGAGTGAATAAATGCATAAATGTTAAATCATATTTTAGAATACATGCATTGTATTTAAGCCAACCACACGGGAGTGTATTAGAACGGTCGGCCGTGGTACATTTAGAAATATTATCTCTCCCTACATTAGTTTCAGTATTTAGGGGGGAAAAACATGATAGAAACAACAGCAACAATAACAACAACAAAAAAATAGACAAGTAAATAAAGATAAACCCAACTAAACAAACAGCACACGCCACAAAAACTACTTTGTCAGTTGTGCGAGTTGATAAACGCAATAAAGAGCACAAACTTTTTAAATTTCTGTTTTAGATTTGATGATTCCCCAATAACATTAAACTAAAAATACCTGTGTATTAAAGGCATATCCTACAATTCACCTAGGTGCCACCTGGCGATTTTTGAATAATGGTAATTACGAGACAAAACTGCTTCTTTCTGATTCATTTAATTCTAAATAAGTAAATTAATGTTTTGTCCAGATTATCCAACATAATATAGACCAATTTATGTTTGTTCAATTTGCATACGAAATGTACTGAAAATATGGTTTTCTTAAATTTTCTCGAAAACAAGGACGGTGACCTATTATTTTAAAAACTAAAATGTGTTGTACTATACGTCTAATATAATCTGTGAAAGTTTGAGAAAAATGAAAAGTAACTTCTTAAAACTTCTATATGTTCTTTTGTAAAACCATCATAATATTGATCTCTAAATAAAAAACTAACACGGTGACCCCCAAATTCTAAGTTAGATATGTGTAGAACAACACTTGGAAATTATCATATCCAAATTTCAGGAGAATTACATGGGTTTAAATTTTCAGGCCAAATTGTTCGATATGCCTTTAACTTTGGGTTGATTCTGAATTCAGAATTACACAAAGTTTGATGAAACGTGATACTGTAACTGAAAAAGTGTGCTAATTGAGAGAGTGACTGCCTCTGTGAATTGATACACGCCATCGGTCAAGTGTTCATACGAATGTCGATGCTGAAATACCCCCACAGCGACTAGCCTAGACTTGCTCAAGTCTTTGATTATAAACGTTCATTAAATGATTATATATTAGAATAAAGTTCATTATAGGATTTATCCTTCTCTGATTGGCCCATGAATCAAAGATTTGTCCAGTAGGAACAAAACCTCCTGTATATGTCCCCCCAGTTGCTCCCTGTAACCCTACACCTCCTCCTACCCCTCCCCTTCCTCCAGTTCTCTGGCCGACTGTGTTGTCATAGCAATACATTTCACCTGCTCCTGACTGTGACCCGATTGAGATCAAAGTAAGAGGGTATCAATCTCCCAGCAGATATCCTGACCAGTAGCCAATATATCTGTATGGAGATCCAACACCATGACCGATTGTAACAGTCCCTGTATCACAACAAGGAGGGTAGCCATAAGATGCAGGGAATTGAGTCTCCTGTATGCCAGCGAGGAGGGTAGCCATAGGATGCAGGGACTGGAGGCAGTCTCCTGTATCCCAGCGAGGAGGGTAGCCATAATATGCAGGGACTGGAGCTAGTCTCCTGTATCCCAGCAAGGAGGGTAGCCATAGGATGCAGGGACTGGAGCTAGTCTCCTGTATCCCAGCAAGGAGGGTAGCCATAGGATGCAGGGACTGGAGCCAGTCTCCTGTATCCCAGCGAGGAGGGTAGCCATAATATGCAGGGACTGGAGCTAGTCTCCTGTATCACAGCATGGAGGGTAGCCATAGGATGCAGGCACTGGAGCCAGTCTCCTGTATCCCAGCAAGGAGGGTAGCCATAGGATGCAGGCACTGGAGCCAGTCTCCTGTATCCCAGCAAGGAGGGTAGCCATAGGATGCAGGCACTGGAGCCAGTCTCCTGTATCCCAGCAAGGAGGGTAGCCATAGGATGCAGGCACTGGAGCCAGTCTCCTGTATCACAGCATGGAGGGTAGCCATAGGATGCAGGCACTGGAGCCAGTCTCCTGTATCCCAGCAATAGGGTAGCCATAGGATGCAGGGACTAGAGCTAGTCTCCTGTATCCCAGCAAGGAGGGTAGCCATAGGATGCAGGGACTGGAGCAGGTCTCCTGTATCCCAGCGAGGATACAGGGACTGGAGCTAGTCTACGACTACCCCACAACACAATACCCGGAGCGACATATCTGAATAATCCCAGATGATGTATCGATAACTGAGTGTTGTGTGCCATGTTTTATAGAAACCTAACAAAGTCCACGATCACACTGCTATAAAGTGAACATCTGGAGTGTTACGTATCCCTCTAAAACAAACCTCAGTATCCTACATCGATTAAAGACCCAAAGTTTAATAAATGACGTGAAAGGGGAAGCTAACCTCCATACATCATCAGAAGAAGGCGGGAAGGTGCAGCTCCGGGCGATAAAACAAGCTAATTGCCCTGAATTATTCCGCAGGCGCCGATGACATATCTGAAACAGGGGCGGCTTTTACGCCCGTGTCAAACAGCGATCTTTTATACTACTCACTAGGCTGAGAGGGATATTCATATAGTATCTCAGCCCCGTGTGTCTCTACATAGTATTAACGTTACGCCCGTGTCAAACAGCGATCTGTTACACTACTCACTAGGCTGAGAGGGATATTCATATAGTATCTCAGCCCCGTGTGTCTCTACATAGGATGCACGTTATGCCCGTGTCAAACTAGCGATCTGTTACACTACACACTAGGGTGACAGGGATATTCATATAGTATCTCAGCCCCGTGTGTCTCTACATAGGATGAACGTTACGCCCGTGTCAAACTAGCGATCTGTTACACTACACACTAGGCTGACAGGGATATTCATATAGTATCTCAGCCCCGTGTGTCTCTACATAGGATGAACGTTACGCCCGTGTCAAACAGCGATCTGTTACACTACTCACTAGGCTGAGAGGGATATTCATATAGTATCTCAGCCCCGTGTGTCTCTACATAGGATGCACGTTATGCCCGTGTCAAACGAGTGATCTGTTACACTACCCACTAGGCTGACAGGGATATTCATATAGTATCTCAGCCCCGTGTGTCTCTACATAGGATGAACGTTATGCCCGTGTCATATTAACGATCTGTTACACTACTCACTAGGCTGAGAGGGATATTCATATAGTATCTCAGCCCCGTGTGTCTCTACATAGGATTAACGGTACGGCCGTGTCAAACAGCGATCTGTTACACTACTCACACGGCTGAGAGGGATATTCATATAGTATCTCAGCCCCGTGTGTCTCTACATAGGATTAACGTTATGCCCGTGTCAAACTAGCGATCTTTTATACTACTCCCTAGGCTGAGAGGGATATTCATATAGTATCTCAGCCCCGTGTGTCTCTACATAGGATGAACGTTACGCCCGTGTCAAACGAGCGATCTGTTACACTACCCACTAGGCTGACAGGGATATTCATGTAGTATCTCAGCCCCGTGTGTCTCTACATAGGATGAACGTTATGCCCGTGTCATATTAACGATCTGTTTTACTACTCACTAGGCTGAGAGGGATATTCATATAGTATCTCAGCCCCGTGTGTCTCTACATAGGATTAACGTTACGCCCGTGTCAAACTGACGCTCTGTTACACTACTCATTCGGCTGAGAGGGATATTCATATAGTATTTCAGCCCCGTGTGTCTCTACATAGGATGAACGTTATGCCCGTGTCATATTAACGATCTGTTACACTACTCACTAGGCTGAGAGGGATATTCATATAGTATCTCAGCCCCGTGTGTCTCTACATAGGATTAACGTTACGCCCGTGTCAAACTGACGCTCTGTTACACTACTCATTCGGCTGAGAGGGATATTCATATAGTATTTCAGCCCCGTGTGTCTCTACATAGGATTAATGTTACGCCCGTGTCATACTAGCGATGTGTTACACTACTCACTAGGCTGACAGGAATATTCATATAGTATCTCAGCCCCGTGTGTCTCTACATAGGATGAACGTTATGCCCGTGTCAAACTAGCGATCTGTTACACTACTTACTAGGCTGACAGGAATATTCATATAGTATCTCAACCCCGTGTGTCTCTACATAGGATTAACGTTACGCCCGTGTCAAACTAGCGATCTGTCATACTACTCACTAGGCTGAGAGGGATATTCATATAGTATCTCAGCCCCGTGTGTCTCTACATAGGATGAACGTTACGCCCGTGTCAAACTAGCGATCTGTTACACTACTCACTAGGCTGAGAGGGATATTCATATAGTATCTCAGCCCCGTGTGTCTCTACATAGGATTAACGTTATGCCCGTGTCAAAATGACGATCCTACCCCTCATATATTATCTTACCTCATATATTATCCTACCCCTCATATAAATGTTTATAGACTTAACATGGTGTGACTGTATGCAATGATTATGCCATAAAATATGTATGTGCCATGGGTGACATATGAAGTTAAAAACATGTGACAGGGTAGGATAAAATCTAAACATCACTGAATTTCATATAATTTTTATATGCCATTCATTGTCTTCCGCTACAGATACCACTCAGCTCCGCTTTGTGATATCATGCCGCGAAGACAACTCATGCCATATAAAAATCATATATATGCAAATTCATGATGTTTCATGATATTACTATATGCCCATGCCGTATATACTGTAAATATGCACCGTTTCGCCATATAATGTAAAAATACTGTACGGACCACTACCGATTGCGATGCATGGTGGATTGGCATGTCTAGACATATGTCTACGATTTTGCACCTACCCGATATGTCTGCGATATTTGCTTTTTGTATCTGTGCATTATTGGTAAGTCTCAATTTCATGGTAGTAGGTGGACGCCAGGCCTTATGCCCGTGTCAAACGAGCGATTAGTTACACTACTCACAGCCACAGTAATGGAAGCTGAGAGAGATATTCATATATTATTATATACCTATGGCTCTATCACCTGCATATACTGCCCGCTCCTACCCATGGCATATTTATACCTGTATGTCACAGTGTGACGTACAGTGTTATTGATCACGTGACTAGGTAAAGCTATTTTTAGGTATATAATAATACGAAAACGAGCTGACTGTCTCCATATGTCATAATACTCCCCCCTACCTGTCGACCACTGCCTGATATCCACCACCCACTGCCTTCCTGCTTACTGCCCCCCACTACCTACTCCCTCCCATGCATCGCCTGCGACCTCAACCCAATTCTCTACTACCTGTTACCCACTGCCTGCTTACTGCCCCAACTACTTGCTACCCGATAACCACTACCTGCTATCTGCCACCCACTGCCTGGTCTCTGCCACCCATTCTTTACAACCAGTCACCCACTGCATGCTACCTGCCACCCACTGCATGCCACCTGTCACCCACATCCTGCTGTCTGCTACCGACTTCCTCCCTGCCACCCACTGCCTTCCTGCTTCTCACTGTCTGCTACCCGCCACCCACTGTCTGCTACCCGCCACCCACTGCCTGCTGCCCACCACCTACTGCCTGCTACCCGCCATCCACTGCCTACTACCTGTCACCCTCTACCTGCCACCACTGCCTGCTTTCTGCCGCCCACTACCTGCACACCACTGCCTCCCCGCCCGCCCGCCTGTGACATCGATACTGGAGGCCAGACCACCAACATGCCATTTAGACGTGAATCGATTGTGGATTAAAGAGAGAATCCGGCAATCAGGATCTAATTGATGTCTACTTGTATCGACGAGACGGGCGGCGAAACATATCGACGGGCGCCACTGACAGCTTCTACCGCCTGATGAGCAACACGGGGGAGAGTGAGGGGCGCTGAAGTGGTGCCGGAGAGGCGGGGGGGGGGAGTGAGGGGGGGCACGCGGGTGAGACAGACGGGGGATGGGTAGCAATAGGATAAAAGAGAGGGAGAGAGAAAAAGGAGGGAGAGAGAGAGGAGAGAGAGAGAGGGATAGAGAGAGGGGCAGAGGGAGGGAGAGAGAGGGAGACAGGGAGACAGAGGGAGAAGGGGGAGACAGAGGGAGACAGAGAGAGGCAATCAGAGGAAGAGGGAGGGAGAGGGAGACAGAAGGAGAGGGAGAAATAGGGAGAGACAGCGACAAAGACAGAAACAGAAAGATAGAGCCAGAGGGAGAGGGAGGGGAAGGGAGGAGAAAAAGAGGAGACAGACTTCGGATGAGGTAGGGGGTACAGAATGAAAGAGACAGAGACAAAGGGATAGAGAGACAGAGACAGAACAGGATGAGCGGGATATGAGGAAAGATGGATGGGCGATAAGTTAGCGGGAGAGCCTGGTGAGAGGGTGAGAGACAGAGAAATAGAAAGATATAAACAAAGAGGGAGACAGAGACAGAGAGCGAGAGAGACAGGGAGTGACAGGGAAAGAACGAGACACAGAGGGAGAGAGAGAGAGGGAAACAGAGGGGGAGACAAACAGACAGACAGAAGGGGGAAGGAAGGGAGGTATGTAGGGATGAAGGGAGAGAGAGAGAGAGGGGAGAGGGAGAGGGAGACAGACAGACAGACAGACAGACAGACAGACAGACAGATAGGGATACAAAGAGGGAATATGGAAACACAGCTTTACGGATTTCAGGAGGTGCGGTGGAGGGGTGAGAAGAGGGACAGGAGGGAATAGGGACAGGGGGAGCGAGCAGAGAGGAGTTAGAGTGAGGAGGTACAGTGAGAGAGGGAGGTAGTTGTAGGATTGAGCTGTGAGTGAGGCAGACACAGGTGGGTGGTGGGTGATAAGGAGGGGGCGGTGAGGGGCGGTGAGGGGCGGTGTGTGGCCAGCCTCCCGGCCTCCGGTCTCCGCCTGCCCGGTAAACGGGGTATAATGACGGCCCCGCACCCGCCGGCAGCCCGTAACACGCCCCACACCCCCGCAACCCGCCCGTACACCGCCCGCCGTACACCGCCCTCACTTTGCCCGCCGCCCGCCGCCCGCCGCCCGCCGCCCGCCGCCCCCCGCCCGCCGCCCGCCGCCCGCCGCCCGCCGCCCGCCGCCCGCCGCCCGCCGCCCGCCGCCCGCCGCCCGCCGCCCGCCGCCCGCCGGTCAGACCACCGCCGTCCATCACCGGCCATCGACGGCGCCTGATTCGATGACTGGGTCCCGACACGACCCCGGAATTATTCTGGCGGGATTGGGCGCCGGTGGCCGCAGTTTGACTACAACCTCAGCCTGCCACACTTAGCCACCTCCCAACCATACATGTACGCCACTCCACCACACAACTACGTACCAACACACATGTACACACATACCTCCTACACTTAGCCACCTCACAACTATACATGCCAACACACACATACACACATACCTCCCTCACTTACCCACCTGCCAAATACACACCAACACATGTGTATGTACAAACCTGCTACACTTACCCACCTGCCAAATACACACCAACACATGTGTATACACATACCTCCTACACTTACCCACCTGCCAAATACACACCAACACACACATACACACATACCTCCTTCACTTACCCAGCTGCCAAATACACACCAACACACACACATACACACATACCTCCCTCACTAACCCACCTGCCAAATACACACCAACACACACACATACACACATACCTCCCTCACTAACCCACCTGCCAAATACACACCAACACACACACATACACACATACCTCCTTCACTTACCCAGCTGCCAAATACACACCAACACACACACATACACATATACCTCCCTCACTAACCCACCTTCCAACTACACACCAACACACACACATACACACATACCTCCTTCACTTACCCAGCTGCCAAATACACACCAACACACACACATACACACATACCTCCTACACTTACCCACCTGCCAAATACACACCAACACACACAGACACACATACCTCCTTCACTTACCCAGCTGCCAAATACACACCAACACACACACATACACATATACCTCCCTCACTAACCCACCTTCCAACTACACACCAACACACACACCAACACACATACCTCCTTCACTTACCCAGCTGCCAAATACACACCAACACACACACATACACACATACCTCCTACACTTACCCACCTGCCAAATACACACCAACACACACAGACACACATACCTCCTTCACTTACCCAGCTGCCAAATACACACCAACACACACACATACACACATACCTCCCTCACTTACCCACCTGCCAAATACACACCAACACACATGTACATACATGCCTCCTAAAACTTCAATACATGCCCTAAACAATTTTCTGAATCTTTTTCTGAGCCTTTATGTGACCACTCTTACCTTTAGCCTATGTATATATAAGGCCGAACACCTTTAGTCGTGAGGAACCAGTTTGAACCAGGCAATACAAATATCTGTTAATCACCTAGGTGGTACCACTGTGAACAGAATGGTATGCCTTTAATCGCTTCCTGTTTTCCACCATCCAGATGGCGCCACTGTAGACTGTACGATATGCCTTTAATCACTCCCTGTTTTCCTGTTGGATCCTTTCACCCAATATCCAGATGGCGCCACTGTAGAGTGTACGATATGCCTTTAACCACTCCCTGTTTTCCTGTAGGATCCTTTCACCCAATATCCAGATGACGCGACTGTAGACTGTACGATATGCCTTTAACCACTCCCTGTTCTCCTGTAGGATGATATCACCCAATATCCAGATGGCGCCACTGTAGACTGTACGATATGCCTTTAACCACTCCCTGTTTTCCTGTAGGATCCTTTCACCCAATATCCAGATGGCGCCACTGTAGACTGTACGATATGCCTTTAACCACTCCCTGTTCTCCTGTAGGATCCTTTCACCCAATATTCACCTCTCAGTGGACGAGGTACCCCAGTACACGAAGGATCCACGTGTCTAGACACCCCCCCCCCCCCACACGCACACACCTCCACTCCCCCCCCCCCGGCTGTTTTCCACCTCGCGCGTGCGTGTCGACCGCGTGATGCACGTGCGGCACGTGTCGTGCACGTGCATTTTACTCACGTGGGGTCACAGGTTGTGGGGTGGTATTTTACACCAGAGCAACAGCCTGGGCTAAACAACCACGATATGAATAATGAGATGTAACTGGCAGGAGGGAAGACTACATTCTGTATTGTGGGTGGGGTGATTGCGAGGGGGGGGGGGGCTGTGTTGGTGGGTACGTGTGGGTGAGGTATGCTCATGGTGACATGTAGGTACAGGGAGGTGTGAAGGGTAAGGCCTGGCATCCACCTACTACGATAGAAATTTAGACCTACCGATATGGCACCGATACAAAAAGTAAATATCGAAGACATAGCGAGAAGGTGCAAAATCGTAGACATGTCTAGACATGGCAATCCACCACCCATTGTATGGTGTTTCTATCGGTGTCTAGTCGCAGAAACGTGGTCAACTACCCCGATATTAGGCGACCTTCCGACGCGATTTTGATTTTTTTCAGGAGGTACATCGTAGACCGTATCGGAGCCATATCGTAGTAGGTGGACACAGGACCTTATACACGGTAATTTGTACATGGGAATGGGGGTGTAGGAAGTTGGGTTGTGTGAGGGGACCAGCTGGGTGTGATTTGAACTGGGGTTGTGTCATGGGCACTGAAGTTTTGTCATGATGAATATAATAGGGGTGTGTCACAGGGAATGGGGTGTGTTGCCAGTTCTGAGTGTGTCATGGGGACTAAGAAGGTGTGTGGGCACTAGGGGTGTGTCATGAGGAATATGGGTGTGTCATGGGGGACTAAGAAGGTGTGTGGGCACTAGGGGTGTGTCATGAGGAATATGGGTGTGTCATGGGGGACTAAGAAGGTGTGTGGGCACTAGGGGTGTGTCATGAGGAATATGGGTGTGTCATGGGGGACTAAGAAGGTGTGTGGGCACTAGGGGTGTGTCATGAGGAATATGGGTGTGTCATGGGGACTAAGAAGGTGTGTGGGCACTAGGGGTGTGTCATGAGGAATATGGGTGTGTCATGGGGACTAAGAAGGTGTGTGGGCACTAGGGGTGTGTCATGAGGAATATGGGTGTGTCATGGGGGACTAAGAAGGTGTGTGGGCACTAGGGGTGTGTCATGAGGAATATGGGTGTGTCATGGGGGACTAAGAAGGTGTGTGGGCACTAGGGGTGTGTCATGAGGAATATGGGTGTGTCATGGGGGACTAAGAAGGTGTGTGGGCACTAGGGGTGTGTCATGAGGAATATGGGTGTGTCATGGGGGACTAAGAAGGTGTGTGGGCACTAGGGGTGTGTCATGAGGAATATGGGTGTGTCATGGGGGACTAAGAAGGTGTGTGGGCACTAGGGGTGTGTCATGAGGAATATGGGTGTGTCATGGGGGACTAAGAAGGTGTGTGGGCACTAGGGGTGTGTCATGAGGAATATGGGTGTGTCATGGGGACTAAGAAGGTGTGTGGGCACTAGGGGTGTGTCATGAGGAATATGGGTGTGTCATGGGGGACTAAGGGTTTGAACCCTTTTTCTTTTTATTATTACCACTAAAACATTTCAGTAAATATAAAACGAGTAATAAATCCCTTAATTCAAATAAGATAATTTCCTTTTTTTTCTTTATTCGAATCAGTTCTGTGAGATCAAATAGATTTTAAGAGTCTTTGTTTGTAGCCACCCAGTGAGAAAGATTTAAAAATAATGTGTGGGTGGGTGGGGAGAGAAACATGTATCCAGCCGGTTGGTTGAAAGTCAAATGGCAGACTGGCGGTTTAAATGGCGTAGGCACGTGACGTGGTCATGTGATACACAAAAAGTGCTACATGAGAGAAGTGTTGGATTGTTCCCCTAAGGTAGTGGTAGCCGTCAAAATTATCGTCAATTTATCAATTAATCCACAATTCACTGGATAGGAATGGCACCAGTCAGGAAGCTAAGGAATATCATCTCATATTTCACTAGTTGTACATGAAGACCCTTCTCTGTAATCCAAAGAAACGCAGGGACGATGTGGGTTAGCTACATTCAACACTTATAGACAACCTTCCGAACGACTAAGACTGCCTTAGCGAACCAACTTAAATATCATTGAACGATTACCCTTGTACAAAGTACAGAAAAGGGTCTTCATGTACGAGCTTGGATTATTCAATGGGCCTAATGATGAAATGTGCACTCGTGAATTACTTGAAGAAGTCATGTCAGTGAGGAGTTTGGGGACAAGGTAGTGGCTTAAGAGTGCATAAAATCTATCTAGAAATGGGATGCAGATTGGGTGGTAGGCTGTGTGATAGGGTGGTATATGAAGTGGGTGGCAGAGTAACCATAAATATACAAATAATGTATAGATTTTGGCTGAGAAAGAAATAGTGGTGATTTGGTGTCAAAAAGGATTATGGAGTAGTTGGGGGTGGGTGGGGGTGTGGGGTGTGTGTGGGGGTGTGTGGGTAGGAGTGGGGGGCTGTGGGGGGTGGGAGTGGGGTGTGGGGGTGGGGAGTGTTCCACAAGTCGTCCATTAGGTGTGCCCTGTGAGGGGAACAAGCCGCACTTCATCGAGCTCTGAAAGTCTGCCACATCGAATTCCACTCCTCCATTGATTGCAGCCACAGTCTTTTGTCGAAGCTGCAGTCAAAGAAGGAGATGGAGTGTCTCTACTGTATGCACCCTCTGTCTTCTACACCCCAGCCAGGAGTAAGCCTACCAAGGCCTCATTTAAACATAACCTCAGAAAGCTAGAAATGTTGTAAGAATAAAAGTGCAATCAAATCAATGCAACTACCTGCCTCCTAAATATGGGCTGGCGCAACAAAATATAGTTGCAAGGGAAATCAACTCTTTTTTTTCATATCATCCCATCATCATTTGACTGTAATATATGTTCTATATATGTTCTTTATCTTACATATTGTAATACCAGTGTATAATGGTAGAAAACCAGAGGAAATCTAGATGTACCTCGCGATATTGAAACTATAAGATTATAGGGTATGGTGGTAGACCGCTGACTATATATTGGCGAAATATATCCAATAAAATTTAAAAAAAACAACAAAAATAACCCTCTAGACCCCACCACAACCCTCTATATACCTCCACACAGCTCTACACCCCTTCACACACCTCCACACCCCACCACACCCCACCACACACCTCTACACCCCTCTATATACCTCCATACACCCCTACACCCCACCACACACCTCCACACCCAACACACACCTCTAAACCCTAACACACACCTCTACACCCCACCGCACACCTACACACCCCACCACACACCTCCAGACTCAGCACACACCTCTAAACCCAACCACACACCTCCGCGCCCCTCTTCACACCTCTACACCCCACCACACACCTCCACGCGCCCTCCACCTTTTCCACACACCTCCCCTACTCCACTGTATGCACCCTCTACACCCCCCCTCCCGGCCCCAAACCCCTCCGCACCCTCTTCCTCCTACTCTACCCTACTAGAACGCTACCGGAAGACGCGCTTGAGGGAGGCGCGCGTTCCTCATGACGTCATATCCGCGTCGCGTCTCATTTTTCCCCGCAAAGTGTCGCCCTCCCCCGGGACGCCGCGTCAACTGCTAGTCTGACGTCACGGCGTCCTTTTCCCGCGCGAGGAGCCGCAAATTGAATCAAAGTCGGCGTGATTCGAACCGACGCCTGCCCGACGCCCGCCCGATTACAACCGACGCCTCGCGGGCTTCATCTTTTATCGCAGTTTAAGGAAATTGGCCGCGCAAAGTGAAGGGCGCCATGTCTGAAGTCAATCCCAGATAGCTGATGTTTAATCCCAGATATCCACAAATTAGATTAACTAGAAAGGTGACCAGCATAAAAGGCTCGGGTACAAGGCCCTGGGAGCCGCCATCTTTGATTTGAAAACGAGGCTGCCATTGACATGCACAAGGCAAGCATTGAATAAAGTTGCAACCTGTTATAATGGTTCTACTCCCAGAGGGAAGTAAATGTCTCCAAACGTATTAGACTGGTAATTTCGGTATGATGAACTCACTACGTGGACTCAAAAACAAAGTAATTCTTTTGAACTTGGGAGATTCATTGGATTTAGAAAGAAACTGCCCTGAAATAAACGATACTGTCTTCAGGCAGATACCTCACTGAGGATAATATATTGATAAGAAATTCAAGATAAGTGTTTATTGATATCTGGTTCATAGAGGATGGTATCTATGACACCTGAGGTATCTGTGTGAAATCTAGTTTCCTTATCTTCTTGTCTTTTTATCTCTTTAGTAATGAGGGCCTCCCCTTTATTATTACATACCTATGTCCGAAGCTATGAAATACTACCCGCTGATAGGGGTGCAGTATAAATAATGTTCGGGCGCACTGAGCCCGTAGTGAATATTCGGGCGCACTCTGACCATCGGGTCAATTGGTACATTTAATAAAAATACAAAATGGCGTGTGTTTTTTAATATTTAGGTATGTAATAATAAGAAAACGTAGTGACTGAGCCTGTAGGGATGCCATTCTCGGCCTTTTCATGCTATAATTACGTCCCTCCTCTTGCGGCATCGGGACGTATTTATGGCATGAAAAGACCTCGAACGGCCACCCCTTCAGGCTCAGTAACCACGTTTTCTCTTAATATCCTTTTACCCGCCCGTCTGTCTGCCTCAATCATTCCCCATCACCCTCTAACTCTGTGTCTATATCTGCCCTCTCCTCCCTCACACCCTGCCTGCATCCTTTTACCTGCCTGCCTCGACCATAACTCTTATCCCTCTATAGGCCCGTTTCCATTGACCTACGGAAACAGTGTATATTTCTTGTGTTCTCCTAATAGCCTATTTCCATTGGCCATCACCGATATACAGTCAGGAACCACCATCAGACATTTACCACTGCTGACGCAAAGTGTAAATAGGCTATTAGGAGTACACAGAAAATCTACACCATTTTTGTAGGCCAATAGAAAAGGGCCTTATCTCTGTGTCTCTATCCTGTCTAGCTCACGCACTGCCTGCCCCCTTTTACCTGCCCGTCTGTTTCGATCTATGCCACACCTAGGTAAACAACTATGGGACAAACTGAATTCTGGATTACAAAATGAACAAAATATTACCATATATAAAGAACGAGTCAAAACATGGCTGACCACAACAGAAGCATAGGTTGATCCATCTAGACGCTCGGTAAATGATAGATAGGATCAAAGTAGTCAAATAATCAAATAAACATATAAATAATTGTTCTGGTATACATTAATTATTATAGTATAGGGTACTGTAAACACAAATAACAGTATTAGCGGTTCAAAGATAACAAAATTATATATAGTGAGCAACTTGAAAAAGACTATGTAATAGTCGAAACGTCGGTTCTAGGAGAAAACGCCCTAACTGTGGCCGAACTATGTCTTAGTTCGAGGTCAACTGTGGTGGACGTTCGCCCCGACGTAGGCGTCGGGGCGAACGTCCACCACAGGTGACCGAGGAACCAGCGTAACCAGCGTAAGTTGTCTGTGCGTCCCCCGTTGCGGATCGTGTTGTTGTTATCGATGAATTTCGCATATTTGAGCTATTTAAACTGTGTTAGGTGAGAGCCAAACATTGGCTACCTCGAGGAATGGTCAATACGCACTTCTAGATGATACGGGGGGCGTGTATCACGAGGTTAAAGTCGCAAATCGACGTCGTTCGCCATGTTGTTTTTTGGTCGCGATGACGTCGATTACGCACGCCTATCGAATAGCACAGACTAGGCTACATGCACGTTAGAATCTTGCAGTACGACGAAGCGCACCATAGTGGGCCGTAGTCGCGATATACTACACCCCCGTGAGCGGGTAGTATTTCACTGACGTTCGGCTATAGGTATGTAATAATATAATAAATGCCTACTTGTTAAAACGGTATCCGTGGTAGTTGTACTATTTTTCCACATCGTAACCTTTATTCTTTTTTGTTTTGTATGTATCTATTTTGGTCCTGTCTGTCCTGTCTGACTTGTTCCGGCTTATATTGGAAGACCACCTATTATTGGTGAATTGTACGTCGTTATATTTGTTTATTAATAAAAAAAAATTAAAAAAAGCCCAATCACCCTCTACCTCTGTGTCCGTATCCTCTCACGCCCTGCCTGTCCCCTTTAACCTGCCCTTCTACCTCGACCATGCCCTTCTCCCTATATCTCTGTGTCTAAATACTCCCTCACACCCTACCCAGTCCATTCTTTAACCTGCCCTTCTACCCTCGACCATACCCTTCTCCCTCTACCTCTGTGTCTTATATATTCTCCCTCACGCCCTGCCTGTCCCCTTTAACCTGCCCTTCTGCCTCGACCATACCCTTCTCCCTCTATCTCTGTGTCTATATACTCCCTCACACCCTACCCCGTCCATCCTTTAACCTGCCCCTCTGCCTCGAGCATACCCTTCTCCCGCTACCTCTGTGTCTATATCCTCCCTCACACCCTACCCAGTCCATCCTTCAACCTGCCCCTCTACCCTCGACCATACCCTTCTCCCTCTACCTCTGTGTCTATATACTCCCTCACACCCTACCCAGTCCATCCTTTTACCTGCCCCTCTACCCTCGACCATACCCTTCTCCCGCTACCTCTGTGTCTATATACTCCCCAACACCCTACCCAGTCCATCCTTTAACCTGCCCTTCTACTCTCGACCATACCCTTCTCCCTCTATCTCTGTGTCTATATACTCCCTCACACCCTACCCAGTCCATCCTTTAACCTGCCCCTCTGCCTCGACCATACCCTTCTCCCTCTACCTCTGTGTCTATATACTCCCTCACACCCTACCCAGTCCATCCTTTACCCTGCCCCTCTGCCTCGACCATACCCTTCTCCCTATATCTCTGTGTCTATATACTCCCTCACACACTACCCAGTCCATCCTTTTACCTTCCCATCTACCCTCGACCATACCCTTCTCCCTCTACCTCTGTGTCTATATACTCCCTGACACCCTACCCAGCCCATCCTTTTACCTGCCCTTCTGCCTCGACCATACCCTTCTCCCTCTACCTCTGTGTCTATATACTCCCTCACACCCTACCCAGCCCATCCTTTTACCTGCCCTTCTGCCTCGACCATACCCTTCTCCCTCTACCTCTGTGTCTATATACTTCCTCACACCCTACCCAGTCCATCCTTTAACCTGCCCTTCTGCCTCGACCATACCCTTCTCCCTCTACCTCTGTGTCTATATACTCCCTCACACCCTACCCAGTCCATCCTATAACCTGCCCCTCTGCCTCGACCATACCCTTCTCCCTCTACCTCTGTGTCTATATACTCCCTCACGCCCTATCTGTCTCCTTTAACCTGCCCTTCTGCCTCGACCATACCCTTCTCCCTCTACCTCTGTGTCTATATACTCCCTCACACCCTACCCAGTCCATCCTTTAACCTGCCCTTCTGCCTCGACCATACCCTTCTCCCTCTACCTCTGTGTCTATATACTCCCTCACACCCTTCCCAGTCCATCCTTTAACCTGCCCTTCTACCTCGACCATACCCTTCTCCCTCTACCTCTGTGTCTATATACTACCTCACACCCTTCCCAGTCCATCCTTTAACCTGCCCCTCTGCCTCGACCATACCCTTCTCCCTCTATCTCTGTGTCTATATCCGCCCTCACACCCTACCCAGTCCATCCTTTAACCTGCCCCGCTGCCTCGACCATACCCTTCTCCCTCTATCTCTGTGTCTATATCTTCCCTCACACCCTACCCAGTCCATCCTTTAACCTCCCCCGCTGCCTCGACCATACCCTTCTCCCTCTACCTCTGTGTCTATATCCTCCCTCACACCCTACCCAGTCCATCCTTTAACCTGCCCTTCTGCCTCGACCATACCCTTCTTCCTCTATCTCTGTGTCTATATACTCCCTCGCACCCTACCCAGTCCATCCTTTAACCTGCCCTTCTGCCTCGACCATACCCTTCTCCCTCTATCTCTGTGTCTATATACTCCCTCGCACCCTACCCAGTCCATCCTTTAACCTGCCCTTCTGCCTCGACCATACCCTTCTCCCTCTATCTCTGTGTCTATATACTCCCTCGCACCCTACCCAGTCCATCCTTTAACCTGCCCTTCTGCCTCAACCATACCCTTCTGCCTCTACCTCTGTGTCTATATACTCCCTCGCACCCTACCCAGTCCATCCTTTAACCTGCCCTTCTGCCTCAACCATACCCTTCTCCCTCTACCTCTGTGTCTATATACTCCCTCACACCCTACCCAGTCCATCCTTTAACCTGCCCTTCTACCCTCGACCATACCCTTCTCCCGCTACCTCTGTGTCTATATACTCCCTCACACCCTACCCAGTCCATCCTTTAACCTGCCCTTCTACCCTCGACCATACCCTTCTCCCTCTACCTCTGTGTCTATATCCTCCCTCACACCCTACCCAGTCCATCCTTTAACCTGCCCTTCTACCCTCGACCATACCCTTCTCCCTCTACCTCTGTGTCTATATCCTCCCTCGCACCCTACCCAGTCCATCCTTTTACCTGCCCTTCTACCCTCGACCATACCCTTCTCCCGCTACCTCTGTGTCTATATCCGCCCTCACACCCTACCCAGTCCATCCTTTAACCTGCCCCTCTGCCTCGACCATACCCTTCTCCCTCTACCTCTGTGTCTATATCCTCCCTCACACCCTACCCAGTCCATCCTTTAACCTGCCCTTCTACCTCGACCATACCCTTCTCCCTCTACCTCTGTGTCTATATCCTCCCTCACACCCTACCCAGTCCATCCTTTAACCCTGAATGTTTAATGTGCTAAGTTGACGGGAGGGTTCCGGGTGAGAAAAGGGTCCAGAGGTCAAATTGAATCGGCCGCTTTACGCCCCACGACGTTATAATAGAGTAAATCTGCTACACTCCCCCTCCATGAATTCAGTGAAGATGATCTACAACATTTCACACACGGTCAAGATGTTTTTTTAGAGTGTGCTTGCACGCGCTAAATACATCATCTAGAGGTTAGAGGGGTCCTATAGACTTTAACCTTACTGCATACAAATTATCCCTTCACTATCTGTGTGCTATTCACCGTGATATTGAGAACAGAGCAGGGAGCCAGTGTCTCAAAGTCTTAGAGGTGTGCCCAGCTGACCATGACCAATTACTCCAAGACCGAAATACCTCATTGACCCACTGATGCTTGATATGTTTGGATCCTAGTCTCAGGCAGTTAGAGAAATGGCAAGTTGACTGGGTGCAAGGGGGTTATAGAAAACGATCCATAAACTGAAGTTAACCCAAAACCTTTTAGTAATCTATTTAAAATTGCACGCTCATTCATCAATGATGAATATTCTTCTTGCTCCTTGTTATTATATATCCATGCAGTATATTTGATAACTACATACTGCTGCTCCCTATGCAGTATAAATTGTGTACTGAACCCTGTGCAGTACACTGTTATACTGAACACGTTGAAACATCATCAGTGTATGGGCTTTCACGTTGACATGTCTTCTATGCCAATATACGCTAAGATTTTATTATTTTGGGGTATATAATAAATAGATAACGACCTACCGTACTTGTAAATGCTAGACTACTCTATGGGATTTGATGTTTTTACAGTACCTCTCCTACACTCCCCCCCACATACTGTGAAGATGATCTATGGCGTTATAACAGAGTAACTCTCGTACACTCTCCCCCCACACACTGTGAAGATGATCTATGATATTATAGCAGAGAACCTCTCCTACACTCTCCCCACACATACTGTGAAGATGATCTATGACATTATAACAGAGAACCTCTGCTACACTCTCCCCACACATACTGTGAAGATGATCTATGACATTATAACAGAGTCCCTCTCCTACACTCTCCCCCCACACACTGTGAAGATGATCTATGACGTTATAACAGAGTAACTCTCCTACACTCTCCCCACACACACTGTGAAGATGATCTTTGTTATAACAGAGTATCTCTCCTACACTCTCCTGCAACACACGGTGAAGATAATCTAATGCATTATACCAGAGTAACTCTCCTACACTCTCCCCCCACACACGGTGGAGATGATCTATGACGTAATAACAGAGTACCTCTCCTACACTCTCCCCCCACATACTGTGAAGATGATCTATGATGTATAATTGCTGATGAGATGGTGTCTATACTGACTTATTTTACCTATGTTCATACAATTCACTTGGTTACTTACCCAACGTCAACAAACTGCGGATAGGAACGTTTACTCACCTGGAAAACAGAGAAAATTGAACATTAAGTAAAGTTTTAAAAATCGTTCATCAGTCAACATTCACTTATTTGTCCATTCCATTTGATTATAAGGAATGAACAACATTTTATTCATATCCAAAGAGGTTTTATAGATATCCAAAGATGGGGATACATACTGGCAAGTTAAGTAATACAAGTATTGATTAAAACAAGTAAAAAAGTTATCATATATTGAAGAAATGAGTACTGCAGAGAAATATATTTATTGTTTATTTGAGCAATAAATCTTGCAATAAAGCAAATCACAAGGTGATTTTTTACAATTGATTCCTACAATTATTACAGAACAAGACAAAGTAGTTAAGAATGCGAAAATAAAAATTGACATAAAAGGTTGAGGGTATATAGGAGGGGGTATTAGATGGGGTATGTGGGCAGTGAGGTTAGGTGAAGGTGTATATAGGAGGGGTATTAAGAGAAAACGTGGTTACTGAGCCCGAATGGATAGCTGTTCGAGGTCTTTTAGTGCCAAAAATATGTCCCGATGCCGCAGGCATCAAAGGGCCGAGAATGCCATTCCTTCGGGCTCAGTAAATACGTTTTCTTACTATTACAAAGCTAAATATTAAGAAAAAAGCCATTTTATATACATATTTTATGCATCTATTAACCTGATACATTCACTGTGGTAACAGTGAGTCGGAATATTTACTACGGGCGCACTGAACATTATTTATACTGCACTCCTAGCAGCGGGTAGTATTTCATAGACGTTCGGGCATAGGTATGTGATAATAGATGGGGAATATATAAGGGGGAGGTATATGGTAGTGTATGGGGTGAAGGACATGGGGATTAGAGGCCAGAAGAGGCAGTTTACAGAACTGCATGTCCACATAACCATCGTTTGCTGCATTTATTATCCATCTTTTCGAATAAATTAAACCCAGTAATTGCCATATCAAAGGGTATAACAATAGGGACCATTTCTTTGCTCTATTTCTCAAAGGGGCCATTTTCCCTGTATACAATGGATTGAGGCCGTATTCCACAGATTTGAATCCGTATACCACAGTTATGGTATCTGACAGCTTGTATATAATGGGTAGTGGTTTACACATACATTTGCAATGGGGTCTTTGAATACGATGGATAATATTATCATAAAACTAGATGGGTTTTAATCTTGGCCACCATTTGCCATGACTGGAGTTTGGCATAGTGACTTCATGAGGCGAAGCCGAGTGAAGTCCGGAGCCCAAACTCCAGGAGTGGCATGCGGTGGCCACAATTAAAACGAATCAGGTTTTGATTTTATCCTACCCCGTCTCCTCGATTTTGGAATATTCCTGATAACAATTCTGTATGCCACTAGTGGCCTATAAAACTCCGTATGCCAGTCAGCGTGGCATACAGAAACTCAATGTTAAACCTATGGGATTTTATATTAGGGGTAGGAAAAAACCAGAGAACCGGTATCAGTGCCTCAGGCCCGTCTTATCCCTCCTCAGTGGGGAGCTGGATTCGGGGGATTATGAGGGTCAGAGTTCAGGGTGGGATTAGAGGCTCAGATCTGTCCGGGGCAGGAGGGAGGCGGGGATATTAGTTCTGACGGCGGTTTGAGGGATGAGCGGGAGGAGGACTGTAGATCGTCTAGTAGGGTCTGAGATGGGAATGTGGTAATGTAGGAGGTATTGTCTCTGAAAATCTGCTCCAGAGAAGGGTCTGCGGCACTGCCAGCCTGAAGACAGCGAATATACAACGTGCATTGTACTGGGCTGGACTGTAGGCTAGCGTGCAGCACTGGTATACAGTGATATGATGGAGAATATGTGAGAAGTAGAACAAGGAGGAGATGTGTAGTGTAGGTAGACTGTAGTTGGGATACGGCATATAGCCTATAAGCCATGGGGGTTGCCATGACGCCCCACGAGTAGGTGTTCTTCACTAATGTAGGTGGAAAAGTAGGTGTTTTCACTAATGGAGGCACAAAAGAAGTGAGTGATAATTGGGAAAAGTCACAACTCTAGCCTTGCTCACATATGTATATATTGTGTTCCATGTGAAAAACATCATGTCCTGGGTTTAATCATTATCTCATCCTGCTCCTGCTCTAGAGAGTCAAGGGAACCATGGTAAAACATTGAAATGCAGTTGAATTTCATAAGAACAAAGAGCCAGAATATATATATGTCCCCCATGGTGCCTGCCATACAGCTGGCCACCTAGTGTCTGCTTCATGAACAATGGCTCTGTCCCCTATAGTCCTAGAATTTGTCACAATGACTGAAGTAAGTTATCACTGGAATACTGTAGCTCAAGTCCGTGGGAGATGTAGTGGGTAGAGAACTTCTTCTTGGCTGCGTCAGCCCTTCACAGATAAGATATGCTCACAGAGGTTCTTGAAATGCTTCTTTATTTGTAATCCATAAGGTAGTAACAGGTTCCTCACATGCCAGACTAAGAACCCAGAATGATGGGTGCAGCTGGCTTATATAGCTGGTATTGAGGTTGCATGCATTACAGTGTCAAGGTCATTGTCCCAAATGCTTGCTCTCAACACTCTGTTCTACTAACTCAAATGACCTGTCCTACAGCCCCAAGCTGAGTGGGGCAGTAGGTGTGCAGGCACTGACCAACTGGCCCAAATGATCCTTCCCTGCTAAGTGGGGCAGTGGTTGTGATAGTGCCTCACTATTTGAGCTTGGCTCTGGTCCAGTGCAGTACTGTGTATGAGGGTAATGCAGCGTTTCCACCTGCCGATTACAACCACCGATTATGGTGATTATGTGGCAAATTTCTAGGACCACCGACAAAATCAAACCATGTTGGGTTAATCGGTGGTGGCGACCACAAATCGCTCAATAACCATTCCCCCCTAAAAGCAGGGTTTTTTCCCAATGCAATCATGTCTATGTTATATTAGTTTTGGGATGGTTAATCCTCAGGCTCATCGAGTATTAAACATATTGGATGATCGGCGCACACGTTACACATAATCGGTCGTCAGGTGGAAACTGAGTGTATGCTTTGGGGTGAAGGATCGTTAGCACCTGTACACAAAGTTTCAAAGAGGACCACCGACTGACTTCTGTACAAAATGCATATAATCGGTGGTGTTTCCATAATAAGGTCTCATACCTCTTACTAGACTGGCTCCAGTCCCTGTATCTTAAAGCTACCCTCCTCACTGGGATACAGGGACCAGTACAATCGGTAATGGTGTTGGATTTCTGGCGCTGTTTAGCTTCAGTTTTCCCAACACTCTCCATACAGATATCCTGGCTACTGGTTGGGATATCTGCTGGGAGATTGATACCCTCTCTCTTTGATCTCAATTGGGTCAAAGTCAGGAGCAGGCGGAATGTATTGCTATGACAACACAGGCGGCCAGAGAACTGGAGGAGGGAGGGGACGAGGTAGAAGGAAGTATAGGGTTACAGGGAGGGGCTTAGGGCCATAAACTGGAGGTTCTGTTCCTTCTGGACAAGT
Organism: Alentia gelatinosa; assembly: GCA_950022655.1. Classification (NCBI taxonomy): domain Eukaryota; kingdom Metazoa; phylum Annelida; class Polychaeta; order Phyllodocida; family Polynoidae; genus Alentia; species Alentia gelatinosa. The sequence continues at coordinate 174,835,196 of OX465579.1, forward strand.
CTTCATGGGCCACTTAGAGAAGGATACATACTATAATGACCTTAATTCTGATTCTGTTTAAACATTTAATGAATGTTCATAATCAAAGACTTGAGCAAGTCTAACCTCTCACCTACCTCCATCCCCCTCTCCATCATACCTCTCCCCTTTTATCCCCTTCCCCCCATCCGCCCCTCCCCCAGCACACGATGTATTTATCGTTAAGACTGCATCCTTGCCGTAGGGAGTAGAGTGTACGCGGGGAAGTGTGTGTCGGTAGCCCCCTAGACTTGCCCAAGTCTTTGATTATGAACATTCATTAAATTGTTAATCAAAATCAGAATAAAGTTCATTATATCTTTCTCTGACTGGTCCATGAATCAAAGACTTGTCCACTAGGAACAGAATCTCCTGTTTATGGCCCCAAGCAAATCTCCATTTAACCCTATACCTACTCCTACCCCTCCCCTCCTCCAGTTCCCTGGCCGCCCATGTTGTCATAGCAATAAATTTCACATTCTCCTGACTGTGACCCGATTGAGATCAAAGTAAGAGAGTATCAATCTCCCAGCAGATATCCTGACCAGTAGCCAAGATATCTGTAAGGAGAGTGTTGGAAATACTGGTGCTAAACAGCGCCAGACATCCAACACCACTACTGTTTGTACCAGTCCAGATATCCCAGCAAGGAGGGTAGCCATAGGATGCAGGGACTGGAGCCAGTCTAGTAGCCCCCCCCGCCTCTCCCCCTCCCCCGCCCCTCCCCGTCCCTCGCGCACGCGCGGTGCGTCGTTTCCCACGCCTGGAGCCGCGCTAATTAAACCTGCCCCCGGATATCTTTACAACCGTCGCCAACAGGTGGCGTGCATGGCGTGCGCGCAGGCGCCGCGGGGTCGACGCAGACAGATAGACTCCTGTTGATACAGAGAGACCCCTCCCACTACACACACCTACACCCATACCCGCCTCCCACCTAGACTACACCTACACCCATACCCGCCTCCCACTACACCACACCTACACCCATACCCGCCTCCCACCTACACCACACCTACACCCATACCCACCTCCCACTACTCACACCTACACCCATACCCGCCTCCCACCTAGACCACACCTACACCCATACCCACCTCCCACTACACCACACCTACACCCATACCCGCCTCCCACCTACACCACACCCACACCCATACCCACCTCCCACCTACACCACACTTACACCCATACCTGCCTCCCACTACACCACACCTACACCCATACCCGCCTCCCACTACACCACACCTACACCCATACCCGCCTCCCACTACACCACACCTACACCCATACCCGCCTCCCACTACACCACACCTACACCCATACCCGCCTCCAACCTACACCACACCTACACCCATACCCGTTACCCACCTACACATACCCAGACAGACAGACTCCTAATACTACCCCCCACTACACCGTTTTGTCGGAGTGTGTCGGAGTGTGTCGGAAGCATTCTCTATAATGTGTAGGCTATGTACCTCTCTCCCTCGTTGATTTTCGGCCCGCAAAATAGGAACTGCCCTGGGAGTTTCCCTAGACAATTAAATATATATATATATATATATATATATATATATATATATATATATATATATATATTAGATCTATCTCCATATTTATATAGAGATGTATATTTATGAGCTTTTATTTGTCATATCTCGTTTATTTTTGATATGTCTAATGGTATTTTGTCCATATTCAGGAACAAATCCACAAGAAATGCCTGACATAATGAAATTATTTGATATCTAGATCTCATTGAATGATTTTTATTCTATTAGTAAAATTCTTTAACAAATGGTATTGATCGTTTGGCTGAGATTTGCATTGGCGCACCTCTTAAATCGTATCGTGTGTCGGTACCGTGGTCTTCTTTTTATTGCCGTAGTGTGTCGGGATAGTGGGAGCTGTGTATGCCTTGTTTCTGCTACATTTAACAGGTTCATACTGACAGAACTGTCCTCCCAACACAACGACCATCACCAACAATTTCAAACCCCTTTGATTCTGTCGCCGTTGACAGAGTTAGTCAGTGATTGCTTGATTGTATAATCTATGCACAGTTAATCTGTAAACGCTTCTCTGCATGTCTGTTTCCATTCACCGATCTGGCATCGGTATACCCACAAATCGACCAGTGGTTCCCGACTGCAGCACCCCTCTCATAAGATCTCACACTCTCTAAGTCGTAATCTGTACAAGATTCTCACTGCGCTCTATGGGAGAAGAATTCTTAACGAACTAGGCTTAGAGGCTTGAGAATCCACTGGCACACACTATTCCCGCTAGGTGGCATCATTGAGATTATAGGAATCTTTGGTTGCATCGATGTACGTTTTTAGCACAGGAGGTAGACCAGTGGATTCGCAAGGCTCTAAGCCCAGTTTGTTAAGAATTCTTCTCCATAGACCATAGTGTGAGTACAGAATACGAGAGTGTGAGATCTTAAGCCTGATGCCCATCTACCGATTCAGGGTTGAGCGATTAGTTTGCAAATCGTATAGGAGTCGGTCAAATTGTCGTAGGCAAATTATGTAACTCTTCGCTTGATCTGCAGACATTGAGAAGATGGGGTGCTGGATATTAGTCCTAAGCAAATCAGTCTACTAATCGGGGGCTCAACCTTGCCTAACTGTCCTACATCTACCGACTATGGCCGACTCCGTTAGGATGCCTTGGCTGAGACAAATTACTGTCCGTTTGTCGCCGACAAAGGTACATGAATGTTCCGAAATCGGTAGATGGGCATTGGGCTTTATGAGAGGGATGCCTGCAGATCGGTGGCGAATAGTCGGCCAGTGGAACATGGCTTCACGGCGGGTGTAGGGTAGAGGAGATTTGGGAAGTGGTGTCTAGCTGCATCCGACGAACCCTTTCATTAGTTTCACTTTTTGCACGCTTCAATTTGTCCTCTAATGTCTGACCACGGCGCACTACGCATGCGCGACACGCACGCACGCCGCCTGGCGGACGCCACAGAGACGCCACACGGACGCCGGGCGGGTCACGTGACGTCTGGCGTCTCGTCACGCGTCTGCGTCCCACCAGAGGGGGCTGGTGTCGAGGTGAGAGTGCGCATTAAATGTTTACAGTCAAGGCCGCCATCTTGGAAATGGCGGAGTGCAACAGGTGCAGGCTCAATGGAGGGTGAGTGAGGGGAGAGGGGAGGGACGGGAGTTAGGCTCTAGCTCCTTACCTACGCTATGAAACCTGGAGGCATTCCCGGGCATAGTACGCTATGATGCCTGGAGGTATTCCCGGGCATAGTACGCTATGATGCCTGGAGGCATTCCCGGTTATAGTACGCTATAATGCCTAGAGACATTTCCAGGCAAAGTGCGCTATGATGTCTTGGGGCATTCTTTGGCATAGTCAGTATGATGCCTGGAGGCATTCCAGGGCACAGTAGGCTATGATGCCTGGAGGCATTCCCGGGCATAGTAAGATATAATGCCTGGAGGCATTCCTGGGCATAGTACGCTATGATTCCTGGAGGCATTCCCGTGCTCAGTTTACTATAATTCCTTGAGGCATCATTTTCAAAATTCAAGTAATTGCTATTTTCTAATGAAATAATGCGAATATTTGGATAATATCTGCCCAATCTATGTAAAACTATATCATAGTTAATATGAATATTACTATATATCATCCTAGTTATTTTATGAAAGGGTTAAAGAGAGGAGGGTATGACATGAGAAGGGTAACAACAGGTGCAGGCCAGATGGATGTGTCAGGGGAGAGGGACGGGGGTTAGGGTATAAAGAGAGGAGGGTGTGAAATGAGAGGGGTAAGATAGTCCAACCTTCTCCCTGTAAAACCCATTTACGACTACCACCCGCAGGCAGTGCCTGAGAAAAACACCACTTTTATTTCATTAGATGGCATGGCTCTACGCTCATTCACCATTGTTCAAGTCGTGTGCGATTCAAACAATTACTGCGGTGTTTATTGATATACATGCACCATTAGGAGAAGTCCCCTCAGGCATCGTCCTGCGCTGAAAGTGCTGTGTGTGCAGGTTTAGGCCATTTCCCACTGGCCGATCATTCGCCGCCGATCTGCAGTCGGGAACCACCAATCGACTTTTTGGGGAATAATGACCGACCCGTGAATAAAAACAGCCTGGATTATTTCTATTTGCAAAAGGCCGATTGAGTTCGTCAACGGCCGAGAGAATCGCCTTGGTTTCGTCGGTAATCCTCAAGGTTTCAGCCTGAGAGATCAATTGGTATGGGCAGTGAAAATAAGCTGCACAATCAGCGACTATTTGACACCGACATGCAGTCGGTGGTACCATCGACATAAAGCCATTTTCCAAAGGCCGACGAAAAAAGCTCCGATTAACTGAGTTCTCCTAATGGTCGGTCGGTGGTGGCCAAGAACTGCAAGTAGGTATCTGAAAATCGGTGAGGGTGCAGTGTATGCCTCGTTTCTGCCGCATTTAACAGGTCCATACAGATCAAAAAGCCCTTCAAACTCAATGACCATCACCGACGACTTCAAACCCCTTTGAATCTGTCAGTCCTTGGCCAAGTCAGTTTGTGGTTGTTTTATTGCAAAATCTTTTTTCAATTTGCACAAAAGTACATTAACGGCCTCTGCCGAAGCAGGTATTCTGGCCATTCTAATAACATAAACTGGTATATCTTATAAACAAAGCTCGCCTGAGTACAATATACATAATATATACAAGTGGATGGAAATGATGAGATTGAAAGTGAAGGGGAGGAAATTCTGCCGTCTTAGAGAATCAGCTAGCAAAGCCCGGAAGCATTCTATCCTCAGTAACATGATAGTGCTAACTATAACATTTAGACCTGATACATTTTTTGAAGCTATACACGGAACCATCTTGTACCTCTTTCGGGAGATCTATGCACAATTAAGTAGTGAACATTTCTCTGCATGTCTGTTTCCATTCTCCGATCTCGAATATGGTTCCCGACTGCAGATCAGTGACCAATAGTCAGCCTTTTGGGGATGTCACTAGGTCTGCTGGGGTGGACAGCAATTACCAATCTGTTCACCCTCTTGGTCGCCTTGCGTCCACTTGGTGCAGGTCGGATATGCTTGCACGCAGGCATAGCAAAAGTGACCAAGATGGGGGTTAGCTCAGTGGTAAACAGCATTGGAATTGAAATCCCAAGTTTGTTGGACTTTGTTGATTCAAGTCCCACTGTATCCACTTTTCCCCCTCACCCCCATCAGTGGTAGATTCACTGCTATATCAAAGGCCAATCTCATACCATATCTATGTGGTGTGGGAAGTTAAAGAACTCTCACATCAGGTAATGTGTAGTGGTGAGATTTCTACCTACATTCATCTCATAGATTGGTCAAACCAAAAGTAAATCTAATTGAACAAATTAGACATTAAACTACCCAAACAAACAAAAACAAACAATGTCAATTGATCGCTGCTGGTTTCATCGGCCAATAGACAATGGCCTTGTGTGCACACTGGTGTTTGGTGGATGTAAATAGGAACGGGATGTGTATTGAACCCACTGAGTGGTGAATAATTAAGCTTTAACGTGTTTACATTAGACAACACTAGTGTTAGGTGGGTGCAGTTAGGAACCAGGTGTGTATTAAACCCACTGAGTAGTAATAATTAAACCTTAACGTGTTTACATTAGACAACACTGGTGTTAGGTGGGTGCAGATAGGCACCTGGGAGCTGTTTCAGTAGTTTTGAGACATTAAGTCTAGACAGACATCAACAGCGGCACCAACAGTGCAAGCAACAGGTTGTTGGGTTTCAAAATGCATATCACAATTGATGTCGAATATCAGCGGATCGGACTGGCCAATTTTCTTCATATTTGGCACGATTATAGGTTATATGTATCCCTTACTTGTGTCAAAGTTTCATTACGTAATTCTTAGGGGAAGTGTCTAATACCTTTGAAACTGAACACACCGTGTTTGGGGTCTGTCTTATCCTAAGTGCCGCAACTTGTGTTGTTCTGTCCGTATGGTGTCACAGACGCCATCTAGACATGTCGCGAAAGTACTGAAACAGGTCCCAGGTGTGTCTTGTACCCACTGAGTAGTAATAATTAAACCTTAACGTGTTTACATTAGACGACACTTGTGTAAGGTGGGTGTAGCTAGGGACAGAGTGTGTATTGTACCCAATGATTAAGAATAGAGGGAAACTATGTTCCGGTGAGCAAAAGTTCAGAGTTAAGAGGTGAGGAATGGAAATATTACTGGCCAAGGCATCAGCCGCGGGCAGTAATTTTTCCAGTCCTCACTGAGTAACTTTCACTTTTGCCTACCGGTTCTTGATTTCCCTATTCCTATATACCTTCAAATATTGATAAAAATGGTTATTTCTTTTCCTGTGATAGCCCCAAGAAAAATTGCCACCCTTATTGAGTAACTGCAAAAGCTATGTTTTCGTCCCAGCGCTCTCCATATCACGCGGTCAGCCCGGGACGAAAACATCACCCTCACTACATAACTCATAATTACTGCACCCCCAGCAGTGGTATGTAACTATAGAGTGTTCGGAAATGGTTATATAGAAATAATTTTACCTTAATGTGTTTACATAAGAGGCCACTGGTGTTAGGTGGGTGTAGATAGGGACCGGGTGTGTTTTGTACCCATTGAGTGATGAATAATTAAAACTTAACGTGTTTACATTAGGCGATACCCTCCCCTTCTCTCACCACACACACCAGCATCAGGTCATGCGTAGCCATGTTTAATAAGGCGTTTTCTGTTACACCTAGCGCCACCTGGTTGTCTTTGTAAAACTACCTCATGTCGGAACACCCAGCCAATGTTCAAATCATGATTTATTCTCTATGTACCTTTCAACACAGATTATGCATGAGGTCGATCCGTCTGTTTACAACAAATAGTTTTTTTTCTGTTACAGAGAAAAAAAGAAGTTCATACCGTATTCATCCCATATTTTACCACATGTTAAACAAAGTTCTGATGAGTGCAAATAGGAACATGAATTAGATGTTAGTGCACCGGCCCGTGGAAAGTAGGGTCTTGGGTTCGAGGCTCAGACGTGTCACTGTGTTTCCTACTTGGCTGTCCTCCTCATCTCATAGATACGATATCTACGTGATATGACCTGGCTGTTGCTATTTCGCACAACAACACTTTCCTAACTTTTTGTTATACTAATACATTAACCAATTCCTATATTTTCCACAATTGTTCTACACATATACCTATAGAGTAAATCATACATTTATGGAGATATACAATAGAAATATGGGTATAAATAGGAGACTTTATCTCACCCCTGGTGTTTTTGACCCATAGGCTTAGCATTGGGAACTCATTCTCCATGCCCCTACGAGTATTGCAGTCCGCTCTCCATGCTCGATATCCTGTGTGTTATGGATTCTGTAGGGCGAACAGGGGTGAGATAAATACAGAAAGCTACTCGTTTTGGTCGAAGAAGTCGTTCTCCAACTCGTTTGAATGCTGTGTGATATTTACTTGGCTGCTGCCTTGTTCATATCACTCTGTATCAAACTCGTGGAGAACGACGACTTTGACCAAAACTTGTTGGTTTCTTCTTTATGACTTAATGACCAAATTGAAAAAAAAACACTGAATGTTTTCTACTGGAACACAAGTTCTTCTCCAGGTCAGATAGAGGGGTACCGAGGTGGAAGACTATCTGCTGGGGGTCAAGTAGATTAGTGAGGGGTGTGGGGTGGCGGCGGGTGGGGTGTGGGGTGGCGGCGGGCGGGGTGTGGGGTGGCGGCAGGCGGGGTGTATAGATTCACCCCCGGGTCGCACCCTCCTCCTCCCTACTGGAGGAAACGTCCCGGCTTTAATGGTGTGCTGAAAGCCCTCCAGGGGGAGCCTCAATGTATTATTAATCCCCATAACACAACGTCCCTCCCCTCACCCCTTCACCTCCCTCTCACACTCCCCCACCACGTTTTAGTAGTCACTCTTCCAGCAAAGATCCTGCGCTCTACTTCCTGTGATCGCTTGTATCTCTGCCCAAACCTGCCTGTTTGGGCTCAAATCTGGCCCCTACGCCAGGTTTTTAAATATCCTAAATTCTGAGGGCTTTTGGGAGTATTTTGTGTTCTACTTGTAAATAGAGATGAACATATTTATATGGTAAATAAAATATTCGGATTTCTGTTATCATTTATTTCAAACCAAATCAATTATCTTGGATTACTTTCTACATTGGAAAGCACCTCTTGTTTTGCAAGGCTTTGTTTTGTCAACAATGCCCATGTGCTCCTCTTAAGGGGCAGTCTAATCAACTGTGGATTCCTATTATAAAATGGTTTAAGTATGAAAAAGAAACAAGCGGATTGTCTGTGAAGCTCCTTTAACAATACCCATATTTCCATACTCATGATATATGAGTTGTTTGACTTGTATGACTCATTACAGTTGCCTTGTTTTGAATCTGGGCCCTGTTTTTTAGTGATGACCATCGTTACAGGCGACATGTTTTTGCTGTCAGTGTGCTTTAGTCGCGATAGTTTAAGGGGTCGGGTAACTATCACTGCTCTAAGAGAGTTAGGGTGGTCAAGGTATTCATATAACCTATAATCGTACCAAATATGGAGAAAATCGGCCAGAAAATTTCATTGGTTAATTCGTATGGGAAGTATGAGAAATCCTCTATATATGCACAGTGAGGTTCTATAGACCCTAAGACAGTTCTATACTTATCGTGACGGCCGATACTTTTAGCGGCGATCTGCCGTGGCGCACTACGACACCGTCTAAAGGACACCGGCCATCTTTTATCGTCGAAAGTGTCTTGGGATCGTCGGTAGATCGTGGGGCTTCCTGGGCGCACAATGATCGCGACTAAAAAACAAGGCCCTGAAATGTTCGCTGGTCTCCCCTGTCTTATAGTGGATACCCAGGGAACAGGCTTTGGGTTGGGGCAGAGACTAAGCCAGCGCTAGAACACACCCGCGAAAGATCTGGGGGGAGAGTGTTTTATAGCCTATGATCGATACAGCGTGTTGCATCTCGGTACGCCTCCCCCAACTCCCCCACCTCCCCCACCTCCCCCACCTCCCCCACCTCCCCCACCTCCCCCTCCTCCCCCTCCTCCCCCAGCCTGAATCTCTAATCAGATGCTCATCATTAGATACGCGTTATTCTATTTCAAAGACCAACATAAAACTTGAGTCCCTGCTGACTTACAACTGCCTGCCCCGCCATTAGGCTCGGTAATTAGGCTGTGTTTAGGCCTCCGAGGCCCGGAGGTGCCGCCTATGTTGGTAATTACGGTCTGGGGAGTGAGAATCGATGCGGAAATCGATACGCATGAATGGTTTTTGACAGGGGTGTTATATGAACGGGTTTCTTTTGTTACATTCAGGTAAAACATGGGGATTGTATATAAAAGAGGCTGATGGTGTTCTAGAGTGCTGTAAAGGCTGTAAAACTGTCATCTAGATAGATAGCACTACTATGAAAACTGGGGTATGTTTATATCTGATGGCATGTTAAGGCTGTTTAGAGTGGTGGCCTATAAACCTATAAAAGTGCCGTCTAGATTGATAGTCTGTCAGTTTCAGTTTTACTTTGTCGTACATATGAGAACTGTGGTGTTTTCAATTTGTGATCGCATATCAAGGCTGTTTGGTATTGTGGCCTGTGAATCTATAAAACTGTCATCTAGATAGATACCACTTTCAGTTTCAGTTTCACTTTGTCGTACTATCAAAACTATGATGTTTTTATGTGTGATCGTATGTTGAGGCTGTTTGGTGTGGTGGCCTGTGAATCTATAAAACTGTCATCTAGATCGATACCACTTTCAGTTTCAGGTAGGTTAGAATTTTCCAACTTTCAGTTTCCGTTTCACCTTGTCATACTATTATTCTTATAAGTTATCTCACTATAATCATCACTAGATGCATGTAGGCAGGTGGTCTAACCATGAAGAATTGGGATCATCTGTCTGCATGTAGATCTGCATAAAGATACAAAGACCGTAGAAGATCAATACATACACACTACATTACGCAGAGTTCAAAGGGTTTATAATGCCCCAGTCACACTGGCGTAAACAATGGCGTTTCTTCTACGTATTTGACAGGACGCGACTTCCGCGTATTTAGTACGCAAATACAACACATTTATATCTCATCATACAATCCAGTCACACTGGCGTAAATTCTGGCGTTCTTACTACGTCGGAACGGAGGGTGCCGTTTACGCGGGGTTCTACTGTACATCATTCCCTCATTTCATTGGCATCAATAAAAGTGAAGGTTATATTGGTAACACATCTTACATCATGTAATATCCCAGGTCATGCAAATCACTGGTCTGAACGGTCAACCCGGTGTAAGACCCCAGAATGTACGTGGTACGAAGTTAGACCCACTGACACCTGAAAGACCACCCGTGAGTAGTACAGATAAAGTGATTTGCACCAGGCTTCCGAGATCACAAGTTGAAGAAGGTCCGACATAACTTAACCCTTTAAGGACGACTGCCTGTCGCTGAGCTACCCTCTTAAGAACGGGCGTTTTTGGCGCTTTATACTGAAAGGTGACGAGCACATTGTTGTGAAAACCCATAATGTGAGTATTTGATCACGTGGTATGATACGTAATCCTGATTATCTTATGTTTTCGGAATGGAAATACTAATTTTGATGATAGACCTACATTCTGTGAAAATTTGAACGGTATTGCTCTACTATTTCCTTTTAAAAACAAATTTGTACATTTTTGAATAATGATGCTGCCTCAAGGCATCATTCGTACTGGGCCGGTTGATGCCTTAAGGCATCATTCGCCCTTAAAGGGTTAAATACTAAATGAATAAGTCAAGGGACTGTTTTGAACTGATAATTGCCTGTATTTGAAAATCACCAGGTGTCACCACTATCTAACCTAGGATATGCCTTTAAGGTGATTCAAGTGGATCACAAAGTAGGATGGTTGAAATGCAAATCCGCAGAGTAGTTGCGTGATACCGTGGAGGTTAACAAAAAGACCAGATGTAAGTAGCATACAGAAGGGAATTAGCATCAGGCTTCTAGGAGGTTTTTTCCCCCTAATTTCACGAAAGAAGCTGGAAAAGACATTCACCAACACTGGGTGTTCTCAGGTACTCCCTTTGATACTCAGATCTTGTCTTATTAAGCAGGTAACAGGTGACAACAGAGACATCCCAGGACATACATGTGCTAAGTGGTTTGTGGTTTCATCTCCCTTACATTAACAATGCTCATGTGCAGTTTTACCTTGATAAGGCGCCTCACAGAAATATAGATTTGATTTTATATCACAAGACTCGATCCAATTTCTTTATCGTTTGTATAGTTTCCTAGACCATATGACTTTTATTTCCTGTTTCATATCAGTTGACAACTCTTTTTCCATGTTATTTCTTGCATGTATCTGGAACCTATGACTCCGAATGTGTAATAATAATTGCGAGATATTGAATACCTAAATATTAATGCCACATCGAAGGCTCTTATTTGTATACAATACTTTTTTTCCTTTTTTTTGTTAATTTCTTTGTTGTATTGTATAATACAATCGGAAAGTATATCGGAATTGAATGACCCGACTTTATTTATATTGTGCAACAAATACCCCTAGAGTATTTACTACATGTATAATTCTTTAGGAAAGGGGAACAACGAGGTATTCACCCAGATTCTACAAACCGTAAATACTTCATCCCATTACATTTCATTAAACCCATTATGAAGTGGTAATATTAGCCTAAAATTATTTGATGATACTTGTCTGACTATAACGATTGACAGACGAGGAGGGCCCGGGTGGAAGAACGGCAATCGCCGAACCCGGTGGATTCTGTATTATCCCCTGAATAAAAACTTGATGAAAAAAAAAAAGAAAAAAAATCTTTCTTCATAATTACATTTTGCTAACATCAACTTGGTTCACCATACAATAAAGAGGCATGGGCCTCAGCCCGATTCGGGGCTGCTTTTCAAGGCCCTGACTAACAGGGTATGCTAAAATAAGTTCAATGACTCAATCATATTTGGTTATCTTGGTATATAAATAATAAACAAGGTCAACATTAATGCACAAATACAGGTAGAGTCCTCGTTTTAGTCAGGGATTTTGGACAAGCTTAGGCACAATATCATACCTGGTATTTGGGTGATACATTAAATATCTTCTGACTGGATACCACACTGCAAGCCATAACTTCACTGATTCTGGATAGCAACGATGTAAGAATTCCTTTAGAAATGGTAATCCAGTTGCTTTCCTTATGTATGGACTCTTATTTTTTGTTTGGTCGCTGGCTTATCTGAACTCCTTAAAGGCGGACATGAGAGTGGCAATCATAAGAGAACAAATGATAGAATAGTAAGTCAGATCTTGATTAGATCAATCTTTCATTGCCCTTATAAGGCATTATCAAAATAAAAAATATAAAAAGGAGGAAAAACATGATTGAGGGAGCACATCTTTCAAATTGAAAATATTGTGCGGTCATAATTTTTTAAAGATGAACGCGAAGAAAATATACATTGTTTATTTGTAAAGCTGAATAAAGTTTTTGCAAAACAAATAAAAAATAAACAAAATATATTATCCATATTCTTTTTATTTTAATTTGAAAAAGGAAATCCGCAATCAGATGATACAAACCACGTCAAACCGTACACTACCATCAACCATATTGTATCTGCTGTACGCTGAGTAGATTTATCCGATCGATCAGAACTAATAACATTCAATTACAGCAAACAAAATGATGAATATCAATCAGTGATTTACTAGTCACAAAACTGGGAGTGTTTCCTGTTCCAGTCAGCCCCAGCTGCTGGTCGGCTTGCCGTGGTTTACTATCCGCAGCGAGCTATGTTTAAATATTGTCACAGGATATTATGGTAAGGCTGAGGGCCGTATGATTATCGATCTATTGATTGGTGAATGTGACTCAGTGTGTTAATCAGTAAGTCTCCTGATCAGGTCACTGCGCCACTCCTCATGGCCCCTCTGAGCAGCTCGACACGTGCCCCTAGCGGCAGGTGGGGCAGGCAGGATCCGCCCACGTAAGATGTGTTAAAGACAAGTGCTGGTAGTTGGGTGATTTCGAAATTCTATTAATTTTTAATAACTCTGAATGATGTAAGGCTCATATATCAGAAAATAAAAAATGACCCCAAAAAGGCATGTCAGGGTACAAACTTCTATGAGAAGGCCATCTAAAGAAGATAAGTGATTAACTATTGTTTAACTAGACGTGGTAAAGACAAGTGCTGGTAATTACATAAAATAAGGCATGTCACCATGCTAATTTCTATGGTAAGGCCATTTGAAGAAGATAAGTGCCTAACTATTGGTGTTTATGGGAAAGTTTCCTTAACGACGTGCTAAGAGATTTATGCTGTGGCACCGAAAGTCACTCCTCAGTTTAATTTCACTCATTCACAAAACGCCACCTTTTGTCATCAGTTTCTTCTAGTATCAATTCCATTATATCCCTCAAGCAGCCTTCATTTTTACCCTTTTTAGAGCGTGCTTGCACGCTTATATAATCATCTAGAGGTTAGAGGGGTCCATATAGACTTTCAGGGTACTGCATACCAACTATCCCTTCACTATCTGTGTGTTATTCACGGTGATATTGAGAACAGAGCAGGGAGCCAGTGTCTCAGTCTCTTAGTGGCGTGCCCAGCTGACCATGACCAATCACTCAGGACCAAGAAACCTCAAGACCCACTGGTGTTACGAAGCTAAGCTTGGAGAGACCTATTCCTACCGCGTTGCGACCACGAAATTGTTTTTCCAACCACAGAGCCTTACGGGGATCCATTGGAACGAAAGTTATATAAAAAAAACACTGCATAAAACTATGCCTATATTATCTGTGTGCTATTCACTGTGATATTTAGAGCAGGAAGCCAGTGTCTCCGTGTCTTAGAGGTGTGCCCAGCTGACCATGACCAATCACTTAAGACCAAAATACCCCAAGACCCATTGGTGCTTGAAGTGTTTGGATCCTAGATAGGCAGTTGCAGAAATGGCGAAATGACTGGGTGCAAGTGGGTTACAGAAAACTATATATAGTTTGAGTTCAACTCAAACCTTTTAATTGCTATTCATTTATGATTGCACGCTCATTCATCAATGATGAACATAATATATGCTCCTAGTATTGATGTATTTTCCTCAAAACTCACCTACTGTCATACCTTTCTTTATTTATCTCACTCCTGGTATTTGGCCCCTCGAGACTTAACATTGGGAGCTCGTACTCAACACCCATGGAGTATTTTAAAAATAAACCTCAATGGGCGATCACATCACAAACCCTATCTAATAAGTCAGTGATAGGAATCTGAATCGCACTCGATCCCTGGCCACTGAAAATACACCATTCGCTTTGGTTTATTTTGTTATATCACTCACTTTTGCCTCGTGAGATTTCTCCGCGACCAATACTCATGGCGTATTCTCAGCAGTTCCTTCCTAATCCTAACTTCTTTCAGTAGTTAATTCTTAATCTCCTTCATCCTTCATTTTCCAATCTTCACCTGAGTTCTTCTCCAATCTCCACCGTACAGCCCCCGACCCCCCCCCCCCCCCCTTGAACTGCTCTCTCCTCTCCACTCTCCACCCAGATCTTTCGTGGCGCTAGTGCTTGCTTAATCTCTGCCCCAACCCAATGCTGGTTCCCTGGGTATCCACTAAGGCCAGGGGGAGCCAGCCAACTTTTCGGATTCAAAACAAGGCAACTGTCAAAAGTTATGAAAGTCAGACAACTCATATATTATCAGTTAGGAAATATAGGAATTGTTAGATATAAGCTTCACAGACAATCCAGCTGCTTCTTTTTCAGCTTCAAAACTGTATATATTGTGAATCCAGAGTTGGGTAGACTGCCCCTTTTGGAGCACATGTTATGTTGACAAACAAAATCCGGCAACACATGAGGTGCTTCCCATCAAAGAAAGTAATCCATAAGACTATGTCTGGTTTGAAATAACACATAAAAAAATGAGTGTATATTATTTACTATAGAAATATGTGCATCCCTATTTACAATTAGAACACAAAAATACTCCCCAAAGCACTAAGAATTTTGGATATTTTGAATACTGGCGTATAGGGTATATTTGGGCCCAAACAGGCAGGTTGGGGCAGAGATATAAGCGGCCACAGGAAGTAGAGCGCAGAATCTCTGCTAGGAGAGTGCCCGGTCAGCCTCGCTTTCATCTCAGACGCCACTTTCCCGTGGTCACGTGACCCCCGCACGTCGAGGCGCCACCTGGCGACTTATCCTCTCTGTGAGCGGGCCGTGTGCAAAACGCCGGTTCCCGTGTGGCGTGGTGAGGGAGGCGGGTACCAGATTAGTGGCCATCTCCGGGAGTGGAGGAGGAAAAAGAAGGTGCGGGTGGAGGAGGGGGGGGGGGGGGGTGTCCACTGGCCGACAGAAATCTCAGGGGCCGTCCATTAGGTACGTATGCAGCGAGGGGGGGGGGGGGGAGTATGTATTGCTAACACTGCACGAAAACCACCATTTTACATATGAATGCGCCCGGCGTATATAAATATGACTTTTGCGTATACAAGGTCGTCCTATTCCCCGTGTATATATACGCCTCATCTGTAGGTTTTTTGGATTCATTCTAATTCTACATGAATCAATTTAACATTTTGTCCAGTTTTTCAAATCTTGATATGTAAAATAGGCCAATTTCCATTTGTTTGATTTACATTGAAAATGTACCGAAAAATATGGTATCCTTCAATTCTTCCAAAAACAAGGAGGGTGACCTACGGTTTTTAAAACCTAGATAAGTAGTACTATACATGTATTATATTTTGTGAAAGTTTTAGGAAAATGACATGGGTTCTACTATGTGAAAAAATTTATTTTTGAATTTCATTATATTCTAATATAAAGCGACCATAATATTGATCTTTAACTGAAAAACAAGAACGGTGACCCCCGATATTTAAGTTGGATATGTGTTCTACAACACTTAGAGATCATCTTATTAAATTCTCAGGAAATTGACATGGGTTTTAATTTTCAAGCCAAATAGTCCTATTTGCCTTCAAGTCTAAGGTAGGAAAAGACCAGGGTGAGATAGAAGAAGCTTGGAGGACTTATCAGAGTGGAGGGCCGGCACTCGAGGGGAGTTTTGTGTTGCACTTAATGACCTTAATCCGCCCCTCACACAGAACTCGCGAGATCACGCGATATCAATATGTTACCATGGCGACAGACAAAGGTTGTTAAATTGACATTGACGAACTCTTATGGCCTTCTAATCTCCTAAATTCTAACAGAATTCAATCAATGGTTCCAGTCGCTATATCAGAATGCCTGCTCTCTTGTTGTGCATGCGCTAGTGTTCGTCATTTAAAGTCTTGAATAATGAGTCTTTGTCACTGTTATATCTTTCTCAATGGTAGCTGGCATCTTTGATTTTCATTGTGGCTGTCATTTTGAAACTAACAGAGCTTCCATGAATGAAAACTGTTCTTAATAATTGATTTATGGATATCGTAATGTAATAGAGTTATAGATTATGTACAAAGCATACACATAGGTAATAGCGTAGATTACTCGTAATCGCTCAGGGTAAGGGTATGTTTGTTTCAATACAACAGCATCGAACAAGGACTATATTCACTCTCCAAACACATACGTGGTATCCATGCATGTATAAAGCTCACTATGAATGGAGAGTGTGAGGTACGGCCGTTGCCAAAACTGTAAACAAATCCATCACCAGCCTGGGGTCCGTTTAATAATCTAGGACCGTACATGAAGACCCTGTTCTGTACCACTTTCGAAGGTGATTACTTTATGATATTTAAGCCTGTTTGCTAAAACGGTGTGAGACATCCAAAAGGTCGTCCATAAGTGTTGAATAAAGTTGACCCACATCGTCCCTACGTCATTACGGCATACAGAAAAGGGTCTAAATGTACGATCCTAGATTATCAAAGATTCGTTGGTGCAAAAACGTAGCATAAAAAAAGGTAGGCGGACGAGCTTTTGACGATACGAGAACCATTAAGGTCGTAGGTGGTTCAGCATAAGAAATCGTTCGTTCTGAAAATGTCGTTTATTTGTCGTAGAGGTGTCGTAGACAATGTCAAACTCGTTTTTCAGGCATTAAATCTCATTCGAATTGAAATATATTTTGAACAGAGAATTCCATATGTATGTGATACATGTGTATGTTAGTCATAACTCCTGGAGTAATGGCTCCGGACTTCACTGCCAAACTTCAGTCGTGGAATAGGTGACCAAGATTAAAACTCATCCAGTTTTACGATAATAGAGGGAAACTATGTTCCGGTGAGCAAAAGTTCAAAGTTTCGAGGTAAGGCTTGGAAAAATTACTGCCCAAGGCGTCAGCCGCGGGCAGTAATTTTTCCAAGCCTTACCGAGTAACTTTGACTTTTGCTAACCGGTACTTGGTTTTCCTATTCCTATATACCTTCAAATATCGATAAAAATGGTTAATTCTTTACCTGAAACACTTCCGAAGCAGATGGCCACCATTATCGACTAACCACCACACCGATTGTTTCGTCCCGCTGCTGTATTGTATCACGTGATCAGAGCGGGACGAAAACGTCAGAGCGGGACGAAAACATGAGAGCGGGACGAAAACGTCAACCTCGACACATAACTTATTTTTAATGCACCCCCCACATCAGTATGTAACTCTAGTTAGTTCAATAATGGGTATATAGGAATATGATATACATAGAAGGAAACTAAGAAGCTGAGAATAACTTGGTCCGTACTTCACCCATTTGACGGAAAGAAAAATATATACCACACTTAGCTGTTGTGTGGCCAGCCGTACTCAGTATGATGGATTTTAATCTTCTCTCTGCCCCTACATGGTGGTCTCATATCTCATATAGCGCCAGGTACATGCAAACACGATCATCACATAACGCCATAACCGCCTTCCCTTACACACGACAATGACAGCTGTTATTTACACCATCATGCCATCATAGAGATGATTCTCTGAGCTCGGATCGCCAGTCAAACCTCGTGTAATAACACGTTTACTGCACGTTTACTGCGATGGAGACCGCAGCTAAATGTCTGCTGCCTCGTGTGATGTAGACCCGGTAATACAATCAGCTGTTTATGTGAAGTGGCGACCAGTATAGGGCACAGAGCCATTCCTAGTTCCACTATCATCTACCAGGATATTGTATTCCTATATACCCATTTCCGAAACCTCTATAGTTACATACCGCTGCTGGGGGTGCAGTAGTTATAAGTTATGCAGCGAGGCTGACGTTTTCGTCCCAGGCTGACGTTTTCGTCCCAGGCTGACGTTTTCGTCCCAGGCTGACGTTTTCGTCCCAGGCTGACGTTTTCGTCCCGGCCTGACCACGTGACATAAAGAGCAGCGGGACGAAAACTTAGCTATTGCAGTTACTCGATAAGGGTGGCCATTTTTATGGGGCTATCACAGGAAAAGAAATAATCATTTTTATCGATATTTAAAGGTATATAGGAATAGGGAAACCAAGTACCGGTAATCAAAAGTCAAAGTTACTTAGTAAGGCTCGGAAAATTTACTGCCCACGGCCAAGGCCTTGGGTAGTAATTTTTCCGAGCCTTACCTCGTAACTTTGAACTTTTGCTCACCGGAACATAGTTTCCCTCTAATACAGCGCCACTATCGCGGGGACTTCTGCCATAATCAATAGATAATCTTCAGACGAAGCTGAAACCTTTTTACGGCAAACTCCGAAAATTCGTTTTGATAAAATCAAATATATTAAAAGCATGAAAGGGTTTGGCCCTGTTTTACCCTGTAGTGAACTGTATCTTTTCATCTTAAGCCCAATGCCAATCTACCGATTTTGGAACATTTATGTACGTTTGTCGGCGACAAACGGAGGGTAATTTGTCTCAGCCAAGCCATCCTAATGGAGTCGGTAGATGTGGGACAGCTAGGCAAGGCTACCCACCGATTAATGAACACTCGGATTCTTTGGTTTTTGGCCTTCTCCAGCGATTAGGGGACCATAAACCAATTTTAGCAGTGTGCGGGTCGAGCGAAGGGTTACGTAATTTGCCTGACTCCTATACGTTTTTGGAACTAATCCTTTAATTCTAAATCGGTAGATGGGCATCCGGCTTTAGTTTTCAATATAGAACCTTTAATATGAATCCACTGTGTTTGATTTTTAGTGAAAGCTCTCAATATACATATTTTTATATTATTCAATGTAGCTATATTACCGACTTTTGTGCAGGGTGAAACTTTAGGAGGGGTTTTAGTCGGCAGGTGGAAATGACACATTAGGGTAAAGCCCAATGCACATCTACCGATTTCGGAACATTTATGTACCTTTGTCGGCGACAAACAGACGGTAATTTGTCTCAGCCAAGGCATCCTAACGGAGTCGGCCGTAGTAGGTAGATGTAGGACAGCTAGACAAGGGTGAGACACCGAATAGTGAACCTCCTCCTTCAGATGTCTTTTTGTCCCCAACAAGTTGTGGTTTCTATGTTCCAAAATTGGTGACGAAAAGTTTATCAACATGTAGGCAAATCTAGTTGCCGTTGGTAAATCGTATATGTCTGTCGGTAAGTGTAGACTGATTTGCTTATGGCTCAGTCACACCGGGATTACGGAAGCCTACCGGAAAGTAACGGAAGAAAAAAATGGTCATCCGTAGACGTCCGCTTTCTTCCGCAACTCCTTCGTTAAAGCTCCGTATCCCTCCGTTGGCATCCGTACACATCCGCAGGGGTCCGGAAGAGCTCCGTCAAAGTTTTCAACATGTTGAAAACTTTGAACGGAAAGATTACGGAAGAACACTGATACATTTTCCGTTACTCTTCCGTTACTCTTCCGTTTCTTTCCGTTTCTTTCCGTTTCTTTCCGTTTTCTTCCGTTTTTCTTGCGTTTCTCTTCCGTTTCTCTTCCGTTTCTCAGCCGTGGTTTTTTTTGCCAACGGACACATTACGGATGTATACGGATGTCAACGGATATCAACGGATGTCAACGGAAGCCTAACGGATGCTTACGGAAGCAATGCGGATGTATAACGGAAGAGAAACGTAAGACTTGCGGATACATACGTAAGACTTGCGGATACATACGTAAGACTTGCGGATACATACGGATATAAACGGCAGAATAACGGTAAAGGAACGGAAGTATTTCTTGTGGTACGGTTGTGTTACGGTTGTGTTACGGAAGCATTACGGACAGCTTTCTCACTAGATATACAGGTAAGGATCACTACATCACTACATCCTACTTCCCTACATCCTACATCACTACATCCTACATACCCACATCCCTCATCCTACATGCCTATATCCCTACATCTTACATCCCCACATCCTACATCACTAAATCCTACATCACTAAATCCTACATCACTACATCCTACATCACCACATCCCCAATCCTACATCACTACATCCGACATCCCTACATCCTACATCACTACATCCCCAATCCTACATCACTACATCCTACATCCCTACATCCTACATCACTACATCCTACTTCCCTACATCCTACATCACTACATCCTACATACCCACATCCCTCATCCTACATGCCTATATCCCTACATCTTACATCCCCACATCCTACATCACTAAATCCTACATCACTAAATCCTACATCACTACATCCTACATCACCACATCCCCAATCCTACATTACTACATCCGACATCCCTACATCCTACATCACTACATCCCCAATCCTACATCACTACATCCTACATCCCTACATCCTACATCACTATATCCCTACATCACTACATCCCCACATCCTACATCCCTACATCCTACATCCCTACATCCTACATACCCACATTCTACATTACTACATCCTACATCACTACATCCTACATCCCCACATGTTACATCACTACATCCTACATCACTACATCCACATATCCGCATCTCCCCACATCTCCACATCCTACATCACTATATCACTACATCCTACATCCCTACATCCTACATCACCACATCACTACATTTAGGATGTGGGGATGTTGGGATGTAGTGATGTAGGATTTAGGGATGTAGGATGTAGTGATGTAGGATGTAGGGATGTAGGGATGAAGGATGTAGTGATGTAGGATGTAGGGATGTTAAGGATGTAGGGATATATGGATGTAGGGATCTATGGATATGGATGTAGGGATGTAGGATATGTGCTTCCATAAAGTTTCCGCAAGCTTTCCGTTACTCTTCCGTAAATATCCGTAACTCTTCCGCAATTTTACGTTAATCTTCCGTTTGCGTCCGTAACTCTTCCGTACGACTTGCAAGTGCTTCCGTTTTACATCCGTAATTGTCCGTAATTGTCCGTAACTCTTCCGCAACTCATCCGCAACTCTTCCGCAACTCTTCCGTATTTGTCCGCAACTTGACCGTTTCTCTTCCGGTTCGTTGAATTGGGGTCCTCCATCCGTTCAACTTTCACCTACGGATGCCAACGGATGGCACTTTTTTGCGCTCGACACGTCCGTACTCTTCCGTAACTCTTCCGTTTCCCGGTGTGACTGAGCCATTAGGATTAATCCCCACCACCCATTCTCCTCAATGCCCGCCAGTCGAGTGAAGGGTTATGCAATTTGCCTCTGATAAGTTCACCGATTCCTATACGATTTGCGAACTAATCGTTCAACCCTTAATCGGTAGATGCGCATCGGGCTTAACTGAAAAAGTTATTGCCATTTTCGTCGGCAAATGTCAATGAACTTATAGTGAGTAACACTACTCTTTGAGCTCACCAAAAGGTCATGGCAGGAATCACCTTCCAAACCTTAACCGTTAAAATGATGCCATAAAAATAGTGCAGGTGTCTTATGCCAGGTGCAGAAGCATCAAATCACAAATTACTCAACGTGAACTCACTGCAAAGGACATGATGTCTTACCGTTTCTCTGCCAGCTTTTACATTGCTCCAGAAACTACAGGCAACCTATTATTTACCTAGCCCCGTTTTATCTTATCAATATATTATTATATACCTGTGTCAGTATATCCTACACATACTGCCCGCTCCTACCCATGTCGTACTTATACCCGTGCGACACCTAGCTGACGTACGGGGTATGTATGTTGTGTACGGGGCATGTACGGCGGCAAAATCCAAAAACTTGCCCAGAAGCAAAGTTAAAAGTCTCATATTTTAAGGTATATAATGATACAAAAACAGGGTTACTGTGTCTGTACATGATAAATACTTGGTAAAATTCACGATAAAACGAACCTCTGCCTGCGGCATCGGTTCGTTTTATCGTCGATTTTACCGCATATTTATCACGTACAGGCACAGTAACTCTGTTTCCGTATATTATTGTTAAACCATTTAAGTATGCCAGGAGATCAGCCTGGGACCTGTTTCACTAGTTTCGTGACATGTCTGTGACACCATACAGACATTGGGGTTGTGACAACACAAGTAGCTGCCCTTAGGTAAAGACAGACCCCAAACATAAGAATTAGACAAATCTACACGTTATGGACTTGTTTCACTTGTTTCATGACAAAAGTGTTAGACGGACATAAAAAGCGGCACCAACAGTGCAAGCAAGAACGGAAAAAATGAAGTCTAATGTCTAGTTCTTATTAAACCGGACACACCATCTAGACGCCATCTAGACATGTCACGAAACTAATGAAACAGGTCCCTGGTATGCCACATCTTTAAGAGATCTGGGCACGTTTAATAATCTAGGGTCGCACATGAAGACCCTTTTCTATATGTCATAGAGACCCAGGGACAATGTGGGTCAACTTTATTCAACAATCATGTACAACCTAATGGACGGCCAATACTGTCTTAGCCAGCAAAAATATTATTGAACTCTAACCCTTGTACGAAGTAAAGATTTTCCTACCACTTTATTAGAAGACTTGTTGGCTGGTAACAGAGATACTAGGTGTCTGCCTGTATCCTGTATTTACCTACCGCTCTATTAGAGGACTCAGAGGGTTGCTGGCTGGTAACAGAGATACTAGGTGTTGGCCTGTATCCTGTATTTACCTACCGCTCTATTAGAGGACTCAGAGGGTTGCTGGCTGGTAACAGAGATACTAGGTGTTGGCCTGTATCCTGTATTTTCTTATCATTCTAATAGAGGACTCAGAGGGTTGCTGGCTGGTAACAGAGATACTAGGTGTTGGTTTGTATCCTGTATTTTCTTATCATTCTAATAGAGGACTCAGAGGGTTGCTGGCTGGTAACAGAGATACTTGGTGTTGGCCTGTATCCTGTATTTTCTTATCATTCTAATAGAGGACTCGGAGGGTTGCTGGCTGGTAACAGAGATACTAGGTGTTGGCCTGTATCCTGTATTTACCTACCGCTCTATTAGAGGACTCAGAGGGTTGCTGGCTGGTAACAGAGATACTAGGTGTTGGCCTGTATCCTGTATTTTCTTATCATTCTAATAGAGGACTCAGAGGGTTGCTGGCTGGTAACAGAGATACTAGGTGTTGGTTTGTATCCTGTATTTTCTTATCATTCTAATAGAGGACTCAGAGGGTTGCTGGCTGGTAACAGAGATACTTGGTGTTGGCCTGTATCCTGTATTTTCTTATCATTCTAATAGAGGACTCAGAGGGTTGCTGGCTGGTAACAGAGATACTAGGTGTTGGTTTGTATCCTGTATTTTCTTATCATTCTAATAGAGGACTCAGAGGGTTGCTGGCTGGTAACAGAGATACTAGGTGTTGGTTTGTATCCTGTATTTTCTTATCATTCTAATAGAGGACTCAGAGGGTTGCTGGCTGGTAACAGAGATACTAGGTGTTGGTTTGTATCCTGTATTTTCTTATCATTCTAATAGAGGACTCAGAGGGTTGCTGGCTGGTAACAGAGATACTAGGTGTTGGTTTGTATCCTGTATTTTTTTATCATTCTAATAGAGGACTCAGAGGGTTGCTGGCTGGTAACAGAGATACTTGGTGTTGGCCTGTATCCTGTATTTCCCTACCACTCTAATAGAGGACTCAGAGGGTTGCTGGCTGGTAACAGAGATACTTGGTGTTGGCCTGTATCCTGTATTTCCCTACCACTCTAATAGAGGACTCAGAGGGTTGCTGGCTGGTAACAGAGATACTAGGTGTTGGCCTGTATCCTGTATTTCCCTACCACTCTAATAGAGGACTCAGAGGGTTGCTGGCTGGTAACAGAGATACTAGGTGTCGGCCTGTATCCTGTATTTTCTTACCACTCTAATAGAGGACTCAGAGGGTTGCTGGCTGGTAACAGAGATACTTGGTGTTGGTTTGTATCCTGTATTTTCTTATCATTCTAATAGAGGACTCAGAGGGTTGCTGGCTGGTAACAGAGATACTAGGTGTTGGTTTGTATCCTGTATTTTCTTATCATTCTAATAGAGGACTCAGAGGGTTGCTGGCTGGTAACAGAGATACTAGGTGTCGGCCTGTATCCTGTATTTTCTTACCACTCTAATAGAGGACTCAGAGAGTTGCTGGGTGGTAACAGAGATATGCATCAACCCCTCGTGGCTTACACCCGCCGGTCACAAATGTCTAATCAGAGTAAAGCCAGGCCCCCACCTACCACGATTCCTGTCCCGATTGGCCTTACGACTGCCTTCCCGACACCATACCGATTCTATTGTGGGGTCAGCAAAAATTGTGGTAGGTGGAACTGGTTTCTGCGATTGGCTGCGATTGAAAACGCCAATCGTAGAGGTCCCGATAAAATCCAACATGTTGGATTCTTCGTAGCCTGTCATAGGGCATCTTAGCCTATCGGGAAGATATCGTGGTCGTTGAGTATAATTCACAGATTGGATCATGACTACCATTTGGGCATTTCAAATCATAGCCATCGGGGAGTATGTCGTAGACCATCGTGGTCGGTGGGGGCCCGGCTTTTGGACTATAGAGAAACCAAACAAGAGTAGTCCTGTTATTGTTTATCGCACGACGGCAAGATCGCATATTACTGCGCGAGGCGAAGCCGAGAGCAGTAATTCGCGATCTTGCCGGAGTGCGATGAACAATAACAGGACTAACTCGAGTTTGGTTTAGAATTTATCCTACCCCGCCCGTCTAAATCACTTCTACATTAACAGATGTCATTTGTCAAGTGCATCCCACTAGAGCGATATTTTTCATTTTTCTGAACTCCAGACCGAATACAGTGACCCAATATAAAGCCTATGGAGTTTTTTATTAGGGGTAGGGTAAAGTGCTTTCCCTGCAGAGTCTCCCGTTTCATGTTGACCGGGGAGAAGTCAGGGACTGGATCTCGAGCCTCCATCCTACCCTCCCCGTGAGCTGCTCAGTGAGGGAGAACCCGAGTGGCGCAGTGCCAGGCGGAATGAGATCCGCAGTAACCTCAGACCCGGGTCGACATTCTGCTCGCTGTTAATTATCTCCCGGAGATGTAATGACTAAATAAAAACGGCCGCAGCTCAATCTCCACGGACAGAAATTAGTTGTTTAACTTGTTTCTAGGTTGGCGTTCTCATAGTAATGTGTAAAGAGTTGAGAAAAGCATGACGAACTGGCGGCCAGAATACATACTATAGTGGAAACCCATGAAAGTTTAGGGTCTGAGCTCGTATCCCATCGAGTTTGAATCACATAGTAATTCACAAGGCGAAGCCGCGTGAATTGCTATGTGATTCAAATGAGATGGGATCGAGCTCTGACCCTAAACTTGAATGGGATTCCGAATTAATCTCACCCTTAATATTGACTAATGGGCTAACATTTGTGACATTATCCCCCATTGGATATATTTCCTAAATATCTAATGGGTGTTAGATACGAGTTTCCAATGTTAAGTCTATGGAGAAAAAATATCTGGGGTGCGATAAACAGTAATAACTGGTTTTGTGTATCAGTGGCCGTAATCTCCGAGTAGTTGACGCGTAGTAATATCCGAGCTTAGCGAGGATATTACGTCGTCAACTACGAGAAGATTACGGTCACTCATATACAAAATCAGTCGTTATTGTGTTTATTACCCACCTACAAGATTAATAACAATCTATTGCAATTAAAATGTTTCTGTATGACGTTTAGTTCTAGACACCACAGCACTGTTAAGTGCTTTAAGCATGCAAAGTGTGTTTTTACAATTATTTCTTATGGTAAATGATATTATTATGATTGATTCTAAATAATCAATATTGAATAAACGTTCAAGGAACTTATTTCGAAGTACATGATGATTTGACCTCATTATGGACAGGACTATTTTTCCGGAATCTGCAGCAGGAAATTCTTACATGTCAGAATCTCCGGGTAGCTGGTTCCAGATACCCTATTCATTTCCTATGGAGACTCTGTAATCGGTGGGTAATAAAAGCTGGTACAAGCTTAGCCATAGAAATAACATAGAAAAAATACTCAACGATCATCCCAGTAAACTGACAGTACTACGCCACGGCCGTAGCGTAGTGAATTTGAGATGACGTCATGTGGATTTGCTAGGTATATTAGAACTATTCTGATATTCTGTTACTATCTAACGTTATAGAAAGGGGTGAGATAAATCCAGAACCACACTCGAATCATAAAATAGACACGTTTGAACTATTTACGGGGATAATCGTTGAGTATTTTTTCTTTTTTGTTTATAGGCCCTATTGAGGTATCCCATAATTCAGTCTGTTTACAAGTTCCAGTGTTCGCTGGTTGCCGGTGTTGTATAGTGATAGACCTTTGAACCGTAACCCACAATTATTGCAGTTTGACGGTTTTTATAAATCTTCAAATTTGAAATCTGATGTCAGAAATTGAAATTTCAGCTATTTCTACCAGCAGTCGCTAGAGCCGATCGCGTCGCTTACCATATTTCTACATGTAAATCCGAAATTGTATTCAGGTTCTCCAAATATAAATGAAAAAACTATGGTTCCGACTGGGGCCGATTCCATCAGGATGCCTCGTCTGAGACAGATTTCTGTTCCTTTGTCACCCACAAAGGTACATTGATCAATGTTCCGAAATCGCTAGATGTGTATTGGGCTTTACCCCAAAGCACACACTCTGTTTCCACCTGATGACCGATTATATGTGCCCTGTGCACCGACGTTCAGGACCAGACAAGCCTGAAAGTTAAACCCCTGCCCCCACCTACGCCCATGGCCTACTACATACTTCCTGATGGCTACTATTTGAAATGCCCGAATCGTAGCGTATCGGGAGGTCATTGTTTGAAATCGTAGAGTGTAGAAACGCCTTGGGAGGACCAAAAACGTAAATTTTGCTCACGATTCAATTTGTGTATCAAGGTAGACCTCAGGCTGAGTTTTAGTATTGAAATATATTATAATTTTGTAAATATGGAATGATTCTAAATAATCCTTTAGAGGTATTTGCAATCGTAAGGCCTATCCGGACCAGAAAAGGTATGACATAGTCGGTCAACTGCGCTAAATGCCATAATCGATGGTTATAGCCGGCAGGTGGAAATGCTACATTATCTTCAGCTTATGATGTGTGTATAGGGGTCTGTTGGTAAACCTTTTTTTGTTTTTAACTATATTTCTAAGTACTAATGTAGATAGCTGTACACAGAGCCATACACAGAGCTGTATACAGAGCTGTACACAGAGCTGTACACAGAGCCGTACAAAGAGCTGTACAAAGAGCTGTACAAAGAGCTGTACACAGAGCTGTACACAGAGCCGTACACAGAGCCATACACAGAGCCGTACACAGAGCCGTACACAGAGCCATACACAGAGCTGTACACAGAGCCGTACTCAGAGCTGTACACAGAGCCGTACACAGAGCTGTACACAGAGCTGTACACAGAGCTGTACACAGAGCCATACAAACATCCGTACACAGAGCTGTACACAGAGCTGTACACAGAGCCATACACAGAGCTGTACACAGAGCTGTCCATAGAGCCGTACATAGAGCCGTACACCAAGATGTACACAGAGCCATACACAGAGCCGTATACAGAGCTGTACACCAAGCTGTACACAGAGCTGTACACAGTGCCGTACAAAGAGCCATACACAGAGCCGTACACAAAGCCGTACACAGAGCCGTACACAGAGCCATACACAGAGCCGTACACACAGCTGTACACACAGCCATACACAGAGCGGCTCGAACCTTGCTCTCGGCTTACATCCCGGCTCAGACGTTCAGCTTAGATGGACTCTTTATTAGCTCTGCCACCAGAGATTAGTCTCAGGTCCCCGGCTTTAGATGGCCACAGCACCATTTCCTACTGAACATCTCTGTATGATGTAGACTTCATTTAGGCCTGGCGTCCACCTACTACGATATGGCACCAATATGGTCTACGATACACCTCCCGATAAAAAATCAAAATCGCGTCGGAAGGTCAACTAATATCGGGGCAGTTGACCACGCTTCTGCGATTAGACTCCGATGAAAGCCCCCATACGATGCGTGGTGGATTGACATGTCTAGACAGTTGTCTGCGACATATGTTTAGACTTGCCAATCCATCTGAAAATCTCACTTTGGTGAGAAATGTTTGAAATAATAAAAAAAACACCACAAGAAACAAATAACAAAGAGCCATTCCCTAACAGGTAAGGCTCTTTGCTATACGTTTTTTTTTGTTTTTTGTTTTATTAGTTAATAGTTATTAGTTGGTCAATTTAAAAAAAATTGAAATATTTTCTATTTAAGCGGATTAACAGGTAAAACAACAGGGAAATTCCAGTAGTAGGATCCTCCGCTCACAGTCTAAGCTGCAGTTTAGACTAACGAGACCACATAGTGAATTTCTTAAAAAGTCGCCTAGATATAGAGGTGTGAACCTATGGAATTCCCTTCCTGAAGAAATCCAGAAGCTCTCTTGTAAAGCCAGCTTTAAAAACGGAATTGCTGCCATGCCTGAGCTATAGCTATAGCCGTACCTATAACTATAACTGAAACGGTTAATTGGATGTAGCCCTTGTAGTGTACTCATTATACTTCATACTCATCATCGTTCTACCTCATACACATGTATCAACTATCTACCTCTCCACCACGTGACTCGCCGCAAAACCAACGGACTCGGGAAATATTACCTCCCACCCACCCCACAAAAACTATAAACTCTTTTCCCTCACTCATACTTCACTCGCGGCTTTCTTATAGTTAAAGACACTACTTCACCTCAACTCTACAATTCCTTACTCAATAAACGTCTTATTTCCAAATCCCTCTTTGCGTCATCATTATCATTCTACCTCTTACATATGTATCGACTATCTTGGTTTCACAATTTTGTATGTCATAAATCAATTTGCGTGGACTTATTAGCTAATTAATCCTACCACTTATTATCAACTCATGTAATCTTTTATGTTACTTGTATTAGACTACATTGATATTTGTAAGTAGTCCTGATTCTGTATTTTTGTAACGGAAGACCACCTATCTCCAGGTGAAGTATATGAGAAATTGAAAAAAATAAAGAATTCTAAAAAATCTCATTTTACTCTGAAGACATCTCCATGCTGCTGCAGGTGGTTGCCAGTTCGTGGGGCCTGTTGTTTAAAGGTCAGCACCACGTGACGTGTTTGACCACGTGACCTCTGAGAGCTCTGACATGCGCAGTCTGACCCCTACATGCACCCAGTAACCAGACACTGGAGATAAGGTATGGTATGAGTAAACTGAACAACAACTCAACGAGCGGCCGTAAAACGCCCCAGTCGGCCGCTAATAACGATAAAACATGACGCACACCGGACACACACAAACAGTGGTTAAAGGCATATCATACAATTCACGGTGGCGCCACCTGGTGATTTTTGGATATTTTTAATTAATATTCAAAATTGGTTCCTTTTAATTCATTCTAATTCTAAATGAGTACAATTAACATTTGCTTGATTGATATAGAAAATGTACTGAAAAATATTGTTTTCTTCAATTCTTTAAAAAACAAGGACAGTGACATATGATTTAAAAAAATTAGATAGGTTGTGCTATACATATACTATATTATGTGAAAGTTTGAGCAAGAATGACATGGGTTCTACTATGTGAAAAACAACTTTTTAGAATGTTGTAATCTAATATAGAATGATCATAATATTGCTCTATGAATAAAAATCTAGCATGGTGACCCCTGATTTTTAAGTCAGATATATGCTCTACAGTACTTCAAGATCATTGTATTCAATTTTAAGAAAAATGACATGGGTTTTTATTTTCAAGCCATATTGTCCGATATGCCTTTAAAGGAATATCGGACAATTTGGCTTGAAAATAAAAACCCATATCACTTTCCTGAAAATCAAATACGATGATCTCAAAGTGTCATGGAGCCGCATCTAACTTAAACGTTGGGGGTCACCATGCTAGATTTTGATTTAGAGATGAATATTATGATGATATGGAATATATAGAAAATCTAAAAAGTTGATTTTCACATAACAAAACCCATGTCATTTTCTTATAACTTACAGAGAATATGGTAGAGTATAGTGCTAAACATTTCAGTTTTTAAAATCATAGGTCACCGTGTTTGTTTTAGAAAGAAATAAAGAAAACCATATTTTTCAACACATTTCCTCTGTAAACCAAGCAAATGTAATTTGGCTTAATTTACATTTGCGGTAAGGTCAGATTTGATAATATTTGATAATATTTCTATTGGTAAATTAGTACGGTAATATGGAAACCATTGATAACATATATTAAATAATAAGGCACACTTTCCAAAGGATCTGTTTGGAGTTTCCCCCAGACATAGAGACCGAGTTAAACGAATCGAGGCTTGAAGACTGATATGACTTGAGGGTGAGGTTCTCCTGTAGGGAAATACACACATGGTATTATTCTTTTTACGTGTATACTCAGATGTATCTATCTCTAGTCATGCCAAGATTTAGAAGCTCCGTTTTCTAATCCCATTTCCTTTACACGAACTGTGGATAATATCTATAGCATCATTATTTATGGTAGGATATCATGATATATTCATGTAGCTGTATGAACTATGTATACTACCCGCGCCTACCTATAGCGTATTTATACCCGTACGTCACACTGTGAGGTACGGGGTGTGTGATCACGTGACTAGGTAAAGTTTCACAATTTTTCAGTATATAATGATGCGAAATCAAGCTGAATGTCTTAGTACGTCAAAATACTTGGTCACATTATTGAACACATATATACATCCCTCTGATCAATAATTTCACCACGTATTTTTGACGTAGGAAGACAGTTTCCGTATATTACATATAGATCAAAACATATTTAAATAGATATCGAACAAGAACATCTTCACCATATTGTAAATGCCTCCCCTGATATTCCCTCCACTTTATCAAGTACCGTCACTCACTCCTCTACTTAGTGAAATACAAATTCGGATATCGGGTGGAGATGGGATCCGCTGGGCGGCGGTGCAGAGTGAGCGACATTTAAATGGCTCCTCTTTTTCCAGGTCAGTGACTGGAGCCCAGGATCTGGTGCCATTTAACGATCACTCACTGACTCACTGAGCCAAGCCCTGCCCCCGGATCGCCGGGCCATTCAGTTTACATAAAATAGGAGACGGATGAGGTAGGAGAGGTAGTGTGAGGTGGGGTATCTACAGGGTACAGGGGAGGGTGTGAGGTGGGGTATCTACAGGGTACTGGGGAGGGTGTGAGGTGTGGTATCTACAGGGTACAGGGGCGGGTGTGGGGTGTGGTATATATACAAGGTACAGGGGAGGGTGTGAGGTATGGTATATATACAAGGTACTAGGTTTCACTAGTTTCTTGACATGGCTAGATAGAAATATTGTGATTGGCTGTTCTAATTTTAGGACCTATGCTTGAAGAGTAATACTCTGGTTACTGGCCTGGGACCTGTCTCACTAGTTTCTTGACATGGCTAGATGGCGTCTAGATGGTGTGTCTGGTTTCATAAGAACTAGACATTAGACTTCGTTTTGTCCGTTCTTGCTTGCACTGTTGGTGCCGCTTTTTATGTCTGTCTAACACTTTTATCACATAACTAGTGAAACAGGTCCATGATGTGTAGATTTGTCTAATTGTTATGTTTGGGGTCTGTCTTTTCCTAAGAGCAGCTACTTATGCTGTCACAAAACTAGACAACCCCAATGTCTGTATGGTGTCACAGACATGTCATGAAACTAGTGAAACAGTTCCCAGGTATCTACAAAGTACTGGGGAAGTGTGAGGTCAAGTATCTACAAGGTACTCTCATTTCCTGTATTTCTGTAGATTTTTTAATCATTCTTTCTCCTGTAAACCACGGGCAAGTCGCCATATTGAAATATCGAATTGTAGTCACCATTCATCGAGCCTAGAATCGGGTCAAGTCACTCCACCCCCGAAACGCGCTACATTTACTTCCGGGTCAATCTACACTTCATTCCAGTGCGCATGTCAGTCGGACAAGTAAGCGATATCACCCAATTACTGCGCGATCACTTCCGGTGTGCGCGGCTTGACTATACGCCGCAGTGCTCCGCGGGAGATACGTCCGCGGAAAAGAGTTCGTCCTGGGTCCCCGTCTGGCTGGGTCCGCAGACTGGTGCCGGGGTGCATTCCGGGCAGGTAGGACATTTGTCTGCGGGAGGCGGGCTCAGGAGGCCCGGGGAGCCGAGGGCGTGCCTCGACTGCCGTCCCCGCCCCGCCCCGCTACTCCGCCAGCCCGCCACCAAAACGTACCGCCAGCCCGTCAGCCGCCATGAGATTTAACATGCGTAACATTTAACACGTCCTCAGCAACGGGAACTATTTTTACCGGTCTCATGGCCTGTTTACTATGTGTATTATAACCCAACATACAGGGACTACTTTCACCAGTCTCACAGACTGTTTACTGCGTATATTATAACACAGCATACAGGGACTACTTTCACTGGTCTCATGTCCTGTTTACAGTGGTTTACTACGTGTATTATAACGCAGCATACAGGGACTACTTTCACCAGTCTCATGTCCTGTTTACAGTGGTTTACTATGTGTATTATAACGCAGCATACAGGACTACTTTCCCCGGTCTCATGTCCTGTTTATAGTGGTTTACTACATGTATTATAACGCAGCATACAGGGACTACTTTCCCCGGTCTCATGTCCTGTTTACAGTGGTTTACTACGTGTATTATAACGCAGCATACAGGGACTACTTTCACCGGTCTCATGTCCTGTTTATATTGGTTTACTACGTGTATTATTACCCAGCATACAGGGACTATTTTCACCAGTCTGACGGCCTATTTACAGTGTTTTACTACGTGTATTATAACACAGCATACAGGGACTACTTTCATGAGTATCAGGGCCCGTTTACTGTGGTTTACCACATGTATCATAACCCAGCATACAGGGACTACTTTCACCGGTCTCACGGCCTCTTTACAGTGGTTTACTATGTGTATTATAACACAGCATACACACTGCGCGAAAACCACCAGTTTATTCATATATATGTCATCGCAAAAGTGCATGTATCGGCTGTACTTTGACACGTTTCCTATTATATACATCAGCGTGATGGCTGTATTTGCTGCAAAGCATATATGGGGAGAAATATTGTGTGCGGGACATGTATATGTGGGTCATATACATTTTACACGTCTATAGATGAGGCGTATACACAATGGAAAATAAGACTACTTTGTAAACGAAAAAAATGATACGCCAGGTGTATACATGTATTATAACTGGTGGTTTTCCCGCAGTGACAGGGACTACTTTCACCATTCTCACGGCTTGTTTACAATGATTTAATACATGTATTATAACACAGTATACCGGGACTACTTTCATCAGACTGACAGTCTGTTTACAGTGGTTTACTACATGTATTATAACACAGCATACAGGGGCTACTTTCACCAGACTGACAGCCTGTTTACAGCAGTTTACTACATGTATTATAACACAGCATACAGGGGCTTCTTTCCTGAGTATCACTGTTTACATGTATGATTAGACAACCTACTAGAACTACTTCTCGTATATGATTAATATTCAACATCGTTTGTATACTGTACTAATAACATGTCGTCAGGACAAACATCGAGTCCCAGTACACCACGTTCACCTATTAATACAAGCGGCAACGTCAGTGGTGTATTAGAGGGGACCCCCACCTACCACGATAGGCCATGATATGCTTCCCGATCGCTACGATTTGAAATGAGGAAATTGTGACCTATCGGGAGGTCCACGATATAGGTCCAACAGTTCGAAATCGTAGAGCGTGGCAATGCCTTGAGAGGACCAATAAAATAAACTATGGTGACGATAGCTCCACGACGAAACCAGCGGCTGCTACAATACCCTACGACAGGCTACGAAATTTCCAACATGTTGGAAATTATCGGGACTTCTATGATTGGCGTTTTCGTCATGGCCTATCGTGAACTGTCGTGGACGGAATCGCCATCGGGAAGGCCATCGTAAGGCCAATCGGGACCAGAATCGTGGTAGGTGGGGGCAGGCTTTTAGAGACATTATTACACAACCAACTAGAATTATTTTCCCCAGTCTTGCAGCTCAGTACATGTATGATTATCCAACCTACTAGAACTACTTCTCGTATATGATTAATATTCAATATCGATTGTATACTGTGCTATTAACATATCGGCAGGACAGAGATGTTGTTATCGAGTCCTAATACGCCACGTTCACCTATTAATACCAGCGGCAACGTCATGGATGGCCAGCATTATTAGACCCATGTAAGAATACTCAAGATATTATTCAAATCTTAATCTAATTGGGAAACTGAGAGTTCGTTTTCAAATCTCGGGAAATTTGAGAATTCTCTCGCGATCGCATTCATTTTATCAGGTGGTCTTTCTTACCATCTCAAGATTCAATATCGATTGAAAGGATGAAAGTTAAGACAGGGATTCTAGGGGCTTTTTTGAAGCGCAAATAATCTTTCATCTTTATTCCTAATAAATTGGATATTTCAACACAATAAACAATACAGGAGCTTAATAACGTATGAAAACTCACATTTCACCCCTGTTGTGAAAAGTATAACATCATATAGCTGTATACATAGACAATAATCGATGGTTTTGTAGACTGGCGGCCGTAAACCACGAGAGGTTGACGCGAATAGTAGTACACGAGCGCTAGTAAGCGTATTGCGACGTCAACCTCGAGTGGTTTACAGAGCCGCTTGTCCACAAAATCATCGTTTGTTGCATTTATTATCCATCTTTTCGAATAAAATAAACCAAGTAGTTGCTACATTAAAGGGTATAACAATAGGGATTATTTCTTTGCTCTATAGCACAATTGGACTTTTTCTCCCATAAACCATGGTACTGAGGCCGTATACCACAGATTTGAATCCGTATACCACAGTTATGGTATCTGACAGGTTTTGTATAATGGGTCTTGGTTGAGTCTCCATACATTTTCAAAAGGGACTTGGTATACCATTGATAATGAGCAATATTGATTGGTTTCAAACACAAGTAGCCGTATGCGTCGAGGAGTTGACATGTAGTAATATCCGGGCGTATGCAAGGTTATTGCGTAGAGTCAACTATGTGGAGCATATGACCGCTATTATCGTACACCAGTCTTCATTGTATTTCATATCCACCTTTTCCAGATTTATATGGCTTGCCGATATCAGTTCTCTTTAGACATGCAATTTATTTCGGTAAGCACTACTTTTCCGTATGTACGCTTTATCGCAAACCGGATAATACAATATATCCGTATGCGCCGGGTATGTAGATACACACGGCCTATGTGTTTTCTATGGACACTTTGTATTATGTGGATGATAAATGGCTTATCTTTCCCCAAATAAAAAAAACTCCATAGGCTTAACATTGGCCGAGCGTGCAGTAAAGTGTTGTTTATTGCACGCAGGTAAGAAATAAATTATTGGAGACGGGGTAGGATAAATATTAAACTGAACTCGAGTCAGGTCTGCTTCTCACTACGCTCGGCTAACGCCTCGCGCAGTAATTCGCGACCTGACATGTTAACACTAACACTACTAACTCTCGTTCAGTTTCTACTAAGTATAAACTACGTATACCGCCCGCTCCTACACATGTCGTATTAAAACCCGTACGTCATGGTGTGACGTACGGGATACTTCATCACGTGATTGGGTTACAAACTGCCATATTTTGCCACTTTTATATAATTGGAAAATAGACTGACTGTCTTCGTAAGTCCAAATACTTTGACATCGGGATTTATCTCAACCCTGGAATGTACATAGGCTTAACATTGGGAACTCGTTCTCCATGCCCCTACAAGTATTGCAGTCCGTTCTCCATGGTCTATATCCTATGTGATGTCCATTCTTTTAGTGTGTACAGGGGTGAGATAAATACAGAAAACAACTCGTTTTGATAAAAGAAGTCATTCTCCAACTCGTTTGAATGCTGTCTGATATTCACCCAGCTATCACCTCGTTCATATCATTCTACATCAAACTCGTGGAGAACGAAATCTTTGACCAAAACTTATTGGTTTCTTCTTTATTATGTGATCCTTATTTATACCACGTATTTTTGAAGTACCGCATCAGTCAACCTGTTTTCCTATAGTACCCCACGTCCTACTATTGCTATATGAGACCATAATATCACAAATTATAAAAGAATACCACAGTCATCCATGGAGATTTGACCAAAACGTATTTGTTCCTTCCTTAATATGTGATCCTTAATTATACCACATATTTCTGAAGTACCGCATCAGTCAACCTGTTTTCCTATAGTACGCCACATCCTACTATTGCTATATGAGACCATAATATCACAAATTATACAAGAATACCGCAGTCATCCATGGAGATTTGACCAAAACTTATTTGCTTCTTCATTAATATGTGATCCTTAATTATACCACGTATTTTTGAAGTACCGCATCAGTCAACGTCTTTTCCTATAGTACCCCACGTCCTACTATTGCTATATGAGACCATAATATCACAAATTATACAAGAATACCTCAGCCATCCACGGAGATAACTGCACATACCCTCAGTAATAACCAAGATGCTGCAGGCGGCTGTGTACCAGACCACATTTGTTCTGGCAGCTTTCTCTTATCCTGCAATCATATTGTCATATCCATGTTCCTCCCTTCTTCTTTTCTGCCGGATTATTATCCAATCATCCTCCTGCGGCCTGCAGTGTGGATATTCTACAATTACCATAAATCCCAGCAATTCCGTCCCATTCTAGACCTTACGCCCGTCTCCCGGCCCCATGGACCCGTAATTGGGATGTCAACGCTGTAAGTAAACTCACTGCAAACTAGACTTGATCAGGTCTTTGATTATGAACGTTCGTTGAATGATTAAACACATTCAGAATAAAGTTCATTAATGTATGTATCCTTCTCTGACTGGCCCATGAATCAACTTGCTCAAGTCTTTGATTATAAACGTTCATTAAATGATTAAACATAATCAGAATAAAGTTCATTATAGTATGTATCCTTCTCTAACTGGCCCATGAATAAAATAGACTTGCTCAAGTCTTTGATTATGAACGTTTATTGAATAATTATACACAGTCAGAATAAAGTTCAGTATAGTATGTATCCTTCTCTAACTGGCCCATGAACCAAAGACTTGCTCAAGTTTTTGATTATGAACGTTCATTAAATGATTAAACACAATTAGAATAAATTTCATTATAGTATGTATCCTTCTCTGACTGGCCCATGATCAAAGACTTGTCCGGTAGGAACAGAACCACCTGTATATGTTCCCCCAGTCGCTCCCTGTAACCCTACACCTCCTCCTACCCCTCCCCTCCTCCAGCTCTCTGGCCACCTGTGTTGTCATAGCAATAAATTTCGCCTGCTTCTGACTGTGACCGAAACTGGAGCTATGCAGCGGCAGAAATCCAACACCATTACCGATTGTACCAGTCTCTGTATCCCAGCAAGGGGGGTAGCTATATGAAGCAGGGACTGGAGCCAGTCTCCTGTATCCCAGTGAGGAGGGTAGCTAAAGGATGCAGGGACTGGAGCCAGACTCCTGTATCCCAGCAAGGAGGGTAGCTAAAGGATGCAGGGATTGGAGCCAATCTCCTGTATCCCAGTGAGGAGGGTAGCTATATAATGCAGGGACTGGAGCAAGTCTCCTGTATCCCAGCAAGGAGGGTAGCCATAGGATGCAGGAACTGGAGCCAGTCTCCTGTATCCCGGTGAGGAGGGTAGCCATAGGATGCAGGGAATAGAGCCAATCTCCTGTATCCCAGTGAGGAGGGTAGCTATATAATGCAGGGACTGGAGCCAGTCTCCTGAATCCCAGCAAGGAGGGTAGCCATAGGATGCAGGGACTGGAGCACGTCCCAGCAAGGAGTGTAGGCACAGGATGCAGGGACTGGAGCCAGTCTTCTGTATCCCAGCAAGGAGGGTAAACATAGGATGTAGCCACTAGAGCCAGTATCCCAGTGAGGAGGGTAGCTATAGGAGGCAGGGACTGGAGCCTGTATCCCAGTGAGGAGGGTAGCTATAGGAGGCAGGGACTGGAGCCAATCCCAGTGAGGAGGGTAGCTATAGGATGCAGGGACTGGAGCCAGTCTCCTGTATCCCAGCGAGGAGGGTATCCACAGGATGCAGGGACTGGAGCCAGTCTAATAACCTGTGTTTATTACCGTTCAGTGTGGACTCTCTCACGTCGTCCACTCTCTGTGTGCAGGGTCGTACACCACGTGCTTTAATCCAATCTGTCCCAGCGTTAATTACTAGCACCTTAATTAGGTGCTGAGCCTTTCACCAATTACAGAGTCCACAGTCTACAGCGGCCATCAATATTACGGGTATGTGTTCATCACGTTTAATATACGTGCTGAGAAGATAAACAAGGTCACACTATTCATAAAAGGAACTGAATTACCTGCCTTCAATAGGTTACTTAGACAATAGTCGATGGTTTTGTGGATAGGCGGCCGTAAACCACGAGAGGTTGACGCGTAGTAATACACGAGCGCCAGCGAGTAAACCTCGAGTATCAGTTTGTTGCATTTATTATCTATCTGTCGAATGAATTAAACCCAGTAAATACTATGTTATATTAAAGGGTATAACATTAGGGACTATTTCTTTGCTCTATAGCATAAGGGACTATTTTCCCGGCATACCATGGTTTTGAGGGAGCATACCACAGGTTTGAAACAGTACACCACAGTCATGGTATCTGACAGGTTTGATATAATGGGTCGTGGAGCGTAACGAGAAGCAGACCTGACTGCAGTGTGATAAACACAAATACTACTGACTCAAGTTCAGTTTAGTATTTATCCTACCCCGTCTCCAATAATTCATTTGTTACATGTGTGAAATAAATAACACTTTACTGCACGCTCGCCAGAATACAGTCAGCAAATGTTAAGCCTATGGTGTTTTTTTATTAGGGTAGGATAAGCATCGGACCGATGCGATCCCTTTTTTTCACTTTTCATTTTAGCTTTGATCGTTTTTTGACACTCTCGGGTGAATTTCATAGAGGAAACCAATGATTATAGCTAGGTGTGGCAAACACACTACAAGGTCGATGGCGTAGTGGTTTCACGAGGCGATAGCCAAGTGAAATTATGAAACGAATTGAACGAATGTTATGCTGTCCACCCAATAGCACCTGAATTGATTCCTGATTGTATCTCAGACCAGGTTGAATATAACGCGTGGTAAGTGGAATTTGAGTAAAGAACATCATTAAGTTGAAACCTTATATTCATTGTGCTGGATTGTGACCAACAATGACAATTTTGATACAACACACGACAACTATTGCAATGACTGTGTTGTTACTCAAATTCTGGCTGCTGATTGGCTAACTCTTGTGACATCATCTTACCAAACGCTGGGTTGGGCATTTCTTACGCCACTGGAGTTAGGTGCGCGTTTCCTGTGTAATGTCCCTGGGGAAACACACCAGATGTGAAATAACCAGTGAGTGTGAGACATTCGCGCACAGTGTGCAGAACGGAATCCGTACAGCTAACCAGTAAGTGTGAGACATTCGTGCACAGGTATATGATAATAGCATTCTGTATTCACAGGCCGAGTTAAAAAAAAAAAAATGTATTCAGAAAAATGACAAAGCACAATCACCCGTAGGCGCTCCTCCATGTAGTTTGGTTACATCCTCGGCAGTTTGTTGGTAGCGGAGGGACGGGGACGGGGACGGGGGAGTGGCGTATCCTGCAGTTTGTTGGTAGCGGAGGGGGCCACGGACCGGGAAGTGGGGCACCCTTCCCCGGTAACGATATTTACATACAGACTAGGTGGTAATTCCGTCCCCTGTCCCTCAATGAAGCCCTGCCCGGTGGTGCCTGGTGCCGTCCTGACCGTCTTAATGCCAGTAACAGTCAGGGCTGGGCTTCACCCTGCCTCACGCCCCAGCATACGCAGTAGGACTACCCTCTGTCCACACAGTATCACGATTTTATCATAGCTGGAAATATTCATCTGTTTATCACCCATACGGCTTAGAACTAGCCTCTGTTCACATAGTATCACGATTTTATCATAGCCTAGAAATATCCATCTGTTTATCACCCATACGGCTTAGAACTACCCTCTGTCCACACAGTATCACGATTTTATCATAGCCGGGACATATTTATCTGTTTATCTCCCATACGGCTTAGAACTAGCCTCTGTCCACACAGTATCACGATTTTATCATAGCCTAGAAATATCCATCTGTTTATCACCCATACGGCTTAGAACTAGCCTCTGTCCACACAGTATCACGATTTTATCATAGCCGGGACATATTTATCTGTTTATCTCCCATACGGCTTAGAACTAGCCTCTGTCCACACAGTATCACGGTTTTATCATAGCCTAGAAATATCCATCTGTTTATCACCCATACGGCTTAGAACTAGCCTCTGTCCACACAGTATCACGATTTTATCATAGCCGGGACATATTTATCTGTTTATCTCCCATACGGCTTAGAACTAGCCTCTGTCCACACAGTTTCACGGTTTTATCATAGCCTGGAAATATTCATCTGTTTATCACCCATACGGCTTAGAACTAGCCTCTGTTCACATAGTATCACGATTTTATCATAGCCTGGAAATATTCATCTGTTTATCACCCATACGACTTAGAACTAGCCTCTGTCCACACAGTATCACGGTTTTATCATAGCCGGGACATATTTATCTGTTTATCACCCATACGGCTTAGAACTACCCTCTGTCCACACAGTATCACGATTTTATCATGACCTGGAAATATTCATCTGTTTATCACCCATACGGCTTAGAACTAGCCTCTGTTCACATAGTATCACGATTTTATCATAGCCTGGAAATATTCATCTGTTTATCACCCATACGGCATAGAACTAGCCTCTGTCCACACAGTATCACGATTTTATCATAGCCTGGAAATATTTATCTGTTTATCGACCGTTGAGTATGAGTTACCGTACTCGGAAGCTTATCGAGTACGGGTTTGGTCTATGGATGTTTTGGTGTACCCCTCTCATAAGATCTCTCACTCTCTATGTCGTATTGTGTACTCTCATTACGCCCTATGGAGAAGAATTCTTAATGAACTAGGCTTAGAGCCTTGAAAATCCACTGGCCTGCCTACCGTGCTAAAGACACACATCAATGCAACCAAAGATTCCTATAATCTCAGTGACGCCACCTAGCGGGAATACTGTGTAGAATCCATAGTCGAGAGGTGGGAAGAGAGTGAGAGGTAAGGGAGGGGGCAG
Organism: Alentia gelatinosa; assembly: GCA_950022655.1. Lineage (NCBI taxonomy): Eukaryota > Metazoa > Annelida > Polychaeta > Phyllodocida > Polynoidae > Alentia > Alentia gelatinosa. The sequence goes on from OX465579.1 coordinate 174,876,880, forward strand.
TGTAGTATCCATGGTTGAGTGGTGAGAGGGGAGTGAGAGGTATGGGAGGAGACAGTGTAGTATCCATGGCTGAGTGTTGGGAAAGTGAGAGGTATGGGAGGGGGCAGTGTAGTATCCATGGTTGAGTGGTGAGAGGGGAGTGAGAGGTATGGGAGGGGGCAGTGTAGTATCCATGGTTGAGTGGTGAGAGGGGAGTGAGAGGTATTGGAGGGAGGAATGGAGTATCCATGGTTGAGTGGTGGGGGAGAGTGAGAGGTATGGGAAGGTGCGTGGTAGTACCCATGGTCGAGTGATAGGGGGAGACTGAGAGGTATTGGAGGGGGGAGTGTAGTATCCATGGTTGAGGGGTGAGAGGGGAGTGAGAGGTATGGGAGGAGACAGTGTAGTATCCATGGTTGAGTGGTGTTAGGAGAGTGAGAGGTATTGGAGGGGGGAGTGTAGTATCCATGGTTGAGTGGTGGGAGTGGGGGGGAGGTGGAGAGGTACGGGAGGGGGCGGTGTATGCAGGAAGCGGAACCTGATCCTGTCTGCCACACGCCACCACCAGAGCGCGCCCCATGCGGCGTCACACCCGTCAGCCATCTGTCAACAAACACCATCCGACACCAGGGGGCGTGTATGTCTGCTGTGCGGGATGGTAGGTAACGGGAGACAGAGAGCTGAATGTGGGTGGCAGGTGGCGGGAAGAGAGAGCTGAATGTGGGAGGCAGGTGGCGGGGACAGAGAGCTGAATGTGGGTGGCAGGTAACGGGAGACAGAGTGCTGGATGTGGGAGGCAGGTGGCGGGGACAGAGAGCTGACTGTGGGTGGTAGGTAACGGGAGACAGAGTGCTGGATGTGGGTGGCAGGTGGCGGGGACAGAGAGCTGACTGTGGGTGGTAGGTAACGGGAGACAGAGAGCTGGATGTGGGAGGCAGGTGGCGGGGACAGAGAGCTGACTGTGGGTGGTAGGTAACGGGAGACAGAGTGCTGGATGTGGGTGGCAGGTGGCGGGGACAGAGAGCTGACTGTGGGTGGTAGGTAACGGGAGACAGAGTGCTGGATGTGGGAGGCAGGTGGCGGGGACAGAGAGCTGACTGTGGGTGGTAGGTAACGGGAGACAGAGTGCTGGATGTGGGTGGCAGGTGGCGGGGACAGAGAGCTGACTGTGGGTGGTAGGTAACGGGAGACAGAGTGCTGGATGTGGGTGGCAGGTGGCGGGGACAGAGAGCTGACTGTGGGTGGTAGGTAACGGGAGACAGAGTGCTGGATGTGGGTGGCAGGTGGCGGGGACAGAGAGCTGACTGTGGGTGGTAGGTAACGGGAGACAGAGAGCTGGATGTGGGAGGCAGGTGGCGGGGACAGAGAGCTGACTGTGGGTGGTAGGTAACGGGAGACAGAGTGCTGGATGTGGGTGGCAGGTGGCGGGGACAGAGAGCTGACTGTGGGTGGTAGGTAACGGGAGACAGAGTGCTGGATGTGGGAGGCAGGTGGCGGGGACAGAGAGCTGACTGTGGGTGGTAGGTAACGGGAGACAGAGTGCTGGATGTGGGTGGCAGGTGGCGGGGACAGAGAGCTGACTGTGGGTGGTAGGTAACGGGAGACAGAGTGCTGGATGTGGGTGGCAGGTGGCGGGGACAGAGAGCTGACTGTGGGTGGTAGGTAACGGGAGACAGAGTGCTGGATGTGGGTGGCAGGTGGCGGGGACAGAGAGCTGACTGTGGGTGGTAGGTAACGGGAGACAGAGTGCTGGATGTGGGTGGCAGGTGGCGGGGACAGAGAGCTGACTGTGGGTGGTAGGTAACGGGAGACAGAGTGCTGGATGTGGGAGGCAGGTGGCGGGGACAGAGAGCTGACTGTGGGTGGTAGGTAACGGGAGACAGAGTGCTGGATGTGGGTGGCAGGTGGCGGGGACAGAGAGCTGACTGTGGGTGGTAGGTAACGGGAGACAGAGTGCTGGATGTGGGTGGCAGGTGGCGGGGACAGAGAGCTGACTGTGGGTGGTAGGTAACGGGAGACAGAGTGCTGGATGTGGGTGGCAGGTGGCGGGGACAGAGAGCTGACTGTGGGTGGTAGGTAACGGGAGACAGAGTGCTGGATGTGGGAGGCAGGTGGCGGGGACAGAGAGCTGACTGTGGGTGGTAGGTAACGGGAGACAGAGTGCTGGATGTGGGTGGCAGGTGGCGGGGACAGAGAGCTGACTGTGGGTGGTAGGTAACGGGAGACAGAGTGCTGGATGTGGGTGGCAGGTGGCGGGGACAGAGAGCTGACTGTGGGTGGTAGGTAACGGGAGACAGAGTGCTGGATGTGGGTGGCAGGTGGCGGGGACAGAGAGCTGACTGTGGGTGGTAGGTAACGGGAGACAGAGTGCTGGATGTGGGAGGCAGGTGGCGGGGACAGAGAGCTGACTGTGGGTGGTAGGTAACGGGAGACAGAGAGCTGGATGTGGGAGGCAGGTGGCGGGGACAGAGAGCTGACTGTGGGTGGTAGGTAACGGGAGACAGAGTGCTGGATGTGGGTGGCAGGTGGCGGGGACAGAGAGCTGACTGTGGGTGGTAGGTAACGGGAGACAGAGTGCTGGATGTGGGTGGCAGGTGGCGGGGACAGAGAGCTGACTGTGGGTGGTAGGTAACGGGAGACAGAGTGCTGGATGTGGGTGGCAGGTGGCGGGGACAGAGAGCTGACTGTGGGTGGTAGGTAACGGGAGACAGAGTGCTGGATGTGGGAGGCAGGTGGCGGGGACAGAGAGCTGACTGTGGGTGGTAGGTAACGGGAGACAGAGTGCTGGATGTGGGTGGCAGGTGGCGGGGACAGAGAGCTGGATGTGGGTGGAAGGTAGGAGGACATGCAGCCTGGTGTGGGTGGAAGTTAGCAGAGACAGGCAGCTGTGGCAGGTAGCAGGACAGACAAATTGATGTGGGTGGCAGGAGGCGGGGACAGGCAGCCTCATATGGGGGGCAGGTAGCGGGAACAACCAGCCAGAAATGGGTGGCAGGTGTAAGGGACAGTCAGCCAGATGTGGTGGGAAGTTAGCAGGGACAGGCAGCCTGATGAAGGTGGCAAGTACCAGGGACACAGCCTGAAGTGGGTGGCAGTGGGCATTGGCATACTGTCAGTGGGTGGCGGCTTAACATCACTCTTAGTGGGAGGTGGCTTACCCTAAGTGGGAGGTGTCCTACCCTCAGTGGGAGGTGGCCTACCCTCAGAGGGTGGCAGCTTACACTCAGTGGGAGGTGTCCTAACCTCAGTGGGAGGTGGCTTACCCTCAGTGGGAGGTGTCCTACCCTCAGAGGGTGGCAGCTTACCCTCAGTGGGTGGTGCCTTACCCCTAGTGGGAGGTGTCCTACCCTCAGTGGGAGGTGTCCTACCCTCAGTGGGTGGTGGCTTACCCTCAGTGGGAGGTGTCCTACCCTCAGTGGGAGGTGTTCCAACCTCAATGGGAGGTGGCCTAACCTCAGTGGGAGGTGGCTTACCCTCAGTGGGAGGTGGCTCACTCTCAGTGGGAGGTGGCTTACCCTCAGTGGGAGGTGGCTTACCCTCAGTGGGAGGCGTCCTACCCTCAGTGGGAGGTGTCCTACCCTCAGTGGGAGGTGTCCTACCCTCAGTGGGAGGTGGCTTACCCTCAGTGGGAGGTGGCTCACTCTCAGTGGGAGGTGGCTTACCCTCAGTGGGAGGTGGCTTACCCTCAGTGGGAGGTGTCCTACCCTCAGTGGGTGACCCAGACCAGCCCCCTGTAGTTGGTGAGTGATGGCACGTCCACTTCGCCACACGTCCACACGTACCGACAATCCCACCGCTCGCCCCGCGGGTTTGAGGAGAATTGATTGTCAATAATGTTTTTATCTGCTTGGGGCCGAACTGGGCTGCGGGGCGTAGCGACCTGGGGGCCGTAGTGGTCGTGGGGACTGACATATTGGTCTGCGGTCTGCTGTGGTCGGCCGCGGGCGACAAAACGGCCTCGGGTTACAATAGCTTCCGCTTACCCGTCCTTCCACTGCGCCTGCGTCACCAGGCCACGTGCGCGCGCATGTTTCTGTAGGGGGGTCATATCACTTCCGCCTGGCCGTCTGTCGGTGCTCTCACCTTCCGCTTTCATCTCGCATTACGCCGCCCTTCATGTGAATTCCGCGCTGTGTGTATGGTCTCCAACCAGACGGCTTCCTGACAATGTGGCCCAAAGCTTCACAACCTGGTTTGCTTTTAGTTTGTATTTACACAGATTTCTCACATTGCAATATGCTTGAACCCTTCACAAACTGGTCTGATTCTAGTCTGTATCTAGACAGCTTTCCCGCATTGCAATATGCCTGAACTCTTCACAAACTGGTCTGCTTTTAGTCTGTATCTACATAAATTTCCAACATTGCAATATGCCTGAACCCTTTCACAAACTGGTCTGCTTTTAGTCTGTATCTACATAGATTTCTCACATTGCAAAACATTCCTGAACTCTTCACAAACTGGTCAGCTTTTAGTCTGTAGCTAGACAGCTTTCCTACATAGCAATACATGCCTGAACCCTACACAAATTGACCTGTTTTTAGTTTGTATCTTCACAGATTTCTCACATTGCAATATGCTTGAACCCTTCACAAACTGGTCTGCTTTTAGTCTGTATCTAGACAGCTTTCCCACATAGCAATGTGCCTGAACCTTTCACAGACTTGTATCCTACCCCTAATAAAAAAACTCCATAGGCTTAACATTGGTTGACTGTATTCTAGCGAGCGTGCAGTAGTGTTATTTATTGCACGCATGTAACAAATGAATTTTTGTAGACGAGGTAGGATAAATACTAAACTCGGGTCAGTAGTGTTAGATTCTATTGCACTCTGGTCAAGTCGGCTTCTCACTACAGAGTAGATTACACGGCAATATGTCTGAACCCTTTACAAACCTATAGCCACAGCAGCATAGAGTAGATCTAGACTGGGCTGGGCCACTTTTAGTCTGTATGCAGACAGCTTTCTGACACAGCATTGCCCCCAAATCCTATCACAAACGTATAACCACTGCAACACAGAATAGATCTAGACTGGAAGAGACCAACGAAGTTTTTAGATTCAAAACAAGGCAGTTGTCAAAAGTTATACTAGTCAAACAGCTCACATATCATGATTGTAGAAATATGGGAACTGTTAAAGGAGTTTCACAGACAATCCGGCTGACTCAAACCATTTTATAATGGGATTCCACAGTTGACTAGTCCCCTTCAAAGGAGCACATGGGCATTGATGACAAAACCAAACCCTGCGACACATGAGGTGCTTTCCACTGTATAAAGTAATCCCAGAGAATGTGTCTGGTTTGACATAGATAAAAACAGAAAGGAGAGTATTTCATTTACCACATAGATATGTTCAACTCTATTTACAAGTAGAACATAAAATACCCCCGGGAGCTCTCAGAATTTAGGACATTTCAGAAACTGGCATATGGGCCAGATTTTTGCCCAAACAGGCAGGTTTGGGCAGAGATACAAGCGCCAGCAGGAAGTAGAGCGTAGGATATCTGCTGGGACTCAAAACTCAAAACTCAAAACTCAAAACTCAAATCTTGGCGGGAAAAGAGTCAGCAGTATTTAGAAGCTTATAATCCCCTTCACAAGTAACCTTTGAGATGACCGAAAAATGCCTCTGGGTATTTAAGGTGTGTCTTTCCATGTAAATCTGTCGTCTTAAGCCTGATGCCCATCTACCGATCCAGGGTTGAGCGATTCGTTCCAAAATCGTATAGGAGTCGGTCAACTTGTCGCAGGCAAATTATGTAACTCTTCGCTTGACCGGCAGACATTGAGAAGATGGGGTGGTGGATATTAGTCCTAAGCACATCGGTCTACTAATCGGTGGCTCACCCTTGCCTAGCTGTCTTACATCTACTGACTACGGCCGACTCCGTTAGGATGCCTTTGGTGAGACAAATTACCGTCGGTTTGTTGCCGACAAAGGTACATGAATGTTCCGGAATCGGTAGATGGGCATTGGGCTTTACATTGAGACTTGGAAAAACTAGAGACCAGCATCCTTCTATGAGATCTTTTTTAACGGAGGTAAACTGCCTGAGAAAGGGGAAAAGATACTCTCTGGGATTCCAAATTTGAAGCCCAATACACATCAACTGATTCAGGGTTGAACGATTAGTTCCTAAATCATATAGGAGTCGGTGAACTTGTCGCAGGTGACTTATGTAACCCCTTGGCCCATGCCGGCCAACCAATTGGGGGCCATTTACCAGAGTTCCGTTGTCAGTGACTGGATTTATCAACATGTTGATAAATCTTTGGTGAGCAACTTCGGAACGTTGAACGAAAACTCTTGTCGGTGACAAAAGAACATCTCCAGGAGGGGGTTTCACTAATTGTCTGCTGACCCTTGCCTAGCTGTCCTACATCTACCGACTGGGGCCGACTCCATTAGGATGGCTCGCCTGAGGCAGGTACCAGTCCTTTGTTGCCGACAAAGGTACATCAATGTTCCGAAATCGGTAGATGTGTATTGGGCTTTAGAACAGACTGCATATGACCTGTGTCCTATCTACATAAAACCTTTGTCCTAGTTGTCTATCACCTTTAGCCTAGACAGGCTCTAGTTCCTGCATCCTAGGCTACCCTTCTTCAGGGATACAGGGACTGATACAATCGGTAATGGTGTATGAGTTCTGGCGCTGCATAGCGCCAGTATTCCCAACACTCTCCATACAGATATACTGGCTACTGGTCAGGATATCTGCTGTGAGATTGCTACCCTCTCACTTTGATCTCAATCGGGTCACAGTCAGTAGCAGGCGAAATGTATTGCTTTGAAAACACAGGCGACCAGAGAACTGCAGGAGGGGAGGGGTAGGAGTAGGTGTAGGGTGACAGGGAGCGATTCCAGGGAACTATTCAGGTGGTTCTGTTCCTACTGGACAAGTCTTGGATTCATGCACCAGTGAGAGAAGGATACATACCGTAATGAACTTTATTATTGTTTATAATCATTTAATGAACGTTCATAATCAAACACTTGGACAAGTCTACCTTTACCCTTACAACTGTAACCTCTCCACACACACCACAGTTTTCCCGTTTTCTCACCTCACGCCCATCTTGGCACCCTGCCCGCAGTCGGAGGAGGAGGAGGAGGAGTAGGCTGGGTGCCCGGCCTACATAATTAATGCGTCTTAATACCGGTAGAGGGCTGGGCGGGGATCAGTGAAGCCCGGGGTGATGGATGGGGCACCAGTCTGCGGCCTCTACCTGCCGGAATCTCACCGGTCCCCCGTCGGCCGGCCCCGACCCGCGTCCCGAATCCTCAACAGGCGTTTACCAGCCGAGCGCGCCGTGGTGGTGGTTTTTTTTACGTGGTGGCTTCCCCACACGCGCCACCCTCAGACTCCCCACAAGCCATTTCCTCCGCTTTTTTTTCCGTGGTGGTGAGGGGCCGAGGTTGGCGTCAGCTGCCCCACTATTGCCATTTACTGCTTTTTTTTGTGGGCGTAAGGGGGCGAGACTGAGAGGTGATCAATAACTAGTTTTATGACCCGCCGCCTCCGACTACACCCCACCCCCAGACACCCCCTCACCCCCCAGACACCCCAAACCCCCCAGACACCCTCCTCCCCCCCCTCACACCCCCCGCTGGCCCCTCCTCACTACGTCTTGCCCGGTAAGAGGGCGCTGCCAAAGTGGCGCCCTCTAGGATTAGGGGCGTGAAATGGGCACGCCCCCTAGCGGGCTGAATTATTGGCGGGAAATCAAAACGAGGCCGTTAATATCGGGGTGAGTAAAGGAGTGGGTTGGGTGTGAGGGGGGGGGGTGAGGGAGTGCGACTAGTGGCTGACGAGAGGGAGGGGTGTGAGGGGTGTGAGGGGTGTGAGTGGTGTGAGGGGTGTGAGGGGTGTGAGGGGTGCGAGGGGTGTGAGGGAGAGTGCCTAATCAGGGGGAGGGGTGTAAAGATGTACGACTATCTGTACGACTCTAGGTGGGAAACCTCAGGGAGACATAGACCAATGATTTGTGGTTATATCCAATAACGAAATCTGACAGCTTCCAATTACAGCAACTGACAGTGTCCAATAAGTATAACTGACGGCAATCAATAACGATAACTGACAGTATCCAATAACGATAAATGTTTATTTATGATAACGATAAATGACAGTATACAATAACGATAACTGACAGTATTCAATAATTGTATCTGACAGCAATCAATAACCATAACTGAGATCATACAATAACCATAACTGACAGTATTCCATAGCGATCAATGATGATTTACGATAACGATAAATGACAGTATTAAATAACGATAACTGACAACTTACGATAACGGTAAATTACATTATTTAATTATAGTAGCTGACAGCAAGCAATAATGAAAACTGAAATCATATAATAACGATAACTGGTATCTAATGACGATAATTGACAGTATTCAATAGCGATAACTGACAGTATCTAAAGACGATAAATGACAGAAAGCAAAAGCAATGGCGGAGAGAATATGGTAAAAATAAATGACAGTATCCAGTAACGATAAGTGACAGTAATCAATAACTATAAATGACAGTTTCCGATAATGAAAGCTGTCAGTATCACATTGGAAAGTATACCACATGATGTCAAAGCTGTACATCTGCAAATACCTTGTACGCATGACATGACGGAAGAGCACAAACTTATTGTGAATTTTGTTCGAAAATTGAAAAAAAGAAAAAGTATCTATAATAACAATAACTGACAGTATCCAATGGCGATCACTGACAGTTTCCTATAACGCATCCTGAGAAAGACAGTAGGCAGGAAGTTTATGATGACACATATTGCCAGTCAGTGAGATTACAATCCCAGGAAATGAATTTTGCAGCTTCATACTAACAAGTGGCTATGGATCTTTATCTCACCCCTGGAATAAATGCCCATAGGCTTAACATTGGGAACTCGTTCTCCATGCCCCTACGAGTATTGCGGTCCGTTCTCCATGGTCTATATCCTGTGTGTTATCTATTCTTTTAATGTGTATAGGGGTGAGATAAATACAGAAAGCAACTCGTTTTGGTCAAAGAAGTCATTCTGCAACTCGTTTGAATGCCACATGATATTCACTCGGCTGTCGCCTCGTTCATATCACTCCACATCAAACTCGTGGAGAATGACGACTTTGACCAAAACTTGTTGGTTTCTTCTTTATTATCTCACCCCTGTTATTTTTTCTCCATAGACTTAACATTGGGAACTCGTATCTAACGCCCACTTGATATTTCGGAAAAATATCCAATGGGGGATTATGTCGCAAATGATAGCCCATTAGTCAATGTTAAGGGTGAGATAAATTCAGAGACCAATTCAAGTATAGTGTCAGAGCTCAATCCCATCTCGTTTGAATCACTACGTAATTCACGCGGCTTCGCCTTGTGAATTACTGCGTGATTCAAACTCGATGGGATACGAGCTCAGACCCTAAACTCTCATAGGTTTCCTCTATAGTGTCTGTGTTGTAATCCAGAGAAACCTGCATGTAACCTGCAAAAACACATTTACATACCGCCTTACAAAAACCTCTGGTCAATTACTGGTTATAGCCGTTTACAGACCGCACCGCCTCAGGCTTACGGTCCTTAGGGTCTTACAGAGCATGGCTTCCATTTGCCTGTTCTCTCTGCCTGATGGGAGAAAGGAATTTCGTGATTGGCTGTACTAATTTTAGGACCTATGCTTGAAGAGTAATACTCTGGTTACTAACAAATCACTCAGGGTCGCATAGTACCAGCGGAGGCAGGAATTCCAGACTCCAAATGGCAGCACATAACAGTCTTAGTTTGAGCCTGTGCGCCCTGGCCCTGGCGACAACAGACTGAACTAGAGTCTATTACTGGTGACTCCCTATTCTCAGACTCCATCATATAATTTTACAGACAAGGTAAATTTAAAGTAAACTGACAGTCTATGGAAACAGAAACTGATCGATTTGGCACAGACTTTGTGATAATAAAGATCTGCTATAAGGCCTGTTTCCATTGGCCGATTTCCTGTCATCGATCTACAGTCAGGAACCACCGATGGACTTTTGGCACTGCTGACCCAAGATCTGTCAATGGAAACAACCCAGCTCATGAAATGACCCACAGCTTTTTTAGATTATGCAATGTGGTACCATCCACTACTGAGTGAAAACTTGGTCACTGAGTGAAATATAATACCCTATATAGATGCATAGTGAGTGGCACCACCGAATGATTTTTAGGGTAACCCAAAAAATCTACACCCTCTTTGTCGGCCAACGGAAATAGGCCTATCAACCTCACTGCTGGCTGTTTTTCAACGATTTCTCAGCCCTAAATTGCATGACCAACTTTTAAGGACGATTTCAAAACTCTTTGGAATTATTGGGGAAGGACATACCATTGGCAAGCACCCTTACCTTTAAATAAAAACAGTATGTACACATCAGTGACAACGATTTCTATCATATTCATACAGAGCAGCTCTGGCATTGTGTATTGGGTTATTGATCCATTCAGCTACTGTTAAGGCAGGATTATTACTCAGATTTCCTGTGTAGCGGTCCGCTGGTTCTCTGCTTTCTCGGATCTCTTCCCGAGGACTAGTCTATCTTATTTATTCCAGTTGAGTGAGGCTGTGCTACCCTATGTCGTACTACATAGGTTGGTTTGGGTATCTTTCGGTAAGACAGAAGATGTTGAATCAACTAGCACTCTTCCTACTGGACACATAACCTTACTGCGAGATCTTAGGTATATATTGATCTTTATTACCCACAACCAACGTGAGGGTCCAAGGGGTTCGCTCAGCGTGGAGGAATACACAGAGTAACCAGGGACCTGTTTCACTAGTTTTGTGACATGTCTAGATGGCGTGACATGTCTAGATGGTGTGTCCGGTTTCAAAAGAACTATACATTAAACCTCATTTTGTGGGTTCTTGCTTGCACTGTTGGTGCCACTTTTCATGTCTGTCTTCACTTTTATCACAAAACTAGTGAAACATGTCCATGATATGTAGATTTGTCTAATTCCTATTTTTGGGGTCTACTTGTGTTGTCACAAAACCAGACAACCCAATCTCTCTGTATGTTGTCACAGACATGTCACAAAACTAGTGAAACAGGTCTCTGTCGACCTGCTGTGGACTTATATACAGACCAAGTTACGTAATCTGGGCGAACCCATAGCACTGATACGGTTCTAATACAGATCAACAACATGTGATAATCCAGACTGCCAAAGCGGTGCTAATACAGACTAACAAGCTGTGATAATTGAGACTGACAAAGCAGTGCTAATACAGACTAACAAGCAGTGATAATTCAGACTGACAAAGCAGTGCTAATACAGACTAACAACCAGTGATAATTGAGACTGACAATCCCTGGGCCTCCATTCCTGAACGTGTCCCGATCTAAGTAATTTACGACCACAACTAAATTAACGGCGTTCACTCGGTCTTGTTTTAAACACACATTTCCGGTGGGCGTGAGTTGTCCGCTGTGGGGCCTTGCCACCAGAGGGCCCCACCGGGATCCTTTAGGGTGTGGGCGGGTAGCGCCACCCTCCTCCAGCAATGATGACAAATACTGGGCCCGCGGATGACTAAGTTTAGTGCCCTTGAGAGTGCGGTGATCGGAGAGTAGGGATCAACGCTTTTAGCTGGGAGAATCAATATCTGCTCGGCCGGCGCAATTGCCTTTTCAGACGACTGGTTCGACGGCGCAGAAAATTAAACAGTCTTTTTGTTGGTAGACGTTGGTACGGGGTCAGGGATCCAGGTAAACGGGGTTTCATATCCACCGCCGGGTCGGTATCGTCTTCCACAGGCTTACAGTATTGTATTGTCTTACCATCTTAATGTTTGTAGTTTATATGCAGTGCCTATAACCTGGTACTATGGTATCAGTGTTTCTAGTTATTCCTATATACCTATGAGCGAACAACTTATGATTACCTAACGCTGCTGGGGGTGGAATAACTTTTGTTTACTGCCCAGGTTGAAGTTACTGCCCAGGTTGACGTTTACTGCCCAGGTTGACGTTTACTGCCCAGGTTGACGTTTACTGCCCAGGTTGACGCTTACTGCCCAGGTTGACGTTTACTGCCCAGGTTGACGTTTACTACCCAGGTTGACGCTTATTGCCCAGGTTGACGTTTATTGCCCAGGTTGACGATTACTGCCCAGGTTGATGTTTACTGCCCAGGTTGACGTTTACTGCCTAGGTTGACGTTTATTGCCCAGGTTGACGTTTACTGCCCAGGTAGATGTTTACTGCCCAGGTTGATGTTTACTGCCCAGGTTGACGTTTACTGCCTAGGTTGACGTTCAGAGACGTTCGGTTTTTATCGATATTAGCCGACAATTGAAGGTATATAGGAATAGGGAAACCATTACTGCCTGCGGCTATGCCTTGGGCAGTAATTTTTCCAAGCCTTACCGAGTAACTTTTGACTTATTCCCACCGGAACATATTTTCCCTATATTCCTTATAACTGGGTACTATGGTACTAGGTCTCTATAGTGTATTTCCATACTATTACCTTGTTAGTGTCTATATGCAATGCCTATAACCTGGTACTATGGTACTAGGTGTTTAGATACACCATGATTAATTGTTTTGCGTATAGCGTATAGTTATTATTATATACCTATATGCGAATGTCTCACTTTTACTGACCAGTAGTACAACTTCCGTTCGTCACTGAGTGACTAAAGAATATCCATACGTCCCTCTGTACCACGTTACCGCTCATTCTACTATTTAGTGAGTTGTAGAATGGCATTTTTAATGATTTCTAGGTATATGATAATAAAGGGACACAGTGAGTGTGACTGAATGGAATCTGTTCTTCGATATTTTGGTCAGAAATACTGACCCTGGTCAGTATGGTACTAGGTGCTTAAATACACAAAAATAACTGGTTTTGTGTACGAGTTGCCATAATCTCCGAGTAGTTGATGCGTAGTAATATCCGAGCGACAGCAAGGATATTACGACGTCAACTACGAGTGGGTAATAAAGTGTATCACCATGTTAGTGTCTTTATGTATAGTCTATAGTGCCTATCGCTTGGTACTATGGTGGTAGGTGTTCAAAGTGTCTTACCAATTTAGTGATTATGTTTACAGTTTATATACAGTGCCTATACCCTGGTATTATGGTACTAGGTGTTCATCGCTTCTTAGATATTGCAACTGGCTTCTTTCTGTTGCTCTCCCTATTTTAATGTATTTAGGTTTTGCCTTTGTTTACCTGCTTCATTTTGTAAATGAGCTTAGCTCTTTTATTTTCAGAATATGTACACTATAATTTTTTCGTTTACATCATAATACGCTCATCTGTATCCAGTTGGGCTTGTGTGGTTAAAAGAAACATCAGCATGATCAAAAGTGTCAATCTGTTTAACTACTTTTCATCCTCGTCTCATTGTTCTATTGTTCTATTGATATGATATAACGTAATAAAGATGAAAATAACAAGTTTTGGTTAAAGACGTCGTTCTCCACGAGTTTGACGGGAAGTAACAAGAATAAGGCAAAGCCGAGTGAATATAATGCTAATGGTAAAGGTGGAACTCTACTATAAGCCTTGCCCTGAACACTTAATTCCCGATGCTAGTGGTGGGTGTTTCCTACTATACCAGTGTAGAACTCCCGCGGATTGATATCCTGACCACATTTTTTGTACTCTAAGTCAATCCATTCCTCCTTTTTCTGGAATTATTATTTTTGTCAGTTGCACATTTCTCCTACCCTAATAAAAAAACGCCATAGGGTTAACATTGGGTCACTGTATTCGGGAGAGCGTGCAGTAACGTATTATTTATTGCACGGGGGTAACAAATGAATTATTGGATACGAGGTAGGATAAATACTTAACGGAAACTGGCTTACTGTCTTTGTACGTCAAAAATACGCGGTGAAACTGTTGATCACATACATCCCTCTGCCTACGGCATCGGGATGTATATGATCAACAGTTTTACCAAGTATTTGACGTACGAAGACAGTCAGCCTGTTTTCGTATTATTATATACCTAAAATGGCGAAATTTTACCTGGTCACGTGATCACATACCCCGTACGTCACAGTGTGGCGTACGGGTATAAATACGCCATGGGTAGGAGCGGGCAGTATGTGTAGGATATACTACCACAGGTATATAATAATAAACTGAACTCGGGTCAGTCAGGTCTGCTTCTCACTACGCTCGACCAACGCCTCGTGCAGTAATACATGACCTACACTACTAACTCTCGTTCAGTTTCTACTAAGTATTTTCTATCAACTCCACTTGTAATTTCTATCAACCATTCCATTCAATATGATTTCATGCAACTAAGTTATTGACATATGTAGGAAATAAATCTATGTGTATTAATGATAAAGCATTGCACATTTGTCCATGGTCTCTTTAGTCTAAAGCCCAATACACATCTACTGATTCAGGGTTGAACGATTGAGTCGGTGAACTTGTCGCAGGCGATTTACGTAACCCCTCGGCCTGTGCAGGCCAACCAATCAAAGGCCATTTTCCAACGTTCCGTTGTTGGCAACTGGATTTATCAACATGTTGATAAACTTTTGGTAACTGATTTAGGAACATTGAGGCACAACTCTTCCGCGACAAAAGAAAACGTTGGCTGACACTTGCCTAGCTGTCCTACATCTTCCGACTGGGGCCGACTATGTTAGGATACCTCGCCTGAGACAAACTACCGTTCCTTTGTCGCCGACAAAGGAACATTATTGTTCCGAAATCGGTCGATGTGCATTGGGCTTTATAAACAAATGGGAATGTATGAACAGCTGAGACAATCGATACCAGCGTGCCCCACTCAATACACTTCAATAATTATAACGACGTGGGAAATAGAGAAGGGTGGATGGGAATAGGTGGCAAACTACGATTCGTATATCCATAAAGACGTAATTTAACATGGCAGTGCTAAACCTGAGTAGGCAAGCTGAGTGAAGTAGTATAGAAATGGGACTCTGCATCAGGGTAAATATTTGAGGGTTATCAAGATATATACGAATACTGGGCACCTACTTAAAGGACATCGCTGATTATTTTAAAGACATATCCTACAATTTAAGGTGGCGCCGCCTTGTGATTTCTAAATATTGATTACTTTAAACATCTAACCACCAGGGAAACGACCGTTTGTCATGTTAGTAGAATGTATCTTGATCGTTAAAATCAACTAGGAAAATTGTAGTTTAGCGATTCGGATGGTTACGATACGTATGTATAGCGAAACATTTTCATATCATCACAGTCGCTCGCTGGCAATCATGAAAAAAATCTACAGCGACAGTTTTTTTCATATCAGCCTATAATGCCTGTTCCTAAAACACAAACCGTTACATAGTTAAACCTCTTTTTCCTTGAAATAAATGGAATATGACTTGAGGAGGGAATTTCCTGCTAAATTTCATCGCTGAATTTTCATAGTTTTAGCTGGAACCAGGCTAGCGATTTTATAGCGATCGTGATTGAACATTCAATTGTAATAGAAAAAAATTGTATCGCTAATACTTTGCGATGGTATTGGCGACAAACTTAAGTAACGGGACACTGTATAGTAATATGTCCAGAATGTATTATGATCGTTAAACTGAACGAGGTATAGGTGTATTTCTGTAAAGGTGAAGTTGCTGAATTTTCATAGTTGCTGCTGTAACCGGACAAGCGATTTCTCAGCGATCGTGATAGAGCATTCAATTGTAATAGAAAAAAAATCATAATCGCAAAAAATTTGTATCGCAAATAGTTGCAGAATGTAGTTTGATGGTTAAACTGAACGAGGGACAGGTGTATTGTGTAAAGGTGGAGTTTACTGTGGCCGTTATTCAGGTCGCTCTTCTCGGGCTTACCTCGCTGTATAACACCTGATCCTCCAAACACCACACTCTCCTTCTAAAGCTCTGCCAACTCCTGATGATAGCGGACCTGGGCGCTGAAAGGTGATTATCAATGCAGTACACGCCGCGCTTAATCTCTGCTGGAGAGGGAGAAGCTCTTAGATGGTGATAGAGATACATACTGGATATCTGCTGGAGAGTGAGAAATGATTAGACTGTGATAGAGATAACAGACCAGATATCTGCTGGAGAGTGATAGGTGATTACACTGTGGTAGAGATAGGACACCAGATCTCTGCTGGAGAGTGAGAAATGATTAGATTGTGATAGAGATGGGAGACCAGATATCTGCTGGAGAGTGAGAGACAAATATCTGCTTGGGAGTGAGAGTTATTTAGTCTGTGACAGAGATACAGACCAGATATCTGCTGGAGAGTGATAGAGATTAGATTGTGATAGAGATAGAGGACCAGATCTCTACTGGAGAGTGAGAGATGATTAGACTGTGGTAGAGATAGGGGACCAAATATCTGCTTGGGAGTGAGAGTTATTTAGTCTGTGATAGAGATATGAGACCAGATATCTGCTGGAAAGTGAGAGATGTATAGACTCTGATAGAGATAGGAGACCTGGTCTCTGCTGGAGAGTGAGAGATGTTTAGACTGTGATAGAGATAGGAGACCAGGTCTCGGCTGGAGAGTCAGAGACATTTAGACTGTGATAGAGATACAGGCCCAATATCTGCTGGATACTGAGAGATATTAAGATGTGATAGAGATAGCAGACCAGATATCTGCTGGAGAGTGAAAGGCATTTAGACTGTGATAGAGATAGGAAACCAGATATCTGCTGGAGAGTGAGATACATTTAGGCTATGATAGAGATAGCAGACCAGATATCTGCTGGAGAGTGAGATACATTTAGGCTGTGATAGAGATAGGAGACCAAAAATCTGCTGAAGAGTGAGAAACGTTCAAACTGTGATAGAGATGCAAACAATCGCCTGCACATGTGTTTGTAGTTCAATATTCACCCTGTGCAGTAGGTTTAACAGTTTTATTCCGTTACTCCATATGCTGTATAATATAGAGAAACAGGCTTACTGTCTCCGTACGGATAAAATACGCGGTAAAATCGGCGATCATATGAACCGATGCCGGAGGCAGAGGTTCATCTGATCGCCGATTTTACCAAGTATTTTATCCGTACGGAGATAATCAGCCTGTTTCTCTATTATTATATACCTCAAAATATCCAATTTTTAACCTTGCTTCTGGGTGAGTTTTTGGATTTCGCCCCCGTACATGCCCCATACGCCACATACATACCCCGTACGTCACCTAGGTGTCATACGGATATAAACATGACATGGGTAGGAGCGGGCCGTATGTGTAGGATATACTACCACAGGTATATAATATAGAGAAACAGGCTTACTGTTTCCGTACGGATAAAATACTTGGTAAAATCGGCGATCAGATGAACCTCTGCCTCCAGCATCGGTTCATCTGATCGCCGATTTTACCAAGTATTTTATCTGTACAGTCAGCCTGTTTCTCTATTATTATATACCTTAAAATATCCGATTTCTAACCTTGCTTCTGGGGGAGATTTTGGATTTCGCCACCGTACATGCCCCATACGCCACATACATACCCCGTACGTCACCTAGGTGTCGTACGGATATACATACGACATCGGTAGGAGCGGGCCGTATGTGTAGGACATACTACCACAGGTATATAATAATAATATATACAACACCCTGCGCCGTGTTATAGAAGAAACCAACAAGTTTTGGTCAAAGTCGTCGTTCTCCAAGGGTTTAATGCGTACTGATATGGACAAGGTGACCGCCAAGTGAATATCATGTAGCAATCAAACGAGTTAAAGAACAACAACTTTGGCCAAAACTAGTTGCTTTCTGTATCTATTTCGCCCCTGTACACATTAAGAGAATAGACGAGACCAAAGATATAGGCCATGGAGAATGGACTGCAATACTCGTAGGGGACTGGAGAACGAGATCCAAATGTTAAGCCTATGGGTGAGATAAAAGAGTGCTATGCATGTATTCCTGCCTGTGTATACATTCTAGTGCTAAACCTTCCCCCACACCTCCAGTTAGACCTCCCTCCAGAAGGAGGGGTCAAAAGGGGTTATTTCTCTCTCCCCGGCCTCACGGTCGGCGGCCCGGGGGAGCTGCCTTTAAGGCGCGGCGGTGGGCCTAATGCAATAACCGTGACCCCGACCGCCAGTCCACCGTCCCCCGCCCGGCCTCCGCCCGGCCTCCGCCCGGCCCCATGCCCGTCCCCACACGCCCATCCCCACACGCCCGTCCCCCGCCAGTCCCCCGCCCGTCCCCCGCCCGGCCCCCGCCCGGCCCCCGCCCGTCCCCCGCCCGGCCCCGCTCCCCATCCGGCCCCCGCCTGGCCCCCGCCCGGCCCCCGCCCGGCCCCACGCCCGTCCCCACACGCTCGTCCCCGCACGCCCGTCCCCACACGCCCGTCCCCCGCCCGTCCCCCGCCCGT
Organism: Alentia gelatinosa; assembly: GCA_950022655.1. Taxonomy (NCBI): domain Eukaryota; kingdom Metazoa; phylum Annelida; class Polychaeta; order Phyllodocida; family Polynoidae; genus Alentia; species Alentia gelatinosa. The sequence goes on from OX465579.1 coordinate 174,895,249, forward strand.
CCCCAGCCCGTCCCCCGCCCGTCCCCCGCCCGTCCCCCGCCCGTCCCCAGCCCGTCCCCCGCCCGTCCCCCGCCCGTCCCCAGCCCGTCCCCAGCCCGGCATAGCTCTGGTCCCCCGCCCGTCCCGCCGTCCCGCCGTCCCCCCGTCCCCCCGTCCCCCGCCCGTCCCCAGCCCGTCCCCAGCCCGGCATAGCTCTGGTCCCCCGCCCGTCCCGCCGTCCCGCCGTCCCCCCTGTCCCCCGCCCGTCCCCCGCCCATTCCCCGCCCATCCACCGCCCGCCCGTCCCCCGCCCGCCCCCGCTCCCCGCCCGGCCCCCGCCCGTCCCCGCTCCCCGCCCGGCCCCCGCCCGTCCCCGCTCCCCGCCCGTCAACCGCCCGTCAACCACCCGTCCCCCCATCGGCCCCCGCCCGTCCCCCGCCCGTCCCCCGCCCGTCCCCCGTCCCCCGTCCCCCGCCCGTCCCCCGCCCGGCCCGCGCCCGGCCCCCGCCCGTCCCCCGCCCGTCCCCCACCCGTCCCCCGCCCGTCCCCCGCTTGTCCCTCTGTCGAACGCCCGTCCCCCGCCCGGCCCCCGCCCGGCCCCCGTCCGTCCCCCCCGTCCCCCCGTCCCCAGCCCGTCCTTCGCCCTCCCAATGTCTCTACTCACCAGCCCAGCCACAGGCACGAGGTTAGCTAAAACCACGTGCAGGAGGTTATCCACAGTCTGTGCCATGCACATGCCAATACAAGCCTCACAGAGAGAGAGAGATACAGGAGGCTGGGGATGGATGGAGGGAGGTGAGATATATCTCCACGTTTAATTTACTTACAGGGGGTGCTAAGAGGCTGCGGCTGGAGGATCAATATGACGGCCTAGCCATGGAGGGCAGGAGAGGGGAGGAGGGGGGTCGCCAGCTGTGACCGGCATAGCTCTGGTCACCCCCTCACCACCCCTCACCCATCACCCACCCCTCAACCCTGCGCTCAGGGACGGCTGGGTGGTGGCAGGGCTTTCTGTGCTAGCGGGGAACAGGCACCGCTCTGAACCTCGTTTGTGGGTGAGGAGATTCATCTAAAACAGCTCGGGAACTGCTCGGGAACTGCTCGGGGACTGCTCGGGAACTGCTGGGACTGCTCGGAGAGTGCTCGAGAAATGTTTGGCAAATAATCGAGAACTACTCGGGACTGCTAGGAAATTGTTTGGGGAGCTCCTCGAAAATGGGTCGAGAATTGTTCGGCAATTAATCGGGAACTGCTCGGAACTGCTCGGGGAGCGACTCGGAACTGCTCGGGGAGCGGCTCGGAAATGCTCAACAATTGTTCAAGACTTGCTCGGCCATTGATGGGGAACTGCTCGAATTGCTCTCGAGCTCCTCGGGTACGTCCTGGAAAAAGCGCAGAACTGCTGCGGGAACTGCTCAGGAGTAATTTGGAGCGTGTTGTAACTACTCCGGCGCCCTGTGTCCTTGGTTCTTCAGTAGGCGCGATAACACTGCCAGAATTACCATCTACAGACACTGAGAGAGACTAAGAGAGAGAGAGGTAGAAACCCAGAGACGTTGAATCGGAGTGAGGGAGAGAGAGCAACATAGAGAGACAGAAACAGAGAGAAAGGAAGAGAGACAGAAAGAAAGGGAGAGAGACAGAAACAGACGGAGAGATAGGAAGAAAGAAAGGGGAAGACAGAGACGAAGAGACAGGAAAAAGGACCGAGAGACGTTGAATCCTATCGAGGAAGAGACTGAGAGAGGGGCAGAGTAAGAGAGAAACAGAGAGAGACCGAAAGATAGGGCAGAGGATGAAAGACAGAGAAAGACAAACAGAGAGAGATAAACATGACAAACATAGAGAGAGGCAGAGACGAGGGGAAAGAGATCGACAGAGACAGAGGGGGAGAGAGACAAAGAGAGAGACATAGACACAGAAAGAGAGGCAGAGAGAGAGACAGAGAGAGAGACAAACAGAGAGAGTCAGAGAGAGAGAGTCAGAGAGAGACAGATTTATAGATGTAGAGAGAGAGGCAGAGAGAGGCAGAGAGAGAGGCAGAGGGAGGGGCAGAGAGAGAGAGAGAGATGACAGAACTACTAACTAATGAGGAGAGAGGGAGATAAAGAGAGATGGGACATGGAAAGGAAGATACAGCAACAAATGGATATCTATTGAGCCAGATTTAGACAGAGATAAAGAGAGGAACCACAAGATATAAGTGAAGAGAGAGAGAGAAAGAAAGAGACAGAGACAAGCAGACAGACAGAGAAAGAGACAGAGAGAGACAGACAAAGAGACAGACAGACGGACAGACAGACCGGCAGAGAGAGAAAGAGACAGAGAGAGACAGAGACAAGCAGACAGACAGAGATACAGACAGAGAGAGACAGACAAAAAGACAGACAGAGAGAGAGACCGGCAGAGAGAGAGAGAAAGAGAGAGACAGAGACAAGCAGACAGACAGAGATACAGACAGAGAGAGACCGGCAAGGAGACAGACAGTCAGACAGACAGAGAGACCGGCAGAGAGAGAGAGAAAGACAGAGACAGAGACAAGCAGACAGACAGACACAGAGAGGGAGACTAAGAGTCTGGGCGGAGAAAGGTCGTCGGACCTATTCACATCCTCCCCCTCCTCCTCGATCCAGTTTGTGATCTTTAGAAGCCTGGCATTTGAAGTTGTATTGGCGGAGCTTGTCGAGCGAACTATCGGCGGGGGCCACAGCTGCGGGGCCTGGAGGGGATGTTCTACCGGCGGAGGGTGCCTATCGATTACTCAGTGCCACGCTTGAAGGGGTTTTATCGCCTAAGTACCAATTACCGGCGCATTGAGAGGGCTCAGTCCGTGTAATCCTGGCGCGCAGGGTCGATGGTAGATTGGGTCTTACCACCAGGAACCCTCTGTCCCCTTACCCAACAACTCCTCAATGGGAGACAATGTCTTACCAGGCAAGCACCTGATCGCTCCGTTAGCCAACGGTCGATGGGTAACGGCGGTGTTGTTCCTTTAGGGGATGAAACCGTTAGATCGAGTGATGGAGTAGAATAGGGAATACGAAGTTTTGGAGGGGTGTTCTCGGTTTGAGCAGCTCTGAGAAGCTCTGAGCAGCCCTGAGTAGCACTGAGCAGCTCTGGGTAAAACTTGGCAGCTCTGAACTGCCCTAAACAGCTCTGAATAACTCTGAGCAGTTCTGAGCAGCTCTGAACAGTTCTGAGCATCTCTGAGCATCTCTGAATAGTTCTGAACAGTTCTGAACAGTTCTGAACAGTTTAGACCAGCTCTGGGAAGCCCTGAACAGCTCTGACCAGCTCTGGGCAGCTCTGAACATGTCTGAGCAGCTCTGAACAGCTCTGAGCAACTCTGGGCAGCTCTGAACAGCTCTGAGCAGCTCTGCTTAGCTCTGAACAGCACTGAACAGCTACAAATAACTCTGAACAGTTCTGAACAGCTATAGAGCAGCTCTGAACAGTTCTGAGCAGCTTTAAGTATATCTGAGCAACATTGAACAGCAGTGGGCAGCTCTGAGCAGCTCTGAGAAGCACTGAACAGCACTGAACAGCTCTAAACAGCTCTGCGTAGCTCTGAACAGCTCTGAACAGTTCTGAGCAGCTCTGAACAGTTCTGAACAGCTCTCAGCAGCTCTAAGTATATCTGAGCAACTCTGAGCAGCTCTGAGCAGCTCTGAGAAGCACTGAACAGCTCTGAGTTGCTCTGAGCAGCTCTGAACAGCACTTGACAGCTCTGAACAGCACTGAACAGCGCTGAGCAGTACGGAGCAGTACTGAAGAGCTCTGAGTAGCTCTGAGCAGCACTGAGCAGCTATAAACAACTCTGAGCAGCACTGAGCAGCTCTGAACAGCACTGAACGGTTCTGAGCAGTACTGAGCAGTACTGAAGAGCTCTGAGTCCATGGTAAGCAACTCAGTAACAGCGGCCAAGTTTTAAATGCTAAGAAAGGCTTGTAGATTTTATTTGGAGTGACTCCAAGTTGTAGTGAAGTAACTTTAGAAGCCGCTAACCTTGTTTCTTCCTGGTTAGAATACTATTAGCATCCCAACCTAGTGTGAGTACAATACAAACAGCAATTGAATGCGCGTCCCCGACTGGTATAAAAATAATATCAGTCCAATTTCAGTCGGGTGTAAGTACACTCTGGTGCAATAAAAATATGCCTGGTATGAATACAGTGTCAATTTGGTGTAGGTACATTGCCAGTTTGCTGTTGATACAATATAAGTACAGTGCCAACATGGTATGAGTACAATACTAGACTGGTGTAAGTACAAGGTTAGTATGGTGTAAGTACAAGGTCAGTCTTGTGTAAGTACAAGGTCAGTGTGGTGTAAGTACAAGGTCAGTATGTTGTAAGTACAATGTCAGTCTGGTGTAATAAACAATATCAGTATGGTATAACCACAATATCAGTATAACTACAAGGTCACTGTGGTGTAAGTACAATATCAGTATGGTATAACCACTATATCACTGTAAGTACAATGTCAGACTAGTATGAATAAATGTCAGTGTGGTATAAGTACAATGTCAGTCTTATGTACATACAAGGTCAGTGTGGTGTAAGTACAAGGTCAGTGTGGTATAAGTACAAGGTTAATGTGGTGTAAGTACAAGGTCAATGTGGTGTAAGTACAATGTCAGTCTAATGTATATACAAGGTCAGTCTGGTGCACATACAAGGTCAATGTGGTGTAAATACTAGGTCAGTCTTGTGTAAATACAAGGTCAGTCTTGTGTAAATACAATTGGCATTTGTCTTGGTTAGAGTACGAAATGCATCCTTGGCTAGTAAAAGTCCAACATAAATAGCAACTCGATGAGAATCCGGGGCTGGTCGTAGTAAACTGCCAGCCTGGTGTAAGAACAATGGGAATCTCTCCTGGTTAGAGTACAGAAAGCATCCCAGGCTTGTAGGAGTTCAGAGTAACTCAATAAGAATCCCAGGCTTGTAGAAGTTGAATAGAAAAACCATCTTAAGCCCAATATACATTTACCGATTTGGGAACATTGACAAACGGACGGTAATTTGTCTCGGGCGAGGCATCCTAATGGAGTCGGCCCTAGTCAGCAGATGTAGCACAGCTAGGCAAGGGTCAGGCAACGATTAGTGAACCACCTCCTTCAGATGTTATTTTGGTGCTGACAAGTTGTGGTTTCTATGTTCCTAATTCGGTGGCTAAAAGTTTATAAACATGTTGATAAATCTAGTCGCCGACAATGGAACGTTGGTAAATGGCGCTTGATTGGGTGGCCGACACGGGCTGAGATTTTAGGTATAAGTTCACCGACTCATATACGATTTGGGAACTAATCGTTAAATCCTGAATCAGTAGATATGTATTGGACCTTTAATGAGAATCCCAGGCTTGTCGGAGTAAACTGCCGGCTCGGTTCATGAAGCACTCAGAGCGACTCACCTGCCATGTGGTCGATGACCACGCCTGCCGTCGTCGTCCGCACACACGCCGCCAACACCAGCAGCAGGTAAGTCCCCACACCGAGTCGTAGTCCACACATGGTTACTACTCACTGAGCACCTCCGAGCACCTCCGAGCACCTCCGAGCAGCTCCGAGCAGCTCCTAGCAGCGGGTCCGGGGCACACAGGGTCCGCGTAGTCCGGGTAAGGTACGGGGGGCGGGCGGGCGGGCGCCACTCCAGGTCCGGCCGTCAGGAGAGCAGCTCCACCTAGCGACGTGTTCACAGAGCGAGCTGCTCACACACACTGCACTGCTCCCTCCCTGCCGCACTGAGCAGCTCGCAGGCGCAGGCGCGCGCCGCCGCCGCCCCCTCTGGCGGCAGCGGGGGCGATCGATGGTCGGTCGTGTCTCCACCAGCGCATTCTGACACGGATTGATTTTCACCGGGGGGGGGGGGGGGCGCCCGTGGCCGGGGGGCGCCGGGACGTACCCCAACGAAGCCCGGGCGGGGGGAGAACGGGACCCCGGGACCCCAGGACCGACCCCCCGGGCTCGGGTCAGCGGGTAGGCCGTGTATCACCCACCGAGAAGGTCCTAACAACACCCCCCCTCCTCGTACGGTGAAAAAAAGAAGAAATATGTACAAATATATAACAGAAAAATACCAGAAAATGTCGTAAAGAATAGGTCGTATACCAACGGCGCCTGCCTGGCCCTGCCAGAACAAGCATAACCACCGCAAGGCCCGGGTGATGGTCTTGGTGACCGGGGGTATGCTACCCCGGCCCGTCCGGTGTGCTGCGAGATTTGGTGCAGTGGGAAAAATGGTAATTATCGACAATTCAATACGCGCATGCGTCTGGACACATTCTTCCATTCAGATATGATGGACTATTGGACGTACTACTATTTTGATGTGATTTTAATGTAAATAAATGAAAAGAATAGTATTTAGACATGAGAATTACATGTCGTGATATGTCGTAATATGCTTAATTTCGGCAAATTGTCCGCTCTCCAACCGTAGACTTCAACACTGCGCATGTTCGCGCAAGATACTAGTGGGCGATAATTACCATTTTGTATCAGGGTAACCAAATTTCGCATCACACCGGGATTTTGTATGCTGGAACCGGAGGCGGGGGGGAGGGCTGAAGGGGGGGGGGGGGCTGGGGGGGGGGGGGTGTTCCCCCGCGGGACCCCGGAGGCGGGTAGCGGCACTCACCCTCCGTGTGGGCGGCCATCTTCGCTCCAGGCGTGCCCGGACAAAGCCCTCCTGTGATGGATGACAGGGCAGGGGACCAGTGTCGGGCCCGGTGCGGGATATTAGGTCATTGAATGGGAAAATTAAAATGACCCTGAGAGTGTACACGTGAGGCAGCTATCAGCGGGTCCGACACGCCGCCCGACACGGCGATAATAACCAGCCATCTCGTCCCGGGGAGGGGCGGGGAGGGGCCGGGAGGGGCGGGGGTGGTCGGGAGGGGCGGGGGTGGTCGGCGGGGTTTGTAGTATTACCCCGCCGCAGGCTAGACAAGCAGACTACAGCCACTTCGACAACTATACACCGCCACACACCAGATACACACCACACGCCACCACTACGACACACACCACACACCACACATCACACACCACACAGGCTAGACAAGCATACTACAGCCACTCCGACAACCGCACACTGCCACACACACATACTACACACCACACACACGCCACACACACGTGACCACTACCACACACACTACACACCACACACCACACACCACACACCACACACCACACACCACACACCACACACCACACACCATACACCACACACCACACACCACACACCACACACTACACTCCACACACCACACACCACACACCACTACCATGCACACACACCATCCCACATTATCACCACACAACACTGCTGCTACACACCACACACCACCACATACCACACACCACACACCACACACAGAACAGCCCACACATTAACCCCACTACCGTACACCACACACCACACAGGGTGGACAAGCATACCAGTGCCCCAACTGACCGCCACCACTACTACTAGGTACATGCACACAAACCACACATCACACACCACACCACACTACACATCACACCACACACCACACCACACCACACACCACACACTACACACCACACCACAGGTAGCCAACATCACCACAATGCAAACTACACACCCTACCACACACCACACACTACACACTCCACAATGCAAACCACATACAACACACACCACACACCCACACAACACACCCCAACACACCACACACTACATACCACACACACCACACACCACATACCACACACTAAACACTGCATACAACACCACATACATAAAACACAACAAACCACACACCACACACCACACACCACACACCACACACCACCCCTACCCCTACCACCACACACCCTCACTACCCCGCTCCCCCGCTCCCCGCTCCCCCGCAGCGCGCCGCCCCACCCCCGGGCGCGTACCGGTGTCGGCGGCCGATGACAGGCGGGAAGCCGGACCCCGCACGCCGTGGAGGGACCCTGGAGGGATGGTGAAGGCACTGATCAAGGCGTGTTGTCATATAGCCGCCAGCACCGCACACTGGAGGGGGGGGGGTGTAATAGAGATAGAGGGGGTGGGGAATGTGTGTGGTGTGAGGGATATGAAATGATAGGAGTGTGAGATAAAGTGGGGGAGGGCGGGGTAGGGTAAAGAATATACATGTGTGGTGTGAGGGATATTAAATGATGGGGTTGAGATAAAAGAGGGGGGGTGGGGTAAGTTATATATGGTGTGTTGGGAGGGATATTAAATGATGAGGTTGAGATAAAAGAGGGGGGGTGGGGTAAGTTATTGATGTGAGGGATATTAAATGCTTGGGTAGAGATAAAGGGAGAGGGGAAATGGGTAAGGAATGGGTGTGGTGTGAGGGATATTAAATGGTGGGGAACAGATAAAGGGGGAGGGGGAAGGGTAAGGAATGGGTGTGGTGTGAGGGATATTAAATGGTGGGGTACAGATAAAGGGGGAGGGGGAAGGGTAAGGAGTGGGTGTGGTGTGAGGGATATTAAATGGTGGGGTACAGATAAAGGGGGAGGGGGAAGGGTAAGGAATGGGTGTGGTGTGAGGGATATTAAATGGTGGGGTACAGATAAAGGGGGAGGGGGAAGGGTAAGGAATGGGTGTGGTGTGAGGGATATTAAATGGTGGGGTACAGATAAAGGGGGAGGGGGAAGGGTAAGGAGTGGGTGTGGTGTGAGGGATATTAAATGGTGGGGTACAGATAAAGGGGGAGGGGGAAGGGTAAGGAATGGGTGTGGTGTGAGGGATATTAAATGGTGGGGTACAGATAAAGGGGGAGGGGGAAGGGTAAGGAGTGGGTGTGGTGTGAGGGATATTAAATGGTGGGGTACAGATAAAGGGGGAGGGGGAAGGGTAAGGAGTGGGTGTGGTCTGAGGGATATTAAATGGTGGGGTACAGATAAAGGGGGAGGGGGGGTTGGGTAAGGATTGTTTGTGGTGTGAGGGATGGTAAATGGTGGGGTACAGATAACGGGGGAGGGGGAATTGGGTAAGGAATGGGTGTGGTGTGAGGGATATTTAATGGTGGGGTACAGATAAAGGGGGAGGGGGAAAGGGTAAGGAATGTGTGTGGTATGAGGGATATTTAATGGTGGAGACAGATAAAGGGGGAGAGCGGAATGGGGTTAGGAATGGGTGTGTTACGAGGGATATTAAATGAAGGGGTACAGATAAAGGGGGAGGGGAAAGGGGTAAGGAATGGGTGTGGTGTGAGGGATATTAAATGGTGGGGTAGAGATAAAGGGGGAAGGGGGATGGGGTAAGGAATGGGTGTGTTGTGAGGGATATTAAATGATGGGGTACAGATAAAGGGGTGAGGGGGGATCGGGTAAGGAATGTTTGTGTTGTCAGGAATATTAAATGATGGGGTAGAAGTAAAGGGAGCGGGATGGGGTTAGGAATGTAAGGTGTTGTAAGGGTGTTGAATGATTGGAGTGAGAGGATGGGGTGCAGTAAGGAATGAAATGGGGGAAGGGGGAACGGGAAAGGAAAGACGGGTGTCGCGGGGGGAATTATTAGATAATGTGGGTGAAGAGATGGGCGATATTAAGGGATGGGGTAAGGATGGGAGATGAAGAGGAATTGCGTTGTAATCAACATCTAATCAGATCAAACAACAGAAGCCAGATGAAATTATGGGACGGAATGAAGCCGGAGCTTTAACAGAGATGGGTAGACGAAGGGTGGATATAAGCGATGTAGGGATAAAGGCGTTGTACACCAGAGGATACCACCAGTAAACAAATCCTAGCGGAATGTTGGTGCACCAGTATCAGCATGTGTCAGACACGTGGAACAAGGCACCTGACAGCGACCGACGGCTGATCTCACCAGGATGTGGTGTTCCAGTACACCGACGGTACCCGAAATAGTAAATTTTGATAACTGGTTTCCACCATATTGGTCGTCTTCGCTAATCTGGATATCATCTTATATAAGCAGGGAGTACATATATCGATCCTTGTTTCAGTTAAGCCCAATATCCACCAACTACAATATAGGGGGGCATCCACCAACCATGACAAGGCTACTACAATGGGTTCCCTACAAGGTCCAAGATTGGCCTACGATTGGAGGCCTTGTTGTGGTTGATGGACTCCAGTTCTTGATAAGAGTCTACGACAAGGCCACGACAAGGCCACAAATGGAAGCTTGTCGGGAGCCTTCCCACAAGGCTACGACAACATCGAGCATGTTCTTTTTTTCCATGACTGGACCCTTGTCTTGGACTGTCATGGCGTGTCGGGAGCATGTCGCAGAGGTCTACGATAGGAAATATTGGTTGTGCGTGCACTTCCTGACACCACTGCTGTAAACCCCCCTTCATACGACAAGGTTGTGACAAGCGCCGATTGGAACTTTCTTGTTGGCACTTGTTGTAGCCTTGTCGTGGTTGGTGGACGCCACCCTTATGGCTTCAATATGGTCTATGATGGACCTCCCGATACAAAATCAAAATCGCGTCAGAAAGTCACCTAATATCGGAGAAGTGGACCACATCTCTACGATTAGGCACCAATACAAAATGGGGGTCAACGATCTCGCCCCCATGCAAAACCCGTATCTTAGGGCCTCAACATGTTTAAATGGGGGTGCCTAATCGTGAGCATCGCAGAGTATTCTGCCGGGAAAATTGCTCTCACATGTGAGATACCGATCAGAAAAACTGAAATGAAATAGAAGATACATATGCCTGTTGGCACTGTAAATTTAGTTTTTTGCTTTTTTGTTAGAAGTGTCCCCATGAAGAAGTTTTTCAGGGCAACAAGCCGGATCCAAGTAACAACAAATTTTTATTAGGTTTAAGTGTCTCAAATCAATATGTACTTAATTAAACTTGGAACAGAGCTTTTAGTGAATGAAAAAATGTACATTGTTGTTCTATGTATCCTGGGAAATATCGACGCGATATTTCCTGAATCATAATTTATCGTAAATCTAAAAATGAAGATAACACCTCAAGATAGGCACTTGTGCGCTGGTATCGTGGGGCATATCGGGACCATGGTCACCTTTTTTACCATTCAACCCCTTACCCCGGTGTTTATACTAGATGATAGGCGGCGATTCTTGAACCTGACGACTTTTAGCCGTAAAAGTCTAGAAATCTTCTAATTTAAACCCCAAGAGCTTGGCGATGGCAGATCTTCTGATTACGTCCGATTACGCAATAAAGCACCACCTCACGAGTATTAGACATGCTCTGATGCCGGCAACTATTTCAAGCCGCCTTGAATTAGTCGTCTAGACATTGTCACCACCACCTGACATTATTGGCTTGACGATCTACAATTGTTCTGATTGTAGTCGTCCAATGTAAACGCCGGGTAAGATGCCTGGAGAAGTGGCATGTCTAGACGATTTTGCACCTTCCCGATATGTTTCCGATATTTGCTTTTTGTATCGGTGCCATATCGGGAGGTCTAAATTTCTATCTAGTAGGTGAACGCCAGGCCTTAAAGTACTCAATCACAAGTGCTTTATGAATCGGGTTTAAAGTAGAATTGCACAACGTGCACGATTTTGGGTTCTTCGGATAGCTTTTATGTCATTCGACCTAGCACCCCATTCCAAAAATTAAAAAAAAAAAAAAAAAAAGATGAAGAGGAAGAGGTTTACCACACAAAACCAGACTCGAGCAAATTGAATTAAAAAGTTTTATTGATGATAAAGAGATGAGATAGAGTGAAATCAATGTGTTGAGTAATATCAAGAGACGTCACGAGTTTGCGTCTGAGTTTATTTATGCCACACATTTTGTTGGCTCCATAATTTCACGAGTCGAAGACGAGTGACATTACGGAGCCAACAAAATGTGTGGCATTAATAAGCTCAAACTCAAACGAGTGGCGTCTAGATTTTATCCTAACCCGTTTCCATATTTTTTCAGTATCAGAAAGTAGTGACATAAACAACACTTTATGTCACACCCGTGAAATAAACAAATCCCATGTTAAGCCTATGGCGTTTTTTATTAGGGGTAGGATAATTAATGAATCATGTAAAAGCTCAACGATTCGATATAGTTTATATATCTTCTTCAAGATAAATAAAAAAACACAAAAAAACTAACATACTCAAAATCTGACAGATGTATAGCTTTGCAAACACGCTCCTCATGACAGTACAAGGCCAACTAGGACCAGCAGGGTGAAGTCAGAGTCAGCAGACCACTGCCACACTCCACAGGACTCTAACAGATAAAAGAGATCCTCAAAGAGAGGCGTGATAAGTGGGGGGAGATGGGCAGATGAAAGCCGGCTTGGAGAGTGAGGGGCATTTAGAGAAGGCACTCTACATCAGAGACTGCTCGGAGATGACACTGAGAGGCAGATAACGTGAGTGGGGTGTCAATGTGGATGTATGTCTCAGCCAGGTCAGCGTGCAGTCGAGCATCCACATCTCACAAGTCTCTGATGGATATTATGGTTTAATTTATATTAAAAGCTAGGAGCCAAAGGTATGCTCATTTTTTTTAAAGTGTTTATTCAAATTCTGAACTACAGTCCAGTTCTTGCATTTGAAGAGTGTGGTGCAACCTGTACAATATATCCTATTTACCATTATCAATATTTAAAAAAACAAACAAAAAAACACAAAAAAACACCCTATGTACAAGCCCTTCCCTATATTAGTTAACAGAGAAGCAACACGATATCACATGCGTAAGACTCAATCCAGCAAATACTTCTCACGTTTGGTAGCGCGTCTAAATGCAGCCATATCCACTGAGTTATGCGTGTCACTGCTCAAACAGTTCATCACAGATGAATGAGCATGCAATTATAAATGAATAACAATTAAAAGTTTTGAGTTCGATATAGCCTATGGATAGTTTTCCGTAACCCACTTGCACCCAGTCATCTTGCCATTTCTCTAACTGCCTGAGTCTAGGATGAAAACACGTGAAGCAGCAGTGGGTCAATGAGGTATTTCAGTCTTGAGTGATTGGTTATGGTCAGCTGGGCATGCCTCTAAGACCCTGAGACACTGGCTCCCTGCTCTGTTCTCACTATTACAGTGAACAGCATGCAGATAGTAAAGGGATAGTTTTCTGGGAGCACACTGAAAGTTCAATGTGACCACTCTAACCTCTAGATGATGTCTTTAGGGCATGTAAACATGCTCTAAAAAGACAATTTGAATGTAAGGGTAGAAACAGTTTATCAGATACAAATGAGAAGTAATCAAAGGAGATGCAATGTAAAAATAGGGGATATCCATTTAGGACATACGCAGTGAGATGGGTGAGGTGGAGATTGATATTTTTCAATTTTCTCTTCTCCCTTCACCGCCATGTTTTGTCATTTTTCTTTTCATTAACAACCCTCCATCCACAAAGGGCTAAATGATACTAGGATAAGGAGGAATGTATCTGGAGCGGACGAAAGAGAAAAATGTATGCAAACGATAACTGAAATTCTGTAGGAATTAATCACAACGTGTGGCAACATTTTATCTTTAGAAAGATAGTCAATGAGGTACAATTAAGACACGCTTTTTCCCAACAATTTATGAAACAAAACCATTAATGATATTAAAGAGCGAGAGAGAGAAAGAGGAACAGAGAGAGGGAGATAGAGGTACCGACAGAGAGAGAAGGAGAAAGAGAGAGGGACAGAGAGAGAGGGATACAGAGAGAGAGAAAGAGAGAGAGAGAGAGAGGGACAGAGAGAGAGAGAGAGAGAGAGAGAGAGGCAGCAAACCATGTCGATCTTCTTGGACCTGACCTCGATTGGAGTTGATGAATTATTCCTTTGAGAATAGTTCTCTGTATTGATGTGATATAGAAAAAAGGAACACTGCTCTAATAATAGAAAAGAGGAAATTATTAGATCTCTTCGTTAATCTTTCGCGAACAAGATGTAGAAGGAATGGGTGAGGTTCAGAGATTTGGCGCCCATATGGATGTCCACATATCAATTTGAACCTGTTCTCAATGTTATTGTAAGAATCCCCGAGAATTGCGCTAATAAATATCCAAGACGAATAGACGAAAGCCTCTTTCAGGAACATGGCCCATGCCCGTAGCGGTCCACCACGAACATATCGACAGTTCTGTTTTGTAATCTGCACAAACATGTTACACAAGACTGGATAGCTCCTTGCAGCTATCGGTCTCCCAGGTCCCTAACAATGCTGGACCAGCCTCCAGACCCCTCCACGAGGGCATGATAGGTAAACAGAGGAAGCAGGGAGCGGGGGAGCGGGGGGGCGGGGGAGCGGGGGAGCGGGGGAGCGGGGGAGCGGGGGAGCGGGGGGCGGGCGTGGGGGGCTCAGAGGCCGGGCTATATCTCCTCTCTGATCCCTATACCCCGCTCTGCCAACCGCCGGCCCCCGCCCGCCCCGACCCGCCCCAGCCCGCTCCGGCCCGCCTAGCCCACCCCCGGACCACCGCCGGGAGATTGAATCCCCTGCGCTGTGCCCGACAAGGCACAAAAAGACGGGCCAACAAGGCGAATAGGACGAGAAGCACTTTACGAGGGCCGCCTGGCACGATCTGACATTTTGAGAAGGAGGGTTTTCTGAGGAGGCTCGCGGGCGCCGGGTTAGCGCGGGGCCGGGGAGGGGGAGGAGGAGGGGGTAGGGGAGGGAGGGCGGGGTACGCGGCGGCCTGGTCTTAAAGGAGCTCAGGCCCAGAGGCGGCCGCCGGAATATGGATATTGGCGGCCAACTTGGCAAGCGTCAGGGTGTCTTCCTTTCTGCCGCTGAGCAGTTCTGAGCAGTTCCGAGCAGCTCTGAGCAATTCCAAGCTAAGGCAAGCAGCTCTGGGCAGCCTTCAATCATATTCTAGCATACCCGAGCTGCTCCGAAAATACCCGAGTACTCTAAACCGCTCTGAGCAGCCCCGATCAAACGGAAGTATTCTGAACAGCTCTGAGCAGCTCCGAGCATGTCCGAGTGTTTCTGAACAGCTCCGAGCATATCCGTGTATTTTTGTAGCAGCTATGAGCAGCTCTAAGATTTCCCGATTATTTCTGAACAACTCTGAGGAATTTCGAGCAATTCCGAGCGTATTAGAGAACCAGCTATAAACAGCTCCAAACTGCACTAAACAGCTCTGGGCAGTCTTTAGCAGCTCCAAGCAGATGCGGGCATATGAGAGCAGCTCAGAACAGTTCAGATCAACTGTAAACAGCTCCGAGTATATCCAAATAACATATCTTAACGGCCGCGAGCACTGGGCAGTTGTGGTAGCATTTAGAATCATCTCCGAGCATATAGAAGCAGCCACCTCCGAGCAGTTCCGAACAGTTCCGTGCAGCTCCGATGAATTCAAAGCAGTACCAAACAGCTCTGAACAGCTCTGAGTTGCAACGGGGAGCACAGACCGGCGCAAGCACTTCCGAGAAGCTTTGAGCAGCCCTATACAGCTCTGAGCAGCTCTATAAAGCTCTGAGCAGCTCTATACAGCTCTATGCAGCTCGGGCTGCTCGGATCAGCTCGGATCAGCTTGGAGCAGCTCGGAGCAGCGGGGAGCAGCTCGGAGCAGCTCGGAACAGCTTGGAACAGATCGGAACAGCTCGGGGAAGCTCGGAGAAGCTCAGAGCAGCTTTGAACAGCTCGGAGCAGCTTGGAACAGCTCGGAACAGTTCGGATCAGCTTGGAGTAGCTCGGACCAGCTCGGACCAGCTCAGATCAGCTTGGGACAGCTCGGAGCTGCTCTTAACAGCTCGGAGCTGCTCTTAACAGCTCGGAGCAGCTCGGAGTAGCTCGGAGCAGCTCGGAGCAGCTCGGAGCAGCTCGGAGCAGCTACGAGCCCCTCCTGTGTGGCGCTCACTTTGATGATTATCAGCCACGACGTGATTGCTTGAAAGGCAGGGCTTTGCTAAACAAACGTTTTGATATGGTAATCACAGCGTCAACACAAGGCGCTGCGGAGACAATACAGAGACCGGGAGGAGGGGCACAGGGACCCAGCATCGCCGCCACTCCAGGCCCGCCCGGAACACAAACTGAGCGCGACGTCAAGTCCTTTAAACAGAACGTCGCACGTCCGCCTACAGCGCCACGTGAAAGGGGGCGGGGTGACGGGGCGGGGCGGACAGGGGACGATAAGACCGGGTCTTTGTGTCCCAACGACAACATCCATCAGAAAGGCGCTATACTGAGCGGTGGTGGCTGGTTGTAGATGGGTAGCGAGTGTTGGGTGGTGGGTAGCGAGTTGTCGGTGGTGGGTAGCGAGTGGTGAGTGGTGGGTGGCGGGAAGTAGGTGGTGGGTGATGAGTTATGGGTGGTTGTAGATGGGTAGCCAGTTGTGGGTGGTGGGTGGTGGGTGGTGAGTTGTGGGTGGTAGGTGGTGGGTGGTGAGTTATGGGTGGTTGTAGATCGGTAGCCAGTTGTGGGTGGTGGGTGGTGGGTGGTGGGTGGTGGGTGGTGAGTTGTGGGTGGTAGGTGGTGGGTGGTGAGTTTTGGGTGGTTGTAGATCGGAAGCCAGTTGTGGGTGGTGGGTGGTGGGTGGCGGGTGGTGAGTTGTGGGTGGTATGTGGCAGCATGCGTTTGGAGACGGGGCAGGCAGACAGGGGACGTTAAGAATGGGTCTTTGTGCTCCAACGACAACACCCATTAGAAAGGCGCTATACTGAGTGGTGGTGGCTGGTTGTAGGTGGGTAGCAAGTGTTGGGTGGTGGGTGGTGGGTTGTGAGTTGTGGGTCATTGCAGATGGGTAGCCAGTTGTGGGTGGTGGGTGGTGGGTGGTGAGTTGTGGGTGATAGGCGGTGGGTGGTGAGTTATGGGTGGTTGCAGATGGGTAGCCAGTTGTGGGTGGTAGGTGGTGGGTGGTGAGTTATGCGTGGTTGTAGATGGGTAGCCAATTGTAGGTGGTGGGTGGTCGTAGGTCTGTGGTATGTGGTATGTGGCATCGTGCCTTGGGCGACTAGACGGGGACGGGGTGGACAGCGGCTGTTCCAACTGGGTCTTTGTACCCCAACGACAACCCCCATCAGATAGGCGCTATAGTGAGGGCTGTTGGGTTGTTTGTAGATGGGTAGCCAGTTGTAAGTAGTAGGTGATGGTGAATTATGGGTGGTAGGTGATGGGCGGTATGTTGTGGATGGTGAGTTGAGGGTGGTAGGTGATTGATTGCGAGTTGTGGGTGGTTGGTGATGGCTAGTAAGTTGTGCGTGGTAGGTAATGGCTGGTTGGTATGTGGCATAGTGCGTAGGGTGACGGGATGGGGCAGACCTGGGACCTGTTTCAGTAGTCTTGTGACATTAGGCCTAGACAGACATCAACAGCGGCACCAGCAGTGCAAGCAACAGCGGAAAAATATCAGAAGATCGAAGTGGCCAATCTTCTTCATATTTAGAACAATTATAGATTATATGTATCCCCTACTCGTGTTAAAGTGTCATTGCTTAATTCCTACGAGAAGTGAATGAAGCTCCGTGTGTCATCTACTGGAATCTTGTGATCTGTCCGTATGGTGTCACAGACGCCATCTAGACATGTCACGAAACTAGTGAAACAGGTCCCAGGGGACGTTTAGACTGGATCCTTGTGCCACAACAACACACCCATCAGAAAGGCGCTATAGTGA
The DNA here is from genome assembly GCA_950022655.1 of Alentia gelatinosa. NCBI lineage: Eukaryota > Metazoa > Annelida > Polychaeta > Phyllodocida > Polynoidae > Alentia > Alentia gelatinosa. The sequence goes on from OX465579.1 coordinate 174,912,781, forward strand.
GCGGTTGTGGGTGGTAGGTGAAGGGTATTATAGAGGAAACCCATGAAAGTTAAGGGTCTGAGCTCGTATCCCATCGAGTTTGAATCACGTAGTAATACACAAGGCGAAGCCGCGTGAATTGCTATGTGATTCAGATGAGATGGGATCGAGCTCTGACCCTAAACTTGAATGGGTTTCTGAATTTATCTCACCCTTAATATTGACTCACGGGCTAACATTTGTGACATTATCCCCCATTGGATATTTTCCCTAAATATCTAATGGGTGTTAGATACGAGTTTCCAATGTTAAGTCTATGGAGTAAAAATATCTGGGGTGAGATAATGAGTTGTGGCAGGTCATTGCTGGGTAGTCGGTGATGGATGGTGAGTTGTGGATGGTTGTAGGTAGGTCGTCAATTGTGGGTAGTAGGTGATGGGAAGTGGATTGTGGTTGGTAGATGATTGATTTTAGTTGCGGGTGGTAGGTGGTGGGTGGTGAGTTGTGGCGGGTCATTGCTGGGTAGTTGGTAATGGATGGTGAGTGTTGGGTGGTAGATGATTGATGTTGAGTTGTGTATTGTTGCAGGTAGGTCGTCAGTTGTAGGAGGTAGGTGGTGAGTTGTGGTGGGTCGTTGCTGGGAGGTAGGTGATGGGCAGTCACTGGTGGCAGACTGCAGGCCATTGATAATTAGTAGAAACCGAACGAGAGTTAGACTTGACAATGTTTATGCCACAACGGGAAGGTTGCAGAGGAGGAGCAGACCTGACCAGAGTGGCATAGACATTGACAAGTCTAACTCGAGTTTGGTTTCGTATTGATCCTACCTCGTCTATGCTTTTGTATTACTAAAAGATAAATATTGAGTCAATGACCAACAGAACTTTTTTTCATAGTAGCTGACATCCTGCTCCCTGATTGGTCATTTTGATGTCGTGGGATGAGGACAAATAGAAGTTAACTGGTGGATCGTAGGCAGTGGGTGGTATGTTGTGGGTTGTAGGTGGGTGGTTTATGGAGCATTGGGTGGCAGTACCAAGGCAGACCATGGCCATTATGACAAGGTCTTTATGGCATACCAACAGAGCAGGGACACCAGTAGGGAGATAAGGGGGAAGTGGGTGATGGTTTGTGGGTGGTAGGTAGTGGGTGGCAGGTGGTGGCTAGTGATGTTGGGGTAGTAGGTGATGGTCGATGTGATGCATGGCACTCACCACTTAATCTCACCCCTGGTACAAGTTTAGCCATAGGAATACCATTAGAAAAAAATACTCAACGATCACCCCCGTACAATGACAATACTACGCCACGGCCGTGGCGTAGTGAATTTGAGATGACGTCATATGGATTCGCTAAGTATATTCTGATTATTCAGAAGTTGTGATGATATTTAATGTCATAGAAAGGGGTAAGATAAATCCAGAACCGCACTTGAATCGTAAAATACACAATACTCCACTCGTTTGGTTGTGCCATAATCGTCACTCGGCTTCGCCTCGATGACGATTGCGGCCCATCCAAACTCGTGGAGTCTTGTGCATTTATACGATTCTCGATGCAGTTCTATATAAGTCCAAATTTTAACTAGGCAATACCCAAATCCAAATCCTTACCACCTTTCATCAAGTGGGTGGCAGGCGTGGGTTGGTGGGTGGTAGGTGAGCGGGTGGCAGGGGAATGGGAAGGTGTGTATGGATGGGCCGGTAGAAGTTGATGGGAAGCATATAGAAAAACCGATGAACGGCGCTACCCATTACAATCCAAGTCCTTGCCATAATTCATCAAGCCGTGCGATCATTTAGAAACTGCCTGTCACTTCGTTAAGTCTCCGGGATTTTTATGACACAGTCGGCGGGCCGCGAGCAGCTCGCTGGCGGGGGAGCTGCTCGAATCTCCCCGGATCTCCCCGGATCTCCCCAGAGCTGCTCGGAGCTGCTCGGAGCTGCTCGTAGCTGCTCGGAGCTGCTCGGAGCTGCTCAGAGCCAATCGGAATCATTCGGAACAGCTCAGTGCAGCTCGGAACGCCTCGGGGCTACTCGGAACTGCTCGGAACTGCTCGGAGTCGGTCGGCATTGCTTGAAGCTACTCGGAGCTGCTCGAAGCTGTTCGGAGCTGTTCGAGCTGCTCGGGAGCTGCTTGGCATTGTTGAAGCTGCTTGAACCGTCTTGGAGCTGCTCGGAGCAGCTCGCTGTTGTTGGGCTTCATTGAGCCAAGAGATATGCTTGGAAGCACTTAAAGTCACTCGGAACTACTCGGAACTGCTCGGAGTCGGTCGGTATTACTCGGAAACGCTCGGAGTCGCTCAGAAATGTTCGTAGTCGCTACAGTGAAATTGATGGAGCCGCTCGGAGCTATTCCGAGTTGGTCAGGGCTGCTCAGAGCTGCTTCGAGGCCCGAGATTAGGCCACAACTGAGATGTATTACCGAGTTTAATCCAGGCTCTATGCTGTAGCTTAGAGCCCTGAGATACGATCACAAACTGTCAGGCCCCGATCTACCTTAACATGCTAAATAGTCCTTGGAACAGAACCACCAGACTTTAGATGACCCTCACACCCCAATCTACCACACTTTTACCCTGCAACATGTTCTCATACCAAAATCTAGACGACTCCAACACCCCGATATACCTTACTTTAACCCTGCTACAGAATGACAAGACTTTATACGACTATCACACACGCGTACATCGCAAAGTGTCACATCTCGATCTACCACACTCTAACCCTGCTCCAGAATCATAAAGACTTTATACGACTATGACACACACTTACATCACAAAGTGTCACAATCCGATCTACAACACTCTAACCCTGCTACATGGTCTCACCCCAAACTTTAGACAACTCTCCCACCCCAATCTATCACATTTAAACCCTGCCACAAAATCACAAGACTTTATATGACTATCACACACGCGTACATCGCAAAGTGTCACAACCCGATCTACCACACTCTAACCCTGCTACATGGTCTCACCCCAAACTTTAGATGACTCCAACACCCCCAAACACTTTAACCCTGCCACAGAATCACAAGACTTTCAACGGCCATCACACCCATACATCACAAAGTGTCACACCCCGATCTACCCCACTTTGTCCCTGCTACATGGTCTTATACCAAACTCTAGACAACTCTTACACTCCACTCTTTTACCCTGCTACAGTCTTTATATGACTATCAGAAACATGTACATCACAAAGTGTCACATCCCGATCTACAACACTCTAACCCTGCTACATGGTCTCACCCCAAACTTTAGATGACTCCAACACCCCAATCTACCACACTCTCTGTCTCCTACATGGTCTTTGCTACAGACGACTCTGACACACATTGCTCACTGAGCAGCTCACTGTGGGCCTACAGTGATGGATGAGCTCATGAATACGCAGCAGACTCCTCGAGTCGTCGTCAGGGCTGGTAATAGTGGAGATTTGAGGGTATTTACTCAGCAGGACAGTGATTAATTACCAGTATCCGCCATCTGCATAACTCCCTAAATACCTCCTGTAATGTCACGGCGCATTATCAGTCTCTTTTATCATTCTCTAATTAATTATTTTCACCAATCATTAAATGCAGCATTGTCTTGTAATTTACATCACAGATTTTTAGTGTGAGATTGTATGCCGTTCTGCTCAGTCTCTTCAGTGACTATTCTGACTGTAAGATGATGCTGAATAAACATATGAAATTTCGTGGAAGATTTTCATCTGTATCTTGATATGATATTGTCTTATATTACAGTGTAAACCTAGCCCAGGGTAGACCTTAAAAGTCAGGGAGTATGAACTACAAGAGTATGTGGTACACCTAGGAGCTAAGAAACTTACGGATTTTAATGATAATTGGAATTTCTTATGTACATCTTGCTGTAGGTTGAGCTTAGAATCTGTGCTTTGTATTGGAACACCCAATAAGGGATGCCCTGGGACCTGTTTCACTTATTCGTGACAAAAGTGTTAAGTCAGACATGAAAAGCAGCAGCAACAGTGCACGCAAGAACAGACAAAACGAAGTCACGTTTCATAGCGAAGAGTATTGGTCGATCCGTGTAAACAGTAAGTAAAAGTTAATCTCAATCCCTTAAAAAATACTGTAGACATTATGTGACAATATCATAAACCCGAAATGATGTGTGAAACCTGTGATATGTAGATTTGTCTAAATTTTATGATGTGTAAATTTGTCTAATTCTTATGTTTGGGGTGTTTCTTTTCCTAAGGGCAGCTACTTGTGTTGTCACAAAACTAGACAACCCCAATCTGTCTGTATGGTGACACAGACATGTCACGAAACTAGTCTATCGCACATGTAACAAACAACTCAAGAGTGTCCCCATGTGGACCGTCCCAGTACTGGAGCGAATGATAATGAGGGTAAACATGCCTTTCATATATGCTGTTGTACAGTAAACATCAAGACGGGGACTGGCTACTACGTAATGGCAGTTATTCCAATCCAGTCATTTTGATACTAATAAATACGGACAATTTATATGACTAATTCATTTGCATAGAAACCAATATAATTGGTCACGGTAAGGATATAGAGACCAGGGACCTGTTTCACTAGTTTTTTGGCGTGTCTAGATGGCATCTGTGACACCATGCAGACAGATTGGGGTTCATTAGTTTTGTGACAACACAAGTAGGCGTGAGTTTCACTTGTCGCGAACGGTACGTCACCAACTGTGACGCAACATGCGACATTAGATGTGACATGCGTTATGAAACGTGACTTACTTTTGTCCGTTCTTGCATGCATTTTTGGTGCCTCTTCTCATGACTGTCTAGCACTTTTGTCACAAAATTAGTGAAACTAGGTCCCTGAACTTTACAATAGGATAAATCTTCCAGCCTTGGACGGTATGCTGTCTCCTTATAGTTTTTATGAATCCTTTTATTTAACATGATGAATATATCAGTCTAAAAGACTTTCTGTGTGCAGTCAGCCAATTGTCTTTGACATTCAATATTGCTTTTATGAAATAACAATAGGTTTTTTGAAATAACAATGATAGCTCACATTGGTAACATACCTGTAACTCTGTTGTGAATCTCACACAATTTTGTTTTAATTTGAGCCTAGCTCTCTTTATTTTCATTATTCTTTCTGCAAAGTGTGTAATGCATGTGACTTTCCCTCCTAGTTTACATGTGTTAATCCCACATAGTACAAATTTGAGATTATCCATTAAAGGTTTCTATATTTCTTATAGTATTTCAGTTTAAATAGAAAGTCTAGCTGAGCTTTTATATGGTGAAAACCTAAGATTGCATATTTTCACAGTAATGGTTATTAATCCTTTGACTGGTATTTGATATCGATTACTTTGCTCTTATTGTATGAGCATGCTCTATTTTTGTATTTTTTTGTTTTAATAACAACATTACAATCACACTTATATAGCATGTACAGGTTACAAACAGGTTGAAGAGTTTATCAGAATTACCTATTACTACACATAGTCAAATACATTTTAATTAAGGGTAGTAATACGTGCATGTGATTGTAAAGTGTTTTGTTTTTTAAAGCGAGCATAGCTATATCAATTGATCATAAGTGCGGTACATATTGATTTTGTTGCATAGCAGTATTTTTTTGGGTAAAATTTTATTGCAACTCTCATTTACACGAGTTTTTCAGGACGATGTGTCCCCACATATATCATTATGGTCCATAAAACACATCAGAAACAAATAAGTAGAGAGATAGTAAAAACAGGGTATGATGAATGTGATGATTCTGTTGAAATTACAGATATTACGAATCAATATGGGTTTTCTCTATTCTTCTTTTAAACATGTGTCTCATCCACCCCTGAATACTTGTATCTAAAGTGCGACAGGTTCTCACTCCATCATTGGAAAAAAACTGAATAACAAGAACATGATATATATTTTCTCTCACGATAGTTCTCCTAGATAATGCTGTAAAAAGTCCACCTCAAGGCAAATGTATGTTATATGAGAGATTACTCAGTTCCTATGTAAGTAGATCACTTTCACTGCACGAAAACCACCATTTTACATATATATACGGCATTGCGGTAACGCACGTATCGGCTGTATCGTGGCTTGTTTACACTTGTATACACGTCTGCGTTTCGGGCGTCTACGAGACAGTTTCAATATGTAGACGCGCGGGAGTTGGCTGTCTTTCACGCCTGGCGTATTTAAGATAAAACATACTCTGCGCAGTATATATACGGCAGGTGTATATATGATACAAATTAAATTGCGACCCGTGGCCCGCCCCGTCCTGTTGGTGTTGGTAGAGGATGCACCAACACTGACCCGCCACCTGCGACCTCCCAACCCCTACCACCCCCCCACCACCCCATGCCACCCCCAGCCAGCCTCAGTGAGAAGCCCCCTGCTGCCCGCTGCCCACCGCCCATCGCCAGCCCATGCCTGCCGCTGCCCCCCGCGAGGTGTTATGGTGTCGGGGGGGGGGGGGGAGAGGGGGGGGCCGGGTACACATGTGCAGCCGTATTCACACGTGTGCGGCCGCATTCACATGTGTGCGGCTGCATTCACGCAGGGGTAAGATGATTTCAGGATTCAACCTCAAATCTGAAGAGGGTCATTATATAGTAAGCCTCACTGTCCACACATTGAAATGGTGTTTGAAAGTAAGATCTATTAGAAAAACAATTAAAAAAACAACATAATGCAAGGTTTACTGTGTGTAATTAATCAATTAATACTTAATTAGGTTTTTATAAAATAAATTGGTAATATAAGATTGCAATTTTCATATAAACCAGACTTGGATGGTTAATGGCAAATGAAATATGCTACCAGTAGTGTCCCCAAGTGGCAGAGAATGGAACCTTTCGAGAGTGCTGTATATACAACGGAATCAGGCGTATATATGACGTATATAAGACATACATATGTAAAGCAGTAGGTTTCGTGCAGTGTTTGCACCCAAATTCCTGGATTTTTTAAATTATTTTTTTTAGCTCAGCTCTCTTTATTTTCATTATCCTTTCTGCAGAGTGTGTTATACATGTGACTTTCCAACGTAGTATACGTGTGACTGTTCCTTGTAGTTTACATGTGTCAATCCACATGGTTCGAATTAGAGATTATCTATTGAAGATTGCTATATTTCTTAGTTTTTCAATTAATATAGAAAGTCTAGCAGAGTTTTCAATAAGATTGCATATTATCATTGTAATGGCTATTGATACATTGACTGGTATTTGATATTGATTACATGATTACCTTGTATGAGCTTGCTCTGTTTTTGTGGGTTTTTTTGGGTTTTGGTGACAACATCACAATCACACTTATATAGCATGATTATTGACAGAACAGGGTACAAATAAGTTAATGAACAATAACAATATGAAACAGAGTACTTATTACATACAAGAGACATCACAATACAATATACTGGATTTCTTGATTGAACATATTTACTAAGGTTATCATTTAACTACTAAATGATGTACTTAATTCTTAGTAAGAGTATACATGTTAATGTTCATGTTAATATGAAGTATTTTGCAGGAGAATGTAATCCTCCATGGAAAGAGATTTCGAAGTGGAACCTGATAACGGTCAGGGTTAGCCACTATCACACAGGAACCGACACAGCCTTTTAAACACTGCTTAAAATAAGTACAGAAAGTAGCTTCATTGTTTTGCCTCTCTCCCTTTGTCATTGTCAACACGAGCATCGTTTTAACAGCACCTTTTTACGGGAGCCTCCTGAAGAAATACTAATTAGTGAGAAATAAGTAAACGGGCCTTAATAGGGTCCAGCCTCTCGTCTTTCAGCTGCCGGACATGCAAACAAAGCCACGACAGGGAGCACTTGTGTCATAGCAAGGCGGGACAACTCCAAATGGCACTTCTTTTAATAAGTACCAAGAAAAAGCCAAGATGTGTACACAGGTACCCCCATTTTGATCTACAAGTGTGGGGATTGATTACTGTTGAGCTACTGAATAAAATTGTAGGCATGAAGGTAGGATGAATTAATCTTTGAATAAATACTCACTTGAGTTGAATAATTGGTGGATTTTTAACAAAGAATACTTTACAGAAAATATATTAAAGAGAAGGGAAAAAAGGAATGTGAATAACTGTGTAGATTTAACAAAGAAGTTGTTGTGGAAAACATAAAGCTATTTAAAGTTTCTTCTATCCGGGTTTCGTCCCCAATCATCTTCACTGGGCAGTTCATACTTGGTGTGCGGCAAACCAGATAAAAAATAAAGTAATATTTTTAACTTGGCAAAAAGTGATATTTACAAGAAATCCCGCATGCGACCAGATTAAACAAGTGTGGTCTTGGGAGGGCAGATAAAAATGACGTTCTGTTAATGGTGGTGTGAAATGAGTCGCTCCGTTGGTGGCAGAGCCCTGAGAGAACAGTCAAAGCAGGTTGAAGTTGTCAACACAGTTGCTCCGTTGGTGAGGGAGTCCTGAATAAACATTTTGTTCAATTTTTGTCCGTTCCGCTGGAGACGGTGCTCCGAGGTTGGAAAAAATTGCAAGCGGTGGACGAAGGAAGTCAACATTTGATACGCCCCGTCTTTACATTTATAGTCCTGAATAAACAGTTGTAGCAGATTGAAGCTGTGAAATGAGTTGCTCTGTTGGTGGCAAAATCCTCTGTGATCAGTTGGAGCTGTTTGACGTTGTGTTAATTGTGTTAATGGTAGTGTGGAGTGAGTTGCTCCATTGGTGGCGGATCGTGAGTGAACAGTTGGAGCAGGTTGAAGTTGTCGACAGAGTTGCTCCGTTGGTGGTAGGATTCTGAATAAGCAATTGGAGCAGACTGAAGCTGTGAAGAGTGAGTCGCTCGGTTGGTTGCGGTGTCCTGAATAAGCAGTTGGAGCAGAATGAAACTGTCAAATGAATCACTCCCTTGGTGGTGGTGTGCTGAGTGAACAGGTGAAGTGGTTGAAGTTGTCGACCGTATTGCTCTGTTGGTGGCGGGGTCCTTTTTTTTTTTTTATTGAGTCGGTTCGCTCACATTGCTGTTGCGGTCTACCGCCTTCCCATGTTTTAGAGTAGCTTTTTGTACAAGATTTTGGATCACGGTTCACGTTATACTAGCTACACTATATAATAAATATAAATACAACATAACATTACTATACATATCTGCTAGCCAATATAGATCAACATAATACAGAAAAGATTACATTGCGGTCCTGAGTTGGCAGTTGGAGCAGATTTAAGCTACAGAGAGAGTTGCTCTGTTGTTGGTTGGGTCCTGAATAAGAAGTTGTAGCAGAGTGAAGCTGCAGAATTCGTTGCTCTGTTGGTGGCGGGGTCTTGAGTGAGCAGTATGAGCAGTTTGAAGTCGTGTTAATTCTGTTAATGGTAGTGTTGAATGAGTCGCTCCGTTGGTGGCAGAATCCTGAGTGGGCAGTTGGAGCTGGTTGAAGTTGTCAAATGAGTTGCTCCGTCGGTGGCGGGGTCCTGAATATGCAGTGTGAGAATACTGAAGCTGCAAATGAGTCGCTCCATTGGGTGCGGGGCCCTGAGTGAGCAGTTGGAGCAGTTTGACATTGTGTTAATTCTGTAAATGGTGGTGTGGAGTGAGTTGCTCCATTGGTGGCGAGGTTGTGAGTGAGCAGTTGGAGCTGGTTGAAGTTGGTTTTTTTTGTTTTTTTTATTGATCCAAACTGTGTTCGATGATACATACATCGTTCTTCCACACAATCCATTTAACAAACTCCAACATTTTACACAATAGACAAGTTACATACCCACCACCATTACATAGTCTCATGACAATAGCCTTATATAGGTTCCATACAGCAGTTGCATTTCATACTCTGGTATTTTCTCGTATTTTGAAGTTGTGGAATGAATTACTCCATTGGTGGCGTGGTCTTGAGTGGGCAGTTGGAGCAGGGTGAAGTTGTGGAATGAATTACTCCATTGGTGGCGTGGTCTTGAGTGGGCAGTTGGAGCAGGGTGAAGTTGTGGAATGAATTACTCCATTGGTGGCGTGGTCTTGAGTGGGCAGTTGGAGCAGGGTGAAGTTGTGGAATGAATTACTCCATTGGTGGCGTGGTCTTGAGTGGGCAGTTGGAGCAGGGTGAACTTATTCACAGGAGGTGGGAGGTCTGTCAACTCCTTGTTACCTCTAAAAGCACCAGGCCTGAAGTCAAACCCTCAGGTGAACAACTGCATCTAAAGTGGGAGGTGTTTTTAAAAGAATGGCGATAAAAGGATTGATCATATCGAAGTCTTTGTTGCAATTTTCTTTTTTTTAAGGATTTTATTTATACTGGAGTTATGCTTGGGTGTACTAGACTCCCATCTTCCAGCAGCTCCAGTTCAAATAGTCATGAGCTTTTGCCTAACTAGTAGGCTTACAGCAAGCCGATCATAGGTAAGTGTGTTCAAGTATTTACAAACAAACAAGACAATATCAAGTTAGACAAATTTTCAGGAAAGTAACCCAAATGAAAGCAACCAGACACTAGTATACAACATATGCCACGAAGGCTTGTAGTGGTTGGAGTAAATAATAAAAAAATTCAATAACATTATTGTGATCAGTCAACGAAATCAGCACTCGTACTCAGTCAATGTATACAGCACCGATTAATTAGCGGGAATAGTGTGTACATGGCGCTCTAGTGACTTTATTTTCACTGGAATACAGAATACCACTTAGAGAGTGTGAGATCTTATTAGAGGGGTGGTTATATGCTTCTCGTAGTTGACTCTACGCAATATATTACGCGTCAACTCCTCGGAACATACTACGGGCAGATGTATCTGAAATCAGTCAATATTGTGTACACATTTCACATTCAACCTTTTTATCATACATGGACCTATAACAGAAACAACCGGCGATTGTTATATCATGTATAATGAACAGTGGGTTTTTAAGCACACATTGCTGATTCAGCGGATTTCCATGCATCATGAACCTGATTGTCCTACTGCTATTATTCCCTCATACGTATAGGTTAATGTTTTATCTGTACCCAGTAGCCCGGACTTCCCATGAGGGGAGCGGACAATAAACCTGATTACTCTAAATCTTCATCACAATTCAGCGTTAATTGCCGCGACCGACCTGCCTACCTGTATCCAGTGAGCGTTTAGGGAACTAATTATCTGCCTTTTTGTGTCTGGTAAACACAACAAACGGCCACAGATCTGGGGGCCGTTGAATGATATTTTGTCGTCCATGAGGCTGGGCGGTACGACATATCGAACGATTAACGATATACTGGACGACCTTTTCCATTCAGGGTAGCATAGAACTAGTCATTGGCCGATACGCATCAAGCGATGCAGTGGTATATATGAGAAAAGCAGGCCGAGTGGTGCAGTCCCTGTCTGTCATTTTTTCGAATTGGAAAATGTTTCTCACAAAAGATTTGATCACTAACAAATGATTAAATTTGGTACACATGTATCACATACATCTGTCAACAGTTATTGAACTAAAAAAACTCATATATTATTAGTTGGGAAATATAGAAATTATCAATTGAGCTTCAGAGAATCTAGCTGTTTCTTTTTCTGCTTTTAACCACTTTAACATGTGAATCCGCAGTTGATTAGACTCCCCCTTCAAGCGAGCACATGTTTCATGTTGACAAACAAAACCTTACAACACATGAGTTGCTTTTCACTGAAGAAAGCAATCCCTATGACTATGTCTGATTTTAGGATATTTCAAAAACTGGCGTATGGGCCAGATATGGGCCCAAACAGGCAGGTTAGGGCAGAGATATAAGCGGCAACAGGAAGTACGGCGCAGGAACTCTGTTGGGTAACGCTTTTCAATTTCTTTATCATCTAGGGAATCAGGGCCCCGTTGAATAAAAAAATGAACGATAAAAAAAGCATCCTACAAGTCTCGTCGGTGGCAAACTGTTGTATAAAAAACTATCGTGGAGGTGGACGAGCATTGGACGAGAGGATAAAATGAACGATCGTTCATTTTGAAAATATTGTTTATTTATCGTTCAAGTCTCCTCGCGGACGATCACGTTTTCGGCGTTGTATCCGATGTCAAACTCGTTTTTCATGCACTAAATCTATTCCAAATTAAAAGATATTTTCAACAGAGATTTCTATTCATATTTGATGCATTTATACCAAATTTCGACTTTTATTAACGATGGAATCATTTTTGTGTGAAATATTTGAAAATTACTGGAAAAAAAGTTTGCCTTGGATGGGGTTAGAACTCTCAACCTTCAGGTTGATAGACCAACGCCTAAACTCTTTACCCACAGAATTATACATGTTTAGTGGTCCCCGTGGATATAGGTCAATCATACGATCATTCTACGATAATTGAACGATATTATCACGGACGACAGTGCTCACATGGACGAGCAGTTTTATGCTACACTGAAAATAACTTCTCGTTTATTTCTCGTCCATCCTTCAACATATCTTATCGTCCAGCCTCACGGACGATACATTTTTATTCAACGGGGCCCTGCTTCAGTCAATACTCCTACCCTGTGCCGTACCATGAATTACGGCACGGTTATATCATATCTGACACTAACCTCCAGTACTTAATACATGGCTTTAGTGCATGGGTGTATGATACTATAGACTGCATCAGAGAGATTAATATCAGACAGGTCCTAGACAAAGGGAGCAATAGAGCTAGGTCGATAGTTTCTTACAATTTATTATCAACAAAAGCTCTTTTCTTCCCTTTGAGATGAGTTTTTAATAACGAAACAAAGATGGGATCTGACATTGTCTCATAGGTTTGGATCAAACGATTTCGTTAGTTAAGTCCATTAAAATCCCGATGGATTGTCTATTGATATGCTGTACGAAAATCCGAAGACTTACAGAATTAGAAGGTCTATATGACACAGGATCAGATCATATATCACAAGAAGTCTATACGAGTGAGTAGATAAGCTGCACTATGCCTCCAGCTCTGGACACAGATTAAAACTTCACAGAGTATAATGTTTTGGTGCCTCTTTAGTTAACGTATGGTGGCTAACGAGTTTTTATTTGTCTTTCTTTGTATCACAGATGTCAGTTTTCCTCTTTTGAAAGGAAATCCTTGTTTTCATTTTCTGTTTATAATTTTGTTTTCTTGTGTTAAAGCTATTGCCTAGCTGTTGTACATCTACCGATTAGGGCTGACTCCGTTAGGATGCCTCGCCTGAGACAAATTACCATTCCTTTGTCGCTGGCAAAGGTATATCGATGTTCCGAAATCATTAGATGTGTATTGTGCTTAAAAGTTTCAACGTTTCAGTTTTCCTTCCTTATCAATCTTTAATTTCTGGTCTCGATGATGAAAGAGATTGGAGTATATATACGTTTCTATTCTTGGCCTATGAGTATTTTGTTATCATATTCATTCAAGTAGTAGTTTACATTCAGTCCCAAGTTTACCGCAGTGAATGCAATCTATACATTGTTATGATGAACGTGAGAATATCATAGTGATAGAGTATATGCAATTAACGACTTGATTTTACACTGTTTTCCTGTTTTCCTATCTCACAGCTTTAGTCGATTATAAATCTTTAATAATAAAGTATATCCAATGAAATATTACTTTCCATATACTGCTCATATTCGATAAAAAAAGGAGTTGCCATATCACACCTCCACTTTCCTTTCAAGTCCAAGTTACTAGCCAATTTCACATATAAAAAAAAATCTCCGTTCATACATATTCACTTGATAAAGTGTGGCGCAAGGTATTTCGTTCTAATCTATTTATTTGTCTATCACTGCGCGAAAACCACCAGTTTATATATGTATAAACCTGGTGTATATAGGTATGATTTTGCGTATACAAGGTAGTCCTATTTTCTGTTGTGTATACGCCTCATCTATAGACGTGTAAAATGTATACGACCCATGTATACATGTCCCACACATGATATTTTCTTCATATATGCTTTGCTCCAAATACAGCCATTACACTGACGTATAGAAGAGGAGACGTGTCAATATACAGCAAATACATGCACTTACACGATGGCGTATATATGAACTAGGAGCAAATAGAATGTTCATCATTGATGAATGAGCGTGCAACTATTATTAATAACAATTAACAGGTTTGAGTTAAACTTAGCCTATGAATAGTTTTCTGTTACCCACTTTCACCCAGTCAACTTGCCATTTCGGCAACTGCCTGTCTAGTATACAAACACATCAAGCACCAGTGGGTCTTGAGGTATTTTGGTCTCTAGTGATTGGTCATGGTCAGCCAGGCACGCCTCTAAGACACTGAGACACTGGATCCCTGCTCTGTTCTCAATATCACAGTGAACAGCACACATATAATGAAGGGATAGTTTGTGTGCAGTACCCTGAAAGTCTATATGGACCCCTATAATCTCTAGATGATGTATTTAGCTTGTGCAAGCATGGTCTAATAAACTGGTGGTTTTAGCGCAGTGTATCTATATGATCTATAGAAACATCTAGATTAAAACATGTTCACTTGATACAGTAAGTATAAGGTATTTCATTTTAATCTATCCATTTATCTATCTATATTATCTATAGAAACATCTCCATTAAAACATGTCAACTTGATACAGTGAGGTGTTAGGTATTTTATTTTAATCCATCCATTTATTTATCTACATGATCTATAGAAATATCTCCATTCAAACATGTTCACTTGATGCAGTGTAAGGTGTAAAATATCATATTTTGAACCTTGAAAAAAGACTATGTGATAGTCGAAACGTCGGTTCTATCTATCCATTTATCTATCTATATTGTCTGTAGAAACATCTCCATTTAAACATTTTTTTTAATTTTTTTTTTATTTCGATATATAAACTACATGAACTTCAGCATCAGAGCTGGTTTTAGTGTTCATGCAGTGTTGGCATGAGTACATACTTATGTTTCACAGACATTCTTAGTGATGTTGAGAGTTGGTGATTTAACACCAGTATCAGTCACTTTGAAAGAAGGTCCAGTTGTGGGCAGAAAGTTCTTAAAGTGTATATTTCATTGAGACAGAGTCCAATATTAGCAAAAGGTTCACTTGATACAGTGCGGTATAAGGTATTTTATATTAATCTATCCATTTATCTATCTGTATTAACTACATAACATCTACATTCAAACATATCTACTTGATACAGTGAGGTGTAAGGTATTCAATCTTAATCTATCCATTTATCTAACTATATTATCTATAGAAACATCTCCATTTAAACATGTTCACCTGATACAGTGAGATGTAAGGTATTTATATTAATCTATCCATTTATCTATCTATATTATCTATAGAAACATCTCCATTTAAACATGTTCACCTGATACAGTGCGGTGTAAAGTATTTTATTTTAATCTATCCATTTCTCCATGTCACAGGGTGTAAGTAGTAACTACCACACACATATATAATTCACCATTAATAGCCTTATAAAAGACCCATCATGTCTTGACACAGAACATTACCCTGCACGTCCACACCCGGCCCTGACCCGCGGGAGCAGCTCAGATGTCTGTGAGCTGCTCATAGCCGGGGAATGACCCGCGGCCGGTCATCTGTCTGCATATTTAACACGCTCATCTGTGTGGGGAAGAAGGGACAGGGGTGTGAGGGGTGTGAGGGGTGTGAGAGGGTGTGAGGGGTGTAGGGGGTGTGAGGGGTGTAGGGGGTGTGAGAGGGTGTGAGGGGTGTAGGGGGTGTGAGGGGTGTGAGGGGTGTGTAGGGGTGTGGGGAAGTAGGGAACAGCCTGGAGGGGGTGTGAGGGGTGTGTAGGGGTGTGAGGGGTGTGTAGGGGTGTGGGGAAGGAGGGAACATACTGGAGGGGGTGTGAGGGGTGTGTAGGGGTGTGGTGAAGTAGGGAACAGCCTGGAGGGAGTGCGAGGGGTGTTTAGGGGGGGGGGAGAGGGGTATGGGTATGTAGGGATGTGTGTGAAGGGGTGTGTAGAGGGGTTTATAGGGTGTGAGAGAGGTGTAGGGGTGTGTAGGGGTGTAGGGGGTGTAGGGGGGGTAGAGAGGTGTAGGGGGGTGTAGGGGGTGTAGAGGGGTGTATGGGTGTGTAGGGGATGTAGAGGGGTATAGAGGGGTGTAGGGGGTGTGAGGGGTTTGAGGGGTGTGTAGAGAGGTGTAGGGGACCTGCGGCCGGTCGTCTGTCTGCATATTTAACACGCTCATCTGTGGGGGGAAGAGGGGACAGGGTGTGAGGGCGTGTGCGGGGTGTGTAGGAGGGGGAAGAGGGGACAGCCTGGAGGGGGTGTGAGGGGTGTGTAGGGGTGTGAGGGGTGTGTAGAGGGTGTGAGGGGTGTGTAGGGGTGTGAGGGGTGTGTAGAGGGTGTGAGGGGTGTGTAGGGGTGTGGGGAAGGAGGGGACATACTGTAGGGGATGTGAGGGGTGTGTAGGGGTGTGGGGAAGTAGGGAACAGCCTGGAGGGAGTGTGAGGGGTGTGTAGGGGGGGAGGTGGTATGGGTATGTAGGGATGTGTGTGGAGGGGTGTGTAGAGGGGTTTATAGGGTGTCAGAGAGGTGTACGGGGGTGTAGGGGGTGTAGAGGGGTGTAGGGTGTGTGAGGGTGAGTTGCGGGGTGAAGGGTGCGTAGCGCTGTAGGGGTGTTTGGGATGTGAGGGGTTTGAAGGGAGTGTAGGGAGTGTAGGGTGTGTGTGGGTGAATGTAGGGGGTGTAGAAGGAGGGTGTAGGATGGGGCGGGGTGGAGGGTTAGGGTGCGGGTGTGGGGGTGTAGGGGTGTGTAGGGTGTATGGGGGGATGTGGGGGGTGTAGGGTGTATGGGGGGATGTGGGGGGTGTAGGGTGTGTGGGGGGATGTAGGGGGTGTAGGGGTATAGAAGGAGGGTGTAGCTGGATGGGGCGGGGTGGAGGGTTAGGGGGCGGGTGTGGAGGTGTAGGGATGTGTAGGGTGTGTTTGGGGGGGGGGGGATGTAGGGGGTGTGGGGGTATAGAAGGAGGGTGTAGCTGGATGGGGCGGGCTGGAGGGTTAGGGTGCGGGTGTGGGGGTGTAGGGGTGTGTAGGGTGTGGGGGTGGATGTAGGGGGTGTAGGGATGTAGAAGGGGGCGTGTAGGATGGGGCGGGGTGGAGGGTTAGGGTGCGGGTGTGGGGGTGTAGGGGTGTGTAGGGTGTGGGGGTGGATGTAGGGGGTGTAGGGGTGTAGAAGGAGGGGGTAGCTGGATGGGGCGGGGTGGAGGGTTAGGGTGCGGGTGTGGGGGTGTAGGGATGTGTAGGGTGTGTGGGGGGGGGTGTAGGGGGTGTAGGGATGTGTAGGGTATGTGTGTGGGGGGGGGGGGATGTAGGGGGTGTAGGGGTGTAGAAGGAGGGGGTAGCTGGATGGGGCGGGGTGGAGGGTTAGGGTGCGGTTGTGGGGGTGTAGGGATGTGTCCGGGGGTGAGACGGGGTCCGTCCGAGTTGTCGGAGTTAACACCCTCCAGAGCCTCATCCTGAGTCCAGCTCGGGGTCACGTGATGAGCTGCTCACCGTCGTACTGTGTCACGTGATCTCCTCCAGGCATGGTCAGTCTGACTGGAGGAGTTTTAATTGGGGGAAATGGTCAGAGTGGTTATTACCCGTCAGTTTGACGGCTTGCCAGCGGTAGTGTGGAACCATCGTGAAATGATGCTCGACCAGGCTGCTCCAGCAAGGCCTTTCAAAGCTCAATAGGTTTTTATTGGGGGTATTGTCTAAAGTGCTTATTACTATATACCCATGCCGTATATACTGTAAATACGCACCGCAATGTAACGTAAAAATATGGAACACTTGTTTTGTATGCGTAGACAAAAATATTAGTTCTTAAGCCGAATAAAATTAATGACTTTTCTTAATTTCGGGTATATAATAAATATATAACATCCAACCATGCTTGTACAAGTCACAAAACCCAATAATAATTTACTTTTTTTTGTACAGCATGGTCAGGACATTATATATAATCATGTTGGTTTCTTCTTTGGTCTTACCCGGGACACTGTGGAACCATTATTTAAATGACACTTGACACTTTATAATGCTCAAACGAATGACATACTAGTAAAGTCTAACCTCTCGAATTGATTTAAGATCTTATTTCATCCCTGGTATTTTTTCTCCATAGACTTAACATTGGGAACTTGTATCCAACGCCCATGAGATATATCGGAAAAACATCGGGGGGGATTTATGTCACAAGACCTGGTAGTTGGGTGATTTCTAAATTCTATTGTTTTTTGCAAATAACTTTGGATAATATAGGTTACACATATCAGCAAATCGAAAATGCAAAAAAAATTGCATGTCACCATGCTAACTTCTATGGGAAGGTCATCTAAAAATATAAGTGCTTAACTATTGGTGTCTATGGGAAACTGCAATATATTGACTTTGTTGCTAAATGACGCTGATGTTCTATTGCTATCTTTAAATAATTCTGGATTATGATAGTTGGGAACATGTACAAATGGGAAATGCTAAAAAAATACTATGTAACCCTGCTAGTATCTATGGGAAGGCCATCTTAAGAAGGTAAGTGCTTATCTATTGGTGTCTATGAGAAACTGCTATGTTTTCATGAAACCAGATGGCAGCACCAGTGTTAGATAAATTAGACATAGGAGTCACTGTGATACCTACCCCCATTTGTCTTTAGGTCTATGGAGATAGATACCATGGGATGATTACGTTGTCTACTAATAAATTCAGTGATAGATAGGTAAGAGAATTAGGAAACTGTGCATGGGATTTAAGACTGGGCGAGTACACGCTATAGGCCTGTTTCCATTGGCCGATTTCCCGTCACCGATCTCCCGTCAGGAAGCACTGACAGACTTTTGGTACTGCTGACCCAATATTGGTCAATGAAAACGACACAGCTCGTGAAATGACCCACAACCTTTTCTGCTTTGATTATGCAATGTGGAACCACCCGCCACTGAGTGAAAGCTTGGTCATTGAGTGAATTCTCCTACCCTTCTATAGGCCGTTTCCATTGACCGACAAACACGGTGTAGATCTTGTGTGTTCTCCTAATAGCCTATTTCCATTTGCTATCACTGATATACAGTCAGGAACCACCGACGGACCTTAGCACTGCTGACATTAAGTGGAAATGGGCTATTAGGAGAACACTAAAAACTACACCGTGTTTGTCGGCCAATGGAAACGGACTTATAGAATGGTAGCAGAATTCACTCAGTGACCAATCGACGCACATTCAGTGGCACCATCGACAGACTTTCGGGGTAAAATCTAGACCCTTTTTGTCAACCAATGGAAACGGGCCTTATGGCAATTCTGTTGGAGGTGCCACTGACTGTGCGTCAGTATACACTAAATCGGTGAGGGTAGTAGATTTCATGGTGCTACATTGCATAATCTTTTTTTTTTCCTTTTTTTTTTTCAATTTGGAGAATAAAAATTAAAAAAAACAAACTCGTGGGTCATTTCACGAACTGGGTCGTTTCCATTGACAGATTTTGGGTCAGCAGTGCCAAAAGTCCGTCAGTGGTTCCTGACTGTAGATCTTGGATGGGAAATCGGCCAATGGAAATGGGCCCTATGGTGGTTCATTACACCAAGATCTATACACAGCGAGATAATGTATGGTATATTTATCAGGAGCCTCCCACCCTCATGCATACAATCCACGCTCCCCTAATGAACCTATATTCGGGGCCCAGACTGGAATAATATCGAGTGATATTCATACAGACTGAAGGTATATTATATCTGTGTTTCTCCTGTAAATACATTCAAGTCTTTTCTATAACACTTAGATCAGATAACCAACAAGTGCACTATTGCCATTTTTACAATCTTTGGGATGTACAGTATCTTGCACTTTTGGAAATCCTCTACTATTTATACAAATGCCAAAGTCTTCCTTTATGCCCCAGTCACACTAGCGTAAAAGACGGCGTTTTCCCGTGTATACGCACGTCTACGGTCATTTACGCATTTTGAAATCTACAAATATGCCACAAAGCGCCGCAAAACGCGGAGATACGTAAAGGAAAGTCGGAATGCGTAAAAGAACGTGGACAAAACGTAAAAAAACATGGTATAATTCTTCAGTCACACTGGCGTATAAAATTTGGCGTTTCTTCTACGTACTTGAATTGGTGGGGACCACGTATTAGCTACATTTTGGAACGTATCTGTTTGCTTTGCTTTAACGTTTTAGTATACGCTTCTCACCGTTCGTCAAAGCTTATTTGCGTTTCTGTACGTATTATGGCGTTTTGCGGCGCATTCCGACTTTCCTTTACGTATCTCCGCGTTTTGCGGTGTATTTGTAGATTGGGGCATCAGATTTACTTTTACAAATTTTAAACTTACCTCTATGCATTTCTAATGCGTAAATTAACGCGGACAAACGCCAAAATGCATACAGATGCGTAAATAAGCGTTCAGAAACGTAAAAGAACGTACAGGCTATGAAAATAGAAACGTTCACAATCCGTAGCCAATACGTGGTACCCAACGTCTAAAATAAGTAGTAGATAAGCCAACATTTACCCCAGTGTGACTAATAAAATACGCGGAACTCGCATCCTTTCAAATACATAGAAGAAACGCCAACTTTTACGCCAGTGTGACTGGGCATGAGCAATGATCTTTTCGCCTTTTATTGCCCGGAGACACTTGATGAAGAATAACTCTATATTAATGCTAATTAAAAAACAAGCAGACGCTCTGAGGTGTTCGTTATGCACTCTTTAAGGTCTAAATGAATGAATCAATACCGGTGTGCTGCGACAGTTACCCTGCAATAACCCGTTTTTATTTAAGCTGGAGGTAAACGGTAGGCTAGAACAAGCCTATTTCCACGCTGCTCCAGACTCAATGTGTATACAATCAGATTGTTTCTTTGCCGACGTAGTCACATACAAAAGTCGGTGAAATAGCATCACTTTGTGATGTAGGGCCTAGAGCGGCCGTCAGAACATAGATCCCTCGCAATCTTTTCCTTCCGTTCAGATATCAGGGACTATCGGACGTGCTACTATTCTGATGTGATTTTAATGTAAACAAATGAAAAGAATAGTATTTCACCAACAGAAACTGTTAGTAAGACATGAAAATTACATGTTGTGATATGTCATGATATGCTTAACTTCAGGGGGGGGGGGTGTAGGGGTGTAGGGGTGTAGGAGGAGGGTGTAGGATGGGGCGGGGTGGAGGGTTAGGGTGCGGGTGTGGGGGTGTAGGGATGTGTAGGGTATGTGTGTGTGGGGGGGGGGGTGTAGGGGTGTAGGGGTGTAGGAGGAGGGTGTAGGATGGGGCAGGGTGGAGGGTTAGGGTGCGGGTGTGGGGGTGTAGGGGTGTGTAGGGTATGTGTGTGGGGGGGTGTAGGGGTGTAGGGGTGTAGGAGGAGGGTGTAGGTGGATGGGGCGGGGTGGAGGGTTAGGGTGCGGGTGTGGGGGTGTAGGGATGTGTAGTGTGTGTGGGGGGATGTAGGGGGTGTAGGGATGTGTCCGGGGGTGAGACGGGGTCCGTCCGAGTTGTCGGAGTTAACACCCTCCAGAGCCTCATCCTGAGTCCGGCTCGGGGTCACGTGATGAGCTGCTCACAGTCGTACTGTGTCACGTGATCTCCTCCGGGCATGGTCAGTCTGACTGGAGGAGTTTTAATTGGGGGAAATGGTCAGAGTGGTTATTACCCGTCAGTTTGACGCCTCGCCAGCGGTAGTGTGGAACCATCGTGAAATGATGCTCCACCATGCTGCTCCAGCCTGCCATTTCAAAGCTCAATGGGTTTTTATTGGGGGTATTGTCTATAGTGCTTATTACTATATACCCATGCCTTATATACTGTAAATTCGCAATGTATCGTAAAAATATGGAACACTTGTTTTGTATGTGTAGACAAAAATATTAGTTCTTAAGCCGAATAAAATTAATGACTTTTCTTAATTTCGGGTATATAATAAATATATAACATCCAACCATGCTTGTACAATCCACAAAACCCAATAATAATTTAGTTTTTTTTTGTACAGCATGGTCAGGACATTATATATAATCATGTTGGTTTTTTCTTTGGTCTAACCCGGGATACTGTGGAACCATTATCTAAATGACACTTGACACTTTATAATGCTCAAACGAATGACAAACTAGTAAAGTCTAAGCTCTCGAATTGGTTTCTCCATAGACTTAACATTGTGAACTTGTATCCAACGCCCATGAGATATATCGGAAAATTATCCGGTGGGATTGTGGTCACAAGACCTGGTAGTTGGGTGATTTCTAAATTCTATTGATTTTTGCAAATAACTTTGGATAATATAAGTTCCAAATACCAGCAAATAGAAAATGCAAACAAATTGGCATGTCACCATGCTAACTTCTATGGTAAGGCCATCTGAAAATATAAGTGCTTAACTATTGGTGTCTATGGGAAACTGCCATATATTGACTTTGTTGCTAGATGACACTGATGTTCTATTGCTATCTTTAAATAATTCTGGATTATGATACTTGGGAACATGTACAAATGAGAAATGCTAAAAAAATGCAATGTAACCATGCTTATATCTATGGGAAGGCCATCTTAAGAAGGTAAGTGCTTATCTATGGGAAACTGCTATGTTTTCATGAAACCAGATGGCTGCACCAGTGTTAGATTCATTAGACACAGGAGTCACTGTGATACCTACCCACATTTGTCTTTAGGTCTATGGAGATAGATACCATGGGATGATTACGTTGTCTACTAATAAATTCAGTGATAGATAGGTAAGAGAATTAGGACACTGTACACGGGATCTAAAACTGGGCGAGTACACGCTATAGGCCCGTTTCCATTGGCCGATTTACCGTCACCGATCTCCCGTCAGGAGGCACAACTTTTGGTACGGTTGACCCAATATGGATCAATGGAAATGACCCAGCTCGTGAAATGACCCACAACCTTTTCTGCTTAGATTATGCAATGTGGAACCACCCACCACTGAGTGAAAGCTTGGTCATTGAGTGAATTCTCCTACCCTTCTATAGCCCCGTTTCCATCGGCCGACAAACACGGTGTAGATCTTGTGTGTTCTCCTAATAGCCCATTTCTGTTGGCCATCACCGATATACAGTCAAGAACCACCGACGGACCTTTAGCACTGCTGACATTAAGTGGAAATGGGCTATTAGGAGAACACTAAAAACTACACCGTGTTTGTCGGCCAATGGAAACGGACTTATAGAATGGTAGCAGAATTCACTCAGTGACCAATCGACGCACATTCAGTGGCACCAGCGACAGACTTTCGGGGTAAAATCTAGACCCTTTTTGTCAACCAATGGAAACGGGCCTTATGGCAATTCTGTTGGAGGTGCCACTGACTGTGCGTCAGTATACACTAAATCGGTGAGGGTAGTAGATTTCATGGTGCTACATTGCATAATCTTTTTTTTTTCCTTTTTTTTTTTCAATTTGGAGAATAAAAATTAAAAAAAACAAACTTGTGGGTCATTTCACGAACTGGGTCGTTTCCATTGACAGATTTTGGGTCAGCAGTGCCAAAAGTCCGTCAGTGGTTCCTGACTGTAGATCTTGGATGGGAAATCGGCCAATGGAAATGGGCCCTATGGTGGTTCATTACACCAAGATCTATACACAGCGAGATAATGTATGGTATATTTATCAGGAGCCTCCCACCCTCATGCATACAATCCACGCTCCCCTAATGAACCTATATTCGGGGCCCAGACTGGAATAATATCGAGTGATATTCATACAGACTGAAGGTATATTATATCTGTGTTTCTCCTGTAAATACATTCAAGTCTTTTCTATAACACTTAGATCAGATAACCAACAAGTGCACTATTGCCATTTTTACAATCTTTGGGATGTACAGTATCTTGCACTTTTGGAAATCCTCTACTATTTATACAAATGCCAAAGTCTTCCTTTATGCCCCAGTCACACTAGCGTAAAAGACGGCGTTTTCCCGTGTATACGCACGTCTACGGTCATTTACGCATTTTGAAATCTACAAATATGCCACAAAGCGCCGCAAAACGCGGAGATACGTAAAGGAAAGTCGGAATGCGTAAAAGAACGTGGACAAAACGTAAAAAAACATGGTATAATTCTTCAGTCACACTGGCGTATAAAATTTGGCGTTTCTTCTACGTACTTGAATTGGTGGGGACCACGTATTAGCTACATTTTGGAACGTATCTGTTTGCTTTGCTTTAACGTTTTAGTATACGCTTCTCACCGTTCGTCAAAGCTTATTTGCGTTTCTGTACGTATTATGGCGTTTTGCGGCGCATTCCGACTTTCCTTTACGTATCTCCGCGTTTTGCGGTGTATTTGTAGATTGGGGCATCAGATTTACTTTTACAAATTTTAAACTTACCTCTATGCATTTCTAATGCGTAAATTAACGCGGACAAACGCCAAAATGCATACAGATGCGTAAATAAGCGTTCAGAAACGTAAAAGAATGTACAGGCTATGAAAATAGAAACGTTCACAATCCGTAGCCAATACGTGGTACCCAACGTCTAAAATAAGTAGTAGATAAGCCAACATTTACCCCAGTGTGACTAATAAAATACGCGGAACTCGCATCCTTTCAAATACATAGAAGAAACGCCAACTTTTACGCCAGTGTGACTGGGCATGAGCAATGATCTTTTCACCTTTTATTGCCCGGAGACACTTGTTGAAGAATAACTCTATATTAATGCTAATTAAAAAACAAGCAGACGCTCTGAGGTGTTCGTTATGCACTCTTTAAGGTCTAAATGAATGAATCAATACCGGTGTGCTGCGACAGTTACCCTGCAATAACCCGTTTTTATTTAAGCTGGAGGTAAACGGTAGGCTAGAACAAGCCTATTTTCACGCTGCTCCAGACTCAATGTGTATACAATCAGATTGTTTCTTTGCCGACGTAGTCACATACAAAAGTCGGTGAAATAGCATCACTTTGTGATGTAGGGCCTAGAGCGGCCGTCAGAACATAGATCCCTCGCAATCTTTTCCTTCCGTTCAGATATCAGGGACTATCGGACGTGCTACTATTCTGATGTGATTTTAATGTAAACAAATGAAAAGAATAGTATTTCACCAACAGAAACTGTTAGTAAGACATGAAAATTACATGTTGTGATATGTCATGATATGCTTAACTTCAGCAAATTCTTCATTCTCCAATGGTGGTCTTCAACACTGCGCGTGCTCACGCATTTGCACCAGATACTAGTTGGCGATAATAACGAGTTATCACAGGGTAACAAACCATGGTACTACACCGGTAAGAAAGTACCCGTTTCAACGTCTCAGAGACACCGGCCCCTCATTTCACTCTCACTGAACTCTCACACGAACATTCCACATGCTACAGGCGCTGGTACCCGTCCTCACTCAGCTCCATTAGCGAGGACTCGCGCGGAACCAGCGGCCTCTGGTCACGTGATGTGCGCAACGCGGCGCGCAGTGATACGGGCAATGTATGCGCGGCCAGAAATAGTCCCTCCTCTTCCGCTTCCGCCTTGTCGGACACAGTATAGGTCGCGCTCCCGGTGGCGGGTGTGGGAACTAAGCCCGGCCATGGTCCGTGTGTGTGTGTGTGTGTGTGTGTAGGTGTGTGTGTGTGTAGGTGTGTAGGTGTGTAGGTATGTGTTAGCCAGGCTCCAGTCCCTGCATCCTACGGCTACCCTCCTGGCTGGGACACAGGGACTGGTACAATCGGTAATGGTTTTAGATTCCTGGCGCTGTTTAGCACCAGTATTCCCAACACTCTCCATACAGATATCCTGGCTACTGGTCGGGATATCTGCTGGGAGATTGTTACCCTCTGACTTTGATGTCGATCAGGTCACAGTCAGGAGCAGGTGAAATGTATTGCTATGACAACACAGGCAGCCAGAAAACTAGAGGAGGGGTAGGAGGAAATATAGGGTTCCAGGAGTGGCTTGGGGCCATAAACAGGAGATTCTGTTCATAGTGGACAAGTCTTAAATTCATGGGCCAGTCAGAGAAGATTACATACTTTAATGAACTTTATTCTTATTGTGTTTAATCATTTAATGAATGTTCATAATCAAAGACTTGAGCAAGTCTAGGTGTGTGTGTGTGAGGGGGAGGGGGGGGGGGGAGGGGTGTCACGCGTCTTGGCCTTGCGCGCCACGAAATAGTGCCGACAGTTAAACAAACAGGTCGCCGCCCATGTCTGATGTATTATGTGATTATTACATCCACACCGCTCTCCTTCTCCCAGGGGCTCCCACTCCCATCCCCACATTGTTTATGGAGAGCCATCTTTCTTGCCGCCAGTGGAAGATTTGGATGGCAGCGCCTCCTTTTGTGAGCGGCGGGAACTGGGAGCGTGGCGGAGGGATATTTGAGCGGGAGACAAGCGGGCAGTATTTGATTACACACGCGTGGATCGTGTTACAATACCGCGACCGTACATCATAGACACGGAGAAAATCACCAGGGGAAAGTAAATATGCCGCGCAATGGTCGGCGCAAAAAGAGGACGGTCTACGGGGGGCTGTGATGGTGGGGGGAGAGTGTAGGGTCAGAAAGAGAACAATCTACAGGGGGCTGTGATGGTGGGGGGAGAGTGTAGGGTCAGAAAGAGAACAATCTATTGGGGGCTGTGATGGTGGGGGGAGAGTGTAGGGCCAGAAAGAGAACAATCTACAGGGGGCTGTGATGGTGGGGGGAGAGTGTAGGGTCAGAAAGAGAACAATCTACAGGGGGATGTGATGGTGGGGGGAGAGTGTACGGCCAGAAAGAGAACAATCTACAGGGGGCTGTGATGGTGGGGGGAGAGTGTAGGGTCAGAAAGAGAACAATCTACAGTGGGCTGTGATGGTGGGGGGAGAGTGTACGGCCAGAAAGAAAACAATCTATAGGGGGCTGTGATGGTGGGGGGAGAGTGTAAGGCCAGAAAGAGAACAATCTACAGGGGGCTGTGATGGTGGGGGAAGAGTGTAAGGCCAGAAAGAGAACAATCTACAGGGAGCTGTGATGGTGGGGGGAGAGTGTAAGGTCAGAAAGAGAACAATCTACAGGGGGCTGTGATGGTGGGGGGAGAGTGTAAGGCCAGAAAGAGAACAATCTACAGGGGGCTGTGATGGTGGGGGGAGAGTGTAAGGCCAGAAAGAGAACAATCTACAGGGAGCTGTGATGGTGGGGGTAGAGTGTAAGGTCAGAAAGAGAACAATCTACAGGGGGCTGTGATGGTGGGGGGAGAGTGTAGGGTCAGAAAGAGAACAATCTACATGGGGCTGTGATGGTGGGGGGAGAGTGTAGGGTCAGAAAGAGAACAATCTATAGGGGGCTGTGATGGTGGAGGGAGAGTGTAGGGTCAGAAAGAGAACAATCTACATGGGGCTGTGATGGTGGGGGGAGAGTGTAAGACCAGAAAGAGAACAATCTACATGGGGCTGTGATGGTGGGGGGAGAGTGTAAGACCAGAAAGAGACCAATCTACAGGGAGCTGTGATGATGGGGGGAGAGTGTAGGGCCAGAAAGAGACCAATCTATAAAAACTGCCATTGTGGGGGGAGAGTGTACGGCCAGAAAGAGAACAATCTACAGGGGGCTGCGATGGTGGGGGGAGAGTGTACGGCCAGAAAGAGAACAATCTATAAGGCGCTGTGATGGTTGGGGGAGAGTGTACGGCCAGAAAGAGAACAATCTATAAGGCGCTGTGATGGTGTGATGGGACGAGTGTTAGGTGCAAAAAGAGAACAAACTATATGGGGCCGTAATGGTGGGGGGAGATTGCACGGTAGTATCTAATGGGTCAAATAAGCGGTCGCCTTAACCCAATAGTGGGTAAGTCTCCTAGCAGATTTTTCATACTGTGTGGAGATAGTCTCGTGCCATATTCTCGAAGCCAATTTTCAATTTCCATATTTCCTTTAGTGTATATTTCTTAAATACAGAGAACATAAAGCTAGGTTTTATTATCAATTTGTTTAGCTATAATTATTTCTCACCTAGTTTTTCTGCTTTTATAGACTACATAGAACAACACTACATATCGTAGAAGGGGTTGGCTGCCAAAGTACTGAGATCCTTACATTATCATTTTATCATGAAATTGGATGTTTAAGATTATCTAAAGAATACTTTCATCAATATAGCTGACATGCTATTCGTGGCGCATATCCCTGTTTTACACAGCATTCCCATTTACTGATCTACAAATGGTGCATAGTTAGGACCACAATTACGCAGATCATTGGTAGATATTCTTAACCAATGTCAACATTGAATGTCTTTTGCGCTGATGATGCGAATGAATACAAACTTAAGTCATCTCAGACATTTCTCTTTCATAAAGGAGCATTTGTCTGAGTTCAACATAAACATTTTCCTCGCACCAACGAGGCTTGACACTTTATCTTCATGGATCATCTAAAAAAGCAGGAAGCGAGGAAGAATTAAGATAAATGACACGGAATACACGTTAGAGACTACAAAACATATCGTCGTCGATATGCTCGTTGTTAATAATTCATGCGGGGAGGGTGGAGTTTTTAGCAGGTCGGTACAGCCGCCTTCCGCTACAGGCACTCTGTCACTGGTAGGCTAGAGACCGCAGACACACTGCTTCCTATCTCTAGAGTGGAATTCACACGTGGATTCATGTACCTCACAGGGTTCAAAATCTCATGAGATTCTGTTCCTTGTTAAGTGGAATTCACACGGTGGGATTCATGTACCTCACAGGGTTCAAAATCTCAAGAGATTCTGTTCCTTGTTAAGTGGAATTCACATGGCGGGATTCATGTACCTCACAGGGTTCAAAACCTCATGAGTTTCTGTTCCTTGTTAAGTTGAATTAACACAGTGGATTCATGTACCTCACAGGGTTCAGAACCTCATGAGATTCTGTTCGTTGTTAAGTTGAATTCACACGGTGGGATTCATGTACCTCACAGGGTTCAAAACCTCAGGAGATTCTGTTCCTTGTTAAGTGAAATTCACATGGTGGGATTCATGTACCTCACAGGGTTCAAAATTTCATGAGATTCTGTTCCTTGTTAAGTGGAATTCACATGGTGGGATTTATGTACCTCACAGGGTTCAAAACCTCATGAGATTCTGTTCCTTGTCAAGTGGAATTCACATGGTGGATTCATGTACCTCACAGGGTTCAAAACCTCATGAGATTCTGTTCCTTGTTAAGTCAAATTCACACAGTGGGATTCATGTACCTCACAGGGTTCAAAACCTCATGAGATTCTGTTCCTTGTTAAGTGGAATTCACACGGTGGGATTCGTGTATCTCACAGGGTTCAAAACCTCATGAGATTCTGTTCCTTGTTAAGTGGAATTCACATGGTGGGATTCATGCACCTCACAGGGTTCAAAACCTCATGAGATTCTGTTCCTTGTTCAGTGGAATTCACACGGTGGGATTCGTGTACCTCACAGGGTTCAAAATCTCATGAGATTCTGTTATTTAGTAAGTGGAATTCACATGGTGGATTCATGTACCTCACAGGGTTCAAAATCTCATGAGATTCTGTTCCTTGTTAAGTGGAATTCACACTGTGGGATTCATGTACCTCACAGGGTTCAAAATCTCATGAGATTCTGTTCCTTGTTAAGTGGAATTCACACGGTGGGATTCATGTACCTCAGAGGGTTCAAAATCTCATGAGGTTCTGTTCCCTTTTAGGGGTAAATGTCGCTTTCAATTGCAGGGGAAAAAGAGATTGTGTTCGAGTACAGAATTTCAGCAGGATCTGTCTCAGACAAACACATTGCGAGGTACACGAATCCCATTTTGGGACCCAACAGAATTGAAAGAGACTACTTACACCATGTAGTGGAGTAGATTTGGAAAATACTTTTGAAACTAGATGTAAGTTTATTCGCTCTAAATTGGGATTCACACGGTGGGATTCATGTACCTAAAAAGGGTTTTTTTTCTGAGACAAATTCCGCTGAGATTGTGAACTGAAAGACAATCTTTTTGTGTGAATTGCAAAGTAGGATTTACACGATGGGACAAATGGACCTAAGACTGGCGTACTTCACACCTTTGCACAAGTCGGCTACTATATTTCCAGATGGGTACAAAGTGTAATTCCCATGTGAATTGAATCTGCCATGTTTTCCTGAGACTGTAGAACACCGAAACCTGTGAAACTTTGGAAATGGAACCCTGCAATCCAGTACAGAATCTCAGACGAACACGAGGTACATGAATCCCAACATGTAAATTCCACTTTACAAAACTCAGATCTCCCTGAGGAACTTTTGATAGAACAATAAATGCCGTCTGTAACAGAACTAGAGACTAATGGGTACCAAACAGAATTGAAAGAGACTACTTTTTTTTCTTTTTTTTTAAACTTTTATTTATACTGGGAATAATACGCACTCAGCCCGAAGGCTGGTTTCAATGTGCGCCCAGTCTACAATATTACAGTGTCGGTGGTTTCCATCGTTGGTTACTTACTCTAGGTAATGGGCTAGATTTGAAAAATACTTTTGAACCCCGATGTAAACTTAATCCCTCTTTCCAGAATATTACTAGAATAGTTAGGGGCCATTACGCTTGACATAGTGCATGCACTCTTTCTTCACTGTTTGGCTACACAAGTGGGATTCACACTTGGGATTCATTTACAGCACAGGGTGACAAATTTTTCTGAGATTCATTATTGGTACAGAATCTCCTCGTGCGAATTGAAGGGTTCTATTTGTATGTTTTTCCTGCAATTATCAGCGACGAATACCCCTCAGGAGGTAGAGAATCCCATGAGATTTTGATTGTAAACTCGTTTAAGAGCAGGGTGGCGTGGTGAAGTGGTACGGGTGTGGGACTGCAAATCAGGCTGCTAGAGTTCGAAATCCGTTTCACTGCGCGAAAACCACCAGTTCATATATGTATACACCTGGCGTATATATAGGTATGATTTTGCGTATACAAGGTAGTCCTATTTTCCGTTGTGTATACGCCTCATCTATAGAAGTGTAAAATGTATACGACCCGCGTATACATGTCCCGCACACGCTATTTCTCTTCATATACGCTTTGCGGTAAATACAGCCATTACACTGACGTATAGAAGAGGAAATGTATCAATATACAGCCGATACATGCACTTATGTGATACCGTATATATATATATGAATAAACTGGTGGTTTTCGCCAACAGTTTGGTCTGCTTTTTTGTCTGGGTCAATGGTTCATGGCAATGGCAGGCAGGGAAAGTTCTTGAACACGCCCCAAGTTTCTTCATTGGGATCGAATTTCATGGATCCGATGTTTTTGTGATTATCCCAAAGCTGCTCTTATACTCGTGACCAAAGAAAATCCAACAAAAACTTTCTTCTGGAAGTTACAGATTAAAATAGTCTTTATACGTAAAACATAATAAACTTACACATTGATGGCAAGTTCCTAACATTAGTCCTGGTACTTTCTGCCACCCAGATCAGGACCTTGTGAAGAGAACCATGTGAAGTATTAAAGAAGAAACCAACAAGTTCTGGTCAAAGTCGTCGTTCTCCACGAGTTTGATGCGGTGTGATATGAACGAGGCGACAGCCAAGTGAATATCACGTAGCATTCAAACGAGTTGGAGAATGACTTCTTTGACCAGAACGAGTTGCTTTCTGTATTTATCTCACCCCTGTACACAATAAAAGGAATGGACAACACACAGGATATAGACCATGGAGAACGGACTGCAATACTTGTAGGGACATGGAGAACGAGTTCCCAATGTTAAGCCTATGGACATTTATTCCAGGGGTGAAATATTGATTTCTGATCGCTACTGATGTTATCGGAGCCCTTGATCTCTGTTTCTCTTCATACACAAAATTACAAATCCCTCAATATTCTCTTTGAAACAGCATTTGTCTTCTACCGAGTACTATGGGCGTAAAATCATTCATAATGAGAAGAATTTCAACTTTCGAAGAGTTTAAAACACTCAATAAGGATAACTTGAAACAATCAGTCCTATTGATGTAAATACCTTGAAAGAAACATTATGAGTATGCTGCAATACCTAGATCATGAAATCATTATACTGTATTAAATCTGTTTGACAACAGATTCACCGGTTTATGTACAATTGAGTGTAATATTGTTTTATCTCGCCCCTGGTGTTTTTTCTCCATATGGTTGGGTAAAAACCAATAGTCCTGTGACCGTCACTTTCGAACCTCCATATCCATAGAGGCTGAATCTTCTGATGATGACTATTGAAATGGTTCAAAGTAATGAGAACTATGTGTGATACTGATTTATTATCCATCGTATACAAAGCCCCCCTTGAAAATGTATGGGGACTCAGTAAACCATGACCCATTGTATACAACCTGTCAGATACCATAACTGTGGTATACGGATTCAAACCTGTGGTATACGGCCTCAAAACCATGGTATACGGGAAAAATAGTCGCTAGCACTCATGTATCACTACGCATCAACCACTCGTGGTTTACGGCCGCCTGTCCACAAAACCATCGATTATTGTCTATGTATGTTATGGTTGTATGTATAAAAAAGTAGTCATATGATAAAATGCTATATAAAGGCTCTGTGAAGTGTTATAATACTGCTTTTACTGAATTTTGTGATGTAGAACATATCATATCAGTTTGAAATGCATTTTATTGAATTTCTCATGCTAGGTTTAGTGGGAAATGACACCTTATTTGCCTTTCTACCTCATCTAGATCTATGTGGGTGACGGATTTTGGCCGTCAGCGCCATCTTCAGGTGAATTTAGAAAAAAAACGTGTTATTTCAGAGTCTTCCCCCACCTACTCAGATGGAC
Organism: Alentia gelatinosa; assembly: GCA_950022655.1. Classification (NCBI taxonomy): domain Eukaryota; kingdom Metazoa; phylum Annelida; class Polychaeta; order Phyllodocida; family Polynoidae; genus Alentia; species Alentia gelatinosa. Next base: position 174,945,485 of record OX465579.1, read on the forward strand.
ATAGGAGCTAAATTTCATAAAAATGGTCACCTCTACACAACTAAGGTGAGATATGGAGGTTTGAAAGTCATGGTCACGGGACTATTGATTTTTACCCAACTAATAATCTTAAAATTGAGAACTTGTATCCAACACTAAACGATTCAAACTCGATGGGATACGGGCTCTGACCCTACACTTTCATAGGTTTCCTCTGTACAACCTCTTGCTATAACCTATAACCAGATGAATAACAAAGAATTGCTAAAACAAAGCACTAGACAAATCTAATCGGCATTACAAGTGTAGGGGTCAGGGTACTAGGACTCTGGCACGTCTACTACACAAGGAAAACCAGAAGTCGTGGCTGGTACAAGTGGTTTATCTATTTTCAACAGGTAAGATTTTGTTACGATTGTGTATATAGATATCATTATCTTATCTTCTATCTGAAGCAGTTTCTTTTTTAAGAATGTTATTGATCATACTTTACAAACAATTCAGCTATTTAATTTTTAGCTCTAAACTGCTGTACATGTATATATCGTGTCAGGGGTTGGTTGCCAAACTACCGCCGCTGCCGCTCCCCGTCGCCATCTTCTTCAAACCTAAAGCCGGATGCCCATCAACCGATTTCCGGTTGAACGATTAGTTCCCAAATCGTATAGGAGTCGGTGAACTCGATAGGAAGAACTGTGACTATCTTCAAAATAAAATAACCTATATACTAGCAAAAAATGAACTACTACTCAGGGCTTGATTTAAAGAAATACCTGGGCATGATCCTGAAGCAAAACACCCCCATGTGTAAAATACCTCTCGTCATCCTCATTGTTCAATATTATCGCATAATGCATCACCATAACATTAAAGCCAATGCCCTTCTACCGATTTAGGAACATTTATGTACCTTTGGCGCCGACAAACGGCCGGTAATTTGTCGCAGGCAACACATCCTAACGGAATCGGTAGATGTGGCACAGCTAGGCAAGGCTTCCCACCGATTAGTGAACCACCGCCCTCAGACGTCCTTTTGTCGCCGACAAGTTGTGGTTTAAAAGTTCCATAATCGGTGTGGATCAGTTTATCAACATGTTGATAAATGTTGTCGCCGACAACGGAACGTTGGGAAAGGAGGGTTGATTGGTTGGCCGACACAGGCCGACGAAGTACCTACAGTAATCGCTTGGTGAGGCTTGTAGGGGGTGCCACACTTGATATCTATGGTTTTTGCCCTCCCGCACCGATTAGTGTACCTCTGTCGTTCAGAAATCGTATTTCAGTCGTTTGGTGCACACTCAAAGACCAACACTTGAAAGCCCTGTTCCCAAATCCTAACAGAGTCGGCGGGGTGCATAATCGTATATCTGTCTGTAGGTGTAAATCAGTCTACACCTACCGACAGAGATACGATAATGCACCCCGCCGACTGAGTTAGGATGTGGCTTACATACTATAATGTATAGAATAAACTGTAATATCAATAGATATATTACTTTTTATTGTGAAGACAAGATATAGCACACTGATAAAATCGGTGTATAGTCCACTAATTGCTGGGGGAGGGCAATAACCAAAGAAACCGAGTGTGGCACCCCCCCCCCCCCCCTACAAGCGTCACCAAGCGATTACTGTATTTACTGCGTCGGCTCGTGTCGGCCAACCAATCAACCCTCATTTCCCAACGTTCCGTTGTCGTCCACTACATTTATCAACATGTTGATAAACTGATCCCCACCGATTTTGGAACCGCAACTTGTCGGCGACAAAAGGTCTGAAGGAGATGATTCTCTAAAGCCGGATGCCCATCGACCGATTTAGGGTTGAGCGATTAGTTCACAAATCGTATAGGAGTCGGTGAACTTGTCGCAGGCAAATTACGTAACCCCTCGCTCGACCCGCGGCCCTCAAAGACAGAGGGTGGAGGGTATTCCTATGGAGGCTAATCGGTGGGTAGCCTTTCCTAGCTGTCCTACATCTACCGACTGCGATAGGATGGCTTGGCTGAGACATATTACCCTCCGTTTGTCGCCAACAAACGTACATAAATATTCCGAAATCGGTAGATGGGTATTGGGCTTAATCAGTGGGTAGCCTTGCCAAGTTATCCTACATCTACCGACTCCGTAAGGATGGCTTGGCTGAGACAAATTACCGCCCCTTTGTCGCCGACAACCGTACATAAATATTCCGAAATCGGTAGATGGGCATTGGGCTTTAGAAGTATCTTGAGCTCAAACGCTGCCGAAAACTAACCTGATATCATGAAACACATAACATATATTATGTGAGTCGGTGAAGATCAATGCAAAATTCGGATCATTTACATGGACGGTTTTTTCTTATCTTCCTTTGTTTCTTTGGTGCAGACTTTGTGTCTTTCCCTCTGGTATTTTCGTTACACTATTAAGTTGTTTGTGCACAGGCATTTAGTCTAATCATAATTCGCCAAGAGATACGTTATACAATTCTTTATGTGCATAACATTACGTTACATAACAAACAACATTACATCATCAACATAAATCTATAAGTAATGTCGATAAATGACCCATCAAGTGAACCGTAGCTTTCACGTAGAAAACATCAAATAATGCTTCACCCTCACTAAAGTTCTCTTTGCGAACTAATTGTTGTCTTTCAAGTTCAATCAAAGCTCAGCCATTACAGAGAAGTTCCGCTGCATTCAGAAAGATGAGAAATAACTTATTGAGTGCAAGGAGAACTTTATAACCTTTCAATTGATGCGGGAACTTGTGATGATGGATGACTCAGCTGTATATATTTCCCGCCATTTCCAATTGTCGTCTGCTTGTGCTCTGGTATCCCGCGAGCTATGGTCTGTGGTATAGTGATTTTGCTGGTCACAGGCTTGTCCGTTGTACAAGCGCAGGAGGTGTTGCATGTCTTAGGACTAGCACCTCGCTCAGGAAACTGGCCCAATGGACAACTCGTTGACTTCGCCAGCGCTTTGGCCCTGGAGCAAGTGAACTCGCGACCAGATATTCTCCCTGGTTATAACCTCAATGTCATCTGGGCCGATTCAAAGGTAGGTTGTGAATATATATATACATACATACCACTCCCGATGTGGTCCAGATGTACTGCAGTTTCAGCCCTGGCACCATAACTTGCCTCTGTCTGGTGTCTGTCTGGAGGCCATCGGCGCAATGGAACAGGGTATTTGGGCGTCAGCACCAAGACTGGAGTACATCTGGACCACATCGGGAGTGAAATCGGCGCAATGGAATCAAGTCTTAATAATGGTATGTAAGAAATGTTATTGCAAATCAATATCCTCCATTTTAACCCTAAAACGATAACTCAGTCAAAATCGCAGTTAAATCTAAAGAGGCCTCGTACTATTTTCTATAAAAGAAGCCTTCAGCATACGAAAGAATGCAATTGTGGAATGATCTTCCTAGGGAAGTACAAGATATTGATAAAATTGCTAGATATAAAAGTTGAGTGCCGTATCGTTGCTTCCTCCCTTCTTTGGTTCGGCTGGGTCGCTCCTCTTTTCGTCCTTCTCATTCTCCGAGGCCATGCTCCCCTCCTTGATGAACGCCACAAACATTTAGTTCCCGAGCTCAGCCAGCGCCTGCTGCAGTTTCCTCGCCTGTCGCGGGGGGACCGAGATCTCTTTGACATCCTGCTTCGTCATGATCATTAGGACATCGTAGTCCGCATAGTCGTTCAGGACAAGGACTTACATCATCTTTTGTTTGAGGCCTGGGACCTGTTTCACGTAGTGACATACTGGCAACATAAACAAGGGCAGGAACAGTGGTAGTAATAGCGCAACCACTATTTTTCTGTTGCAGAAGCCATGTCACTGTTGCTCACCTTGTTGGTCAGGTCAGAGACAGTTTAAGTGTCGCAGTGGTATCCCCAGTCTGTCACACTGTATACTGCACCACTCTGCTTCTAGATCGATCGAGCGCTGCAGTGTGATACGGACAGGGACCCTGCCAAGACAGCCAGATAATGGTTAGCTCAGTGTTTCAAATTAAAACGTGAATATCATCAGATTGCAGAAGCCGATCTTCTTCATATTTGGTACGATTATAGGTTATATATCCTCCCAACTTGTGTTAAAGTTTCATGGATTATTTTTCATGGAAAGTGATGTAATTTTGCGTTCCATTACTGCATATTGACCTATTCGACACCACAATGCGAGAGGATAGACCCTCTCGCGAATAGTGACACAATAGAGGCGGTAACAGTGACATCACGGTTTGTTCTGAAACGCGACATACCACTGTTCACCCATGTATTCTCTGTGACGTCGTGAACTGTGTTGTCACAGGACTTTTGAAATGCTACCTGCCCTTGTTGTGTCGCAGAGACCAACAAGGGTTGTCACAGAACTAGTGAAACAGGTCCCAGATGCCTTGGCCCAAGTGGTTAAGTCAAATTTGGAGGAGAAATCTTTATCGTCTGCGGTGGTGTTGCTTAGCGTAAAGCAGAGCGTGTGCTGACTGCGCATGCACTAGAGGGCGATTGACTGGAGCCCTGGAGATAGATGGCCATGCCCTCCTCAGCCCCGCAGTGGGGGGTTCCTTAGCCTCATGTCCCATTTAAACCTATCTATCACTTTATATGTATACATATCTCCATATCAAGGCAAGGCGTAGACAGCGGACTGTCACAGTGTAAGTTATATTTACTATTCATGAATGCATTCTTGCTTCATCCCATCCCATTCACCTCATCTCATCTTGGTGTCCGTTGTTAATTACCTGAATGTACAGAGACATACCTTTTCCACCCACTCTCCCTACATAAAAAAACATAACTTTTACTGTATCCCATTCTAAAAGCCGGCCCCCACCTACCACGATGGTCTACGACATACTTCCCGATAGCTACGATTTGAAATGGCCAAATCGTGACCTATCGGGAGGTCCCCGATAGTTTAAAATCGTGGACATGGTTTGAAATCGTACAGCGTAGAAATGCCTTTGGAGGACCAAAAACATAAACCATGGTCACGATTGCCTCACGATTCAATCGGTGTACCAATTTAGATCTCAGGCAGAGTTTTAATATTGAAATATATTATAATTTTAGAAATATTTAATGAATCTGAATATTCTTTTAGAGGTATTTACAACATATTATGATATTATTTTCCAGACACTAAAACAATCAAATTGAAGAATATCACTGTGATAGAATCATAATTCTGTTATGAAATTATTATTTTCAGACACTTAGACTTCCTCAAATGATATCATATTTACAGCGATTATACATCTATATGCGCCCTACCTAATTCCAGAATTTCATAATTTTCCGTTAAGTATTTCACCCGAAAGAGATATTTTTCCGATAAATCACACACAATACCCTACGACAGGCTACGAAAATTCCAACATGTTGGATTTAATCGGGACCTCTACGATTGACGTTTTCTATCGCAGCCTATCGTGAGGTATCGCAGACGGCATCGCAGAAACCTGTTCCACCTACCACGATTTTTGCTTACCTCACAATAGAATCAGTATGGTGTCGGGAAGGCAGTCGTAAGGCCTATCGGGACCAGAATCGTGGTAGGTGGGGGTCCCCTCCTAGGCCTGGCGTCCACCTACTACGATATGCCTCCGATATGGTCTGCGAAGCACCTCCTGATAAAAAAGAACAAAATTGCGTTGGAAGGTCACCAAATATCGGGGCAGTTGACCACACTTCTTCGATTAGGCACTGGAAAAAAACCCATTAAGATGCATGGCTGATTGGCTTGTCTAGACATATGCCTACGAGTTTGCACCTTCCAGACATGTCTCTCATATTGTCTTTTTGTATCGGTGCCTGTCGGTAGGTCTAGATTTCTATCGTAGTAGGTGGACGCCAGGCCTTATCTTCTCATCAATCTTTATTCACATTGACTGTTTACACATGTTCACATCTTTCAAGCTGAAATTAAACCTATGCATTTCCCGTACAGTCACTAGCTCATCAGTCTTTAGGTGATCATGGATGTTTGAAATAAGAATGTTTAATGGTGATCAATATGTGTAGAGATATTTAGATTTTATCATTTGCAGTGTGATGGCGGATGGGGGACTTACATACTTTGCAGCTATCTCCATCAACCACCTACAAAACTCATGGTACTGGGAGAAGTCTGCTCGGCAGTCACCATGCCTACTGCAGCAATGAGTCAGCATTTCAATTTGACGCAGGTAAATGTTCTAAAAATTATAAATTAACAATATGCAGAGAACGTGGCGGCGTCGCGGCTATTGACATGTTTTCCTATATGAAATAAATATCAACAATACCCCACAAGGTGCGAGAAATGAATTTCTTAAAATATAAGAAAAGATACACACATAAATTAATAATATTTTGGGTAATTAACATAAAGATGTATTTTCTCAGTCGACGTAAGCATAGAAATCTGTGTTTTGAGTTTGCATAGTGCTATGGTGACATTGATTTGTGACTAAAAGTAGCAAAAGGTTTTGAAAACATTTTACATGGTACCATGGGGCCATTGATTTGTGACTGAAAGTAGTAAATATGTTTTGAAAACATTTTACATAGTACCATGGGGCCATTGATTTGTGACTGAAAGTAGTAAACATGTTTTGAAAACATGTAGAGCGAGTCACACTTGCATCAGGTGAACCTCTACACACAGGTACATCTCTTCACACAGGTGCACCTACACACAAGGTGCACCTGTCAAGATCACCGACAGAGACTCAGAGGATGAATTAGAAGGCATTTCAAAAGAATTCCTGTCTGTGTAAAACTGTTATAATCTCTGTATATGGAGATATATTGGAGATATATAAGTTTAAATTAGAAACGTCAGAAGGCGCACAGAGGAGGTCACCGAATGTGATTACGTAACACCTTATGCTCAGACGCAGCTCACCAGATGTTGTTATGTAACACCATGTGACCAGACGAAGCAGCCGCGTGGGAACAGGCGCTGGCCGACCCATGCCCAAGCAGCTAGCATGCTTACCACCTCCCTCCCCACCTACCTAATTAAAAGATTTCTGCATATAACTTTTGTTACTCCCACAGGGGTGATACATGGACTTGCACCTTAGCGCCTTTCAATCAGTTATAACATAGACTGTTTCAATTGCTTAGATATATTATGCAAGTGACATGTTTCTGATAGCGTCAGACCATATCTACCATTTATGATTGGTGTAAACTCAACAACATGCCTTATTTATTAGTAAAAAAATAGCATTCTCTCCAACTCACAGTTTCCTTATTCCAATTGTAAATATGATGATAACTGCTGCACCTAGTCAACCTGTGTAAACAGACAGAGATTGGTTGCCAATCTAACTAGGCACATCCGCGAGTGGCGCTTGTAGCAGTAATTAGTACCTGGTGATGCGTATATTGGCGCCATGAGTATATAGTTAGATATAATCCTGGTTCTATATATTTACAATAAATGCGATTAAATACCGATTTTAGTACTATTTTAGTACTTGTGTGATTATTTATTGAGGAGATGTTATCAGTACCTTAGTTAACAACAACATCTTCTCAGTAATACATGATATAATGTAGAGAAAGAACATTAAAGAAAAACATTTAAGTGAAAGAATGAATCAGTTTCTTAATAAACTAAATACTTTCTTGTATGAGTGTCTTTTTTATATTTTTTAAGTGTTAAAAAACTTAAAATCATATTTTTATAGATTTCAGCTGACTCCTCTTCACCAGCACTGTCAGACAAATCTGTGTACCCAAACTTCTTTCGACTCTGGGGATCTGAATACACAAATATTCCTGTGTGGATTGCACTCCTCAAATACTTCGGCTGGAAGAGAGTGTCACTGATCTACTTCATTACAAAGCAAGATGTAATATATACGATATATTTATTCTATTTCTATGGTTCAAAATTAAATCTCTTTTTTCACATTTTGCCTGATTATTGCCCAGGCAGAAGAACACCTGCAAACTGATATTAAATAATGTTTTGTAAATGGGTATCTGTGGTTTCAGCGGGTTCACTTTGGCTCCCTATAGGGTTAAATCAGCGAGGTCGCTCTCCAAAATATATACAAAGTAGAAAATCAAAGAAGACAAAATGATAATGTATGATGTATATCGATCTAGAACTGGCTTTCCTAAATAAATTCAATTATTTTAAGCAGCGGTTGCATAAAAGATACAGAAATAAAAATGAAAAACAAGAAGAAAAAAAGTAATTCCGAATCACAAACCTGCGCCATATGCTATTTTAATCTTATTCAAAATACCACTTAGAAATCTGTGATTTATGAAAATCAACATAAATGTTCTTGTTTTATATTTCCATGCAGTTTAAAAAGCCATCCAATATATGCAGTGCTTTTTTAAGTATCTGTGTTTTACTTCAATCTTAGGCTCCGAAGAAAATGGTGACAGAGATGGCTAAAGAGAATATATCCCTGGTGGTGGCTGAGGTATACCAGAATGATCCCAGAGACCGGCTCGATAATCTTAAAGTAAGTTCATTCTTGACTCAACATACTGGACAACGGCCATTTTATTGCGAAATATAGTCAATGTCCATGTTTGTACTGATTTGGTTGTATAGTCATTGGGAATTTCAAGGTAAGATTATGTGAAAAGATATTGGTCAGATCTGGGCCCCGTTGCTCCTGTTTTTTTGGTATCGCTAGCTATAATCGGATAGCAATTTTATTTCTATGATTACTTGAACGATCCGACTGAAAAAGCGTTGCTCCTGTAATATTGGATTGTATCCCTATATTCCCGCGGTATCGCTATTTTTTTACGATGCGATAGCAATACAACAATTCAGGGGCACATATTGAATGAGACAGGGGAACATTAATTAGTTCTTTAATTAAATACAGATGGCATCACAGTTAAAACTGATCTGACACCTGGTGGTGTGGATAGCAATACGATCCGCAGTGCTATGAAAGTAAAAAAAGCATAAAAAGTATCGCAAAAAGCAGTATTTTACGCGGCGTAACGCCTATGCGAATACGACGCGATCCGCAACGTTTAGGCCCTCGGATCGCAATTCTGTGATCCGCAACTGTGTCATAAACGTGGAGCAACGGGGCCAAGGTCTTCTAAGGTTGACCCACCTTTGGAAAGATTGTATCTGTTCCAGCGATGTGTTCTGCCACCCTATGAGGATCACATAGGTTGGTGCGGAATGTTGTTGCTATATAGATGTCTATATGGCCTAATCATACAAAACTTCAATAAGACATTTCAACTAGGAAGCAAATTTTTTCCAACCACGGATCCTAGAAACGAAAAATTTACAAACATAGGAAGGGTTCCACAGTTTGACAAATCCAGACATATACTCGAATTTGTAAAAAAAGGAACAAGCAAAACATTGTCAAGCCTTTATGGGCAATACTCTATGTACAAAAATGGCAAAATAGCCAAAAGGGATAACCTTTTTAAAAAAACTCCCTTTTATCGACCACCCACTATCTGTAAGGAATGGGCACAAGTTCACATTTGTATAACTATAAAAAATGTTCACATAAACATTCAGCAAATATATATTGGAAAGCTTTGTATGAGACCCATATCAAGTTTCAGACAATTTTCAGCGCACATAACATAGCAAAACAAAGATTTTGAGGAGAAGAACAAAGCACATCTTACCTCATGGGGTGGTGGGGAATTCTAGAGGTCAAGGTCATGGAATTCCTCACCCCTTCCGATTTGTGGCGTGATGAACGGTTCAGTTGTTCGGCAACTATAGGGTCTACATTAATGATTTTCAGGGAATATATGCACTTTCACATAGAGATTAAGTGTAGAATACCGTTTAAATGATACTTGGCATATTAGAGTAATATTTGAGAAAAAAACTGTCAGTGCCCCGAGTGGAAGGAAGTATAAAAATCGGTTTGCATTTTTCCATCTGTGCTTACTCACTGAGTAGTAGGTAGATAGGCCCATACCTTTTCATAATAATGTACAAAACATTACAAAATATATAGAAAGAGTTAATTGTGTAATAGGCTTAACATTGTTCCCAACTCGTTGGGTTTAATGTGCGCGGGAGGGATTTCTCCACTCTCCTCCCACCGAACACTCTCCATACACCGGACTTCCCCACGTGACCACCTCTCCACCACGTGACTCGCCGCAAAACCAACGGACTCAGGAAATATTACTCCTCCCGTCTTCTCCAATTATCTCCGGACTTACCAAACACCCTCCATCTAACATGGGTAAACAGAAGTCTACCAGCCCCAAGATCACCAGGGCGGTTAAAAGGAGGAAGACGGCCTCGGCTCTCGACGAGGATTCCGGAGTGGAGGCACGAGTTGCTCGCATGGAGGTGGGTGTACAGTCCATCCTCCATCACCTAGGACTGTCCGTTGGGGGTCACTCGGTCACTGGGTCAACGGGCCCCGCAGCTGCCGCATCTCGCCCGGGGTCGCCCCCCTTCGCGACCACCGCCCTGGCCTCGGTCGGTCAGCTAGACACGCAACACCCCGCCACGAACGAGGTCAACGGGCCTAGATTAGCTCCACGACCTAAACATCAACAAACCACTGCCGCGGACCACGCCCCCCGCACGATCGCCGAGCCGGCCCTCGGTCACTACCACCACTCGGCACGCGACACAACCGAGGACCAGGTTCAACGACTCCTCCGTCAGCAACCCTTTCATCAACAAGGTAATAACCGCACTTTCCCACATGAATTCGTTACTAGAGGGAGGAAGCACGAAAGAACCTCCCTCGGCACACTCACTATGGGCGAGTACTTCTTCGGTTTCCTCCGCCTGTTAGACGACCCCGACACAACTCCGGCGGACCGCCCTTATATGAACGCCCACCTCCGAGACATTGCGGAGGACGCAAAGGACTTCGCATGGGCCGGCGTCAGGAGTTTCTCGGAGGAGGTACTCGCTCAAATCGCGGAACGCAGACTCCGGTGGACGGACGAGGTCCAGATCCAGATAATGAGGGTCGGCATCGCACGAGTAGCTACCGCCCGCCTCGACTCCGGATCCTCGCATAACCCGTTGAGGCGCCCTAAACCAACCGAGATCCCCGACACCCCCTGCCCGGCATATAACGCCGAGGCCGGGTGTGCTAAAACCGAGGGCCACGTCATCGCCGGAAAGCCCGTCGGGCACTTCTGCGGCTTCTGCAAAAACGACCTCGGCCTCGTACACCGCCACGCCGAGGCCGCCTGCAGAATAAAAGCCCCCGCCGAGGCCGACCCCGCGTCCTTTCGGAAGTAGGCCAGGAACCCCTGGCCGAAAACCGGAAGCCCGCACCGCCCCTCCGCCCGAGGGATTCACGATCACCGCCACGCCCAACGACAATTCGCCCACCCGCCGAGCACCCGATAACGCCCACGAAACCACACGGGCAACCCCCACTCCTAGGCAGGACCACGCCCCCTCGCCTACAACCTCGACCGCCAGCGACCCCCTCGCACCGGAGGTCCCCAATACCACATCCGGACACCGCACCGCCCCGGATACCCCCGCAGAACTCACATACCTAGCCGAGGCCAGCACCCTAGTAGCCCCCCCGGCACGGAAGGAACTCGTTCCGAGAACACCCAGAGTTCACTCAAAGACCCTTGCCAAATTCTGGCCGGCGCCAGACCCCGGACTTCGCCAAGGCAACGAACTCTACTACCACGCGTACGAACAAACTCGTGCCACCTGCCTGCCGAATAGACTCGGGGCGAGGATCTCGCTCCCCTCCGACCTCCATATCCATGTCTGGAGGGAACGCCTCGCCGACTACCACGACTCAGCGGTATGCGACTACCTCGAGTTCGGTTGGCCCTTAGGCTTCCTCGGGAACAAACCCCCCACCCCGACCGCCCAGAACCACGCCTCCGCCCTCGCCCACATCGCCCAAATCGACGCATTCGTCGAAACCGAACTCGCCCACGGGGCCCTCCTCGGCCCCTTCATACGCCCTCCCTTCGCGCCTTGGTCGCACACATCACCCCTGCTGACCAGGGACAAGAAGGACTCCTCAACCAGGCGAGTCATCATCGACCTCTCGTTCCCTCATAACGAGAGCGTAAACGCCTACACACTACCCAACGTGAGGGAGGGTGTCCTCGTGAAATACACCCTCCCATCCATCAACGACCTCAAAACCAGACTCGCAACCCTCGGCAGGGGCGCGCTCGTCTGGAAGGCTGACCTCTCCAGAGCCTACAGACAGCTCCGGATCGACCCCCTCGACCTTCCACTACTAGGATTCCGGCACCGGAACGAGTTCTACCTCGACATCTGCCCTAGCTTCGGGGCCAGACTTTCCGGCGCTGCCTGCCAGAGATTCACCAACGCAATGGTCTACCTACACAGGTCGGAGGGGGCGTGGTCCCTTGCCTACCTAGACGATTTCGCGGTAGCCGAGGCCACCAGCGCCGAGGCCGACGCTGCTTACCGCGAATTCATTTCCCTCGCCGACGATCTGGGAGTTAAACTTGCTCCAAAGAAGTGCCAGCCCCCCACCACCCGAATGGAATGGCTGGGCTATGAAATAGACACTGAGGCCATGACTATCGCGATTCCTCAGGAGAAAATGACCGACCTCACGGAACGCTTGGCCTCGTGGCTCACACGCCAAACTGCTACGAGGTCAGAGCTCCGGTCCATTGTCGGCCGCCTCGTCTACGTAGCTCAGTGCGTCCCTCACGCCAGGCGGTTCATGAACCGCCTCATAGCCCTCATGAAAACTGCTCAAGCCTCGGGCCACGTCCACCTCACCCCCGAGGCCCATCTCGACCTCACCTGGTTCCGCCAGTACGCCCACGCCTCCAATGGCGTCGCCATATACGCCCCCTCCAGGAACCGCATACATGTCACTACCGCCCTCGCCACCTCCGCGGTGGCAGTCGCGCCGCCTGGCCATTTCTCAATCGCCCCGGAGGCCCTCACCGAGGCCACCGGAGCGACGGCGCGACCCCAACTCCTGGCCGCCCTCGTGGTTCTAGCGGCCGCCACTTTCGCCCCCCTCCTCCCTCGGGGCTCGGAGATCGTCGTCTCGACCACAAACGCAACGGTCGCGGCAGATTTCCAAAAGGGCGCCGGAAGAGACCCCGTCACGGCCGCCTGCAGCCGTGCCCTCTGGCTAGTCGGCGCGACGAACGACATATACATCATCGTCGGTGCGGCCGCCTACACCCCGGAACACGCCGCCCCGGTCCTCGCCGACCTCCCGACCGACGCTCGCACCCCGCTCGAAACGACCCGCTGTGAGCCGGCCGATCTCGGCGCCCTCGTCAATAACTTCTTCTAATTCTCCTCGTTGCGTCATCATTACATGCCATTTGATGTGTATGAAAGTATAATTTCGGGTGCTCCATGACAAATATTGACATCTGCCCTTTTTATCAGAATTCCTAAAAGACACCAATTCACACCACCAGATCAGCCCAAAAATTATTGATATCCTGGGAATCTAATATTTCACACAATTTTACACTTAATGTGTTTAGTATTATTTGTTTGATTTGGTTCATTTTCACCCATTTTTACATTTCTGCTAATGAATGCATCATGACGAAATAGTCCCACATAGTCAAATCTTATATTGGATTAAAGCTGAAAGGAACAGTTTTTTTAAATATATCTATTAAAGGATTTACAGATGGTTATGCAAACAATTCCCCAATGACATGGGATTGCACATTCTGAGAAAATCTGACACAGGTACTGCTTTTTTTCTAAGTCATTTCATTTATCCTGGAGATCAAAAAGGCAAGCATGCCTGTTTACATTATGGCCTGGCGTCCACCTACTACGATAGAAATTTAGACCTACCGATATGGCAACGATACAAAAAGCAAATAACGGAGACATATCGGGAAGGTGCAAAATCGTAGACATTTGTCTAGACATGCCAATTCACCACGCATTGTATGGGGTTTTCATTGGTGTCAACTGCCCCGATATTAGGTGACTTTCCGACGCGATTTTGATTTTGTATCGGGAGGTGCATCGTAGAGCATATCGGCGCCATATCGTAGTAGGTGGACGCCAGGCCTTAATCCCAGCTCGTGGTACTTTGATTGTTATGATCCTATACACCTATTCGGTTAGCTAACATCTTAGTCTAGTGTTATATACAGGTAACACACAGGGGTCGACAATTACAGCCATATTCTCTACAGTGAGACCTGATGATGTAGAACAGATAGAAATAGACAGTCAAAAGAGATACAGTACATGTGAGGGACAATTGATACAAGTACAGTATTTTATATGCCTTTACATGTGGCTGTGATCCTACAATATTTGATACAGTATGCTTGTGTAATCCCCCTCTTCTTGTTCTTAAGAGGTAATACTTCCGATTTTTTTTCAGAAACATGACAGCAGAATCATCATCTATGAAGGCTACGAGAAAGAGTCTGCTCAAATATTTTGCAAGGTAATAGATATTTCCATCATATATTTCATGAAAAAGAATATTCAGAAACCTATGGCCATTTTTGGAGCAACTTTACAATCTCAGTTGCCATAGTAAAATACTTCCTTTTTTGTATTTCCTAAAAAGGATGGAAAATTCTATGGTCATTGCTGCAGTAGCTTTGCAGTCCTATGACCTAGTAACATTCTGCTGTTTTGGAAAATGGCCAAATCATATTTCTATAGGTTTATCCAATTCTCAAGAACCCTGATATAGAGGTGTTAAATCTTGCAATAATTGTAAAAGTTCTGGATTTGTGGTATTCTGCCAGCCATATTTGAATAAAAATATACAAAAATGAGAAAATACTAATGGCTGAGGAGGGCTGATGGTTCTGAGTCATAAGATTCAGTTTCATGTGATTTTCGTAAATTTTTAATTCTAATAAACGGGTATTTGGCTGAAACAGGTGAGACATAACTGTTGGTCATCTTGCAGTTTTCCTAGATGGCTGACAAAATATGGCATGGGAAATTGTTGTCATTAAGTTTGACTTTTATAGACCTAGACTCGTTTCTTCCTTTACATTTTTGAAATGTTCTTGTCTTTGAAGGGACTAGAAATAGGTATGGCGTTCCCAAAGGTAGTGTGGATACTTCCAGCTTGGTTCAATGACGAGTGGTGGGTTCAAGAGGACTCTGGATGCACGAGGGAAGAGCTGGCAAAGGCGGCGATTGGCACGATATACATAGGTAGTACATCCCATTAAATGATAATACAGACTGGAGGAAAGTCTCACAGTTCTGTATACACTTGATAGTAGGCACAGTCCTTACCATATGTGGATAGACCCAAGACAGTAGCTAGCATTGGTAGAAAACCCTTAACTTAGAAGTTCTGTATACACTTGATTGTAGGCACAGTCCTTACCATATGTGGATAGAACCTCATCCAAAACAGTAACTAGCATTAGTAGAAAACCCTTAACTTAGAAGTTCTGTATACACTTGATTGTAGGCACAGTCCTTACCATATGTGGATAGAACCTCACCCAAGACAGTAACTAGCATTAGTAGAAAACCCTTAACTTAGAAGTTCTGTATACACTTGATTGTAGGCACAGTCCTTACCATATGTGGATAGAACCTCACCCAAGACAGTAGCTAGCATTGGTAGAAAACCCTTAACTTAGAAGTTCTGTATACACTTGATTGTATGTACAGTCCTTACCATATGTGGATAGAACCTCACCCAAGACAGTAACTAGCATTAGTAGAAAACCCTTAACTGAGAAGCAAAATCCCACTTATTTAACAAGAATTTCCCTATTTAACCCTTTCCCTGCAGCACCCAGTTTCCCTGCTCAGCATTACACTGCAGGCATTGTCGGCCCAAACGACCCTGCTACGGCAGGCACCTTTGCATGATCTGTCATGTCGTTTAAGTCATTTTCCTTGGTGACTGGTCATATTTTGTTATACCAAATCAAAGGTCAATATGGCTCTCATACGAAATTTCTTTTAAATCAAACAATTATCTTGTTACCTATTGAATTCTGTATTTAAGTATCAATGATGGCTCTAAGATGCCTGGAGGCATCTTCCTGCCGTAGCCAGGGGAATGCCTGGAGGCATCTTCCTGCTGTAGCCAGGAGAATGCCTGGCAGTATCTTCCTGCTGTAGCCAGGAGAATGCCTGGAGGTATCTTCCTGCCGTAGCCAGGGGAATGCCTGGAGGCATCTTCCTGCTGTAGCCAGGGGAATGACTGGAGGCATCTTCCTGCCGTAGCCAGGGGAATGCCTGGAGGCATCTTCCTGCCATAGCCAGGGGAATGCCTGGAGGCATCTTCCTGCTGTAGCCAGGGGAATGCCTGGAGGCATCTTCCTGCCGTAGCCAGGGGAATGCCTGGAGGCATCTTCATGCCGTAGCCAGGGGAACGCCTGGAGGCATCTTCCTGCCGTAGCCAGGGGAATGCCTGGAGGCATCTTCCTGTCATAGCCAGGGGAACGCCTGGAGGTATCTTCCTGCTGTAGCCAGTGGAATACCTGGAGGCATCTTCCTGCAGTAGCCAGGGAAATGCCTGGAGGCATCTTCCTGCCCACTGCACGAAAACCACTATTTTACATATATATACGCCATTGCGATAACGCACGTATCGGCTGTATCGTGGCTTGTTTATACTTGTATACACCTCTTATACGCGTCTGCGTTTCGGGCGTCTAAGAGGTAGTTTCCATATGTAGACGCGCGCGACTTGGCTGTATTTCACGGCTGGCGTATCCAAGATAAAACTGCGATAAAACTGCGAAATATATACGCCAGGCGTATATATGATACCAAAAAAAATAAAAAATTGCAACCCGTGGCCCACCCCATCCTGTGAGTGTTGGTAGAGGTTGCACCAACACTGACCCGCCACCCCCGAGCTCCCAACCCCACCCCCTTCCTGCTGTTAACGGGTTAACATCAGTGATGAATATGTGTAAAAGAACATTACTTAAGTCTAAGTATAGATGATATTAGTAATAGTTGACAAAGCATGAACACACCATTCCAGCTAGAATAGAATTTCCCTTCAAACAGTATTGGCAACAATGGCAAAATAACAATCACATTTACATGCAAACTTGTGGAGACAAAATTATCTGTTAATTCATCTACTGTGAGATACAATAATTGTATAGTTTTAGGATATAGGAGTAGGTTTAAAGTATTATTAGAGTATAATTATTATTTTCAAACAGGCGCTTGGTCAAACTTATTATGAATGCAGCACAAGTCAACCTATAAGATATTGTATCAATCGTTCTTTGCCCATAGAGGGCATTATCAAAAATAGTAAATTTTAAAAAGGAACAAAAACATGATTGAGAGACCAAACCTGTCAAACTGAAAAGGTTGTGCGATCATAATTCTGGAAAAATGAACGTGAAGAAAATATACCTTGTATGTTTGTTAAGCTAAATAAAGTTTAAGCAAAGGATTTTGTAGGGAAACATGATTTGAAGCCGGATCCCACCATAGTCCCTAATATAGGTAATTCACAGATGGGCTCGATATTAAAAACTGAAGTTGAACAACCCAGACCCAGCCACCGAAAGAGTAGGGAAGATCCCCACTCCCTATGAGAACCCAAGTATGCTCCTTTCACAAGAAACATGAGGAGTATTCTGCTGGCCTAGCTGTGACCAAGACTAAATTTATATAGATGGCTTACATTATGCCCCAGTCACACTGGCGTAAATTTTGGCGTTTCTTCTACGTATTTGAGATCCATGTATTCAGTACGCAAATCCAATGCACTTGCATCCCATTGCGCAGTCCAGTCACACTGACATAATTCTGGAGTATCGACTACGTATTTTAGACGTTGGATACCACGCATTGGCTACGGATTGTGAACGTTTCTATTTTCATAGCTGTTACGTTCTATACGTTCTTTTATGTTTCTCAACGTTTCTCAACACTTATTTACTACTTACAATTTTAAACTTATCTCTACACATTTTTTATGCGTAAAGATAAGTTAAAAATTTTGACAGCACATTTGTAAAACTCATTTTGACAGCAAGGTATTTTTATGTTATATGTCAAAATGGTACGTGTTTACAGTAAATACAGCATGGGTATATAGTAAATGCAATTAAGGATCATCTCATCATCTTTACCGACAACAACTTTATACTTCTAACCCACACCGTACTCAACAACAACTTCAGTCCTCATTCCATTCATGAATGTCCAACTTACATACCATTTATACCAACATACCATTTATACCAACATGCCAGTTATTCATTTTCATACCCACCATCACCCTGTACATAAATGTAATGTAGTGGGGTGGGAATCCAGCAGTGTTCGAACATTCTACAGAAGGTGGCGTGGAGAGCCGATCCTTACTGTGTAGTGGTTCCGGGCACGTAACGCTGGGTATATATATTCAGCGTTCACAGTAGGTCGACAGGCTGTCCCTGTGTGTCTCTTCTTCGGAACGGACCCTTGGGCCCTCACTTGGCAGGCGGGTTCTCGTAACCTTCCTGGTGGTTAGGCGAGTCTTTTAGATTATCCTTTCCAGCGCTACCCGGCACACTGTGCTGTACTTGCGGGAAAGATCTTCCAAATCCTTCCAGAAGTAATTGTTAATAAACATTCCTGTTTATTAAACTCGTGAGTTGTGTTGTGTGTGACTAGGTTTGTGCAAACCTGCCGAAAACCGAACCGACATACGTAATAGTTCATAGGGTGGGATCCTGCCTGAGACTAGCATTCCGGAAAGGGGTCTTCTATTCTGCTAGACAGGCGGCGACCACCACAGTTATATCTTTGATAATTATAGGGGCATCTTATTATATCATCAATTTTACAACCCATAAATTCTATCATTACTTCAACCTATTTTACTATACATCAACTTATATTCTTATGTATAACATTATCAATGAAACTTATGTCAATATTAAAGAATTATATGAAGATTGAAGAAATAGTACAACGACATGACTTATCTTAATAAGTGATGGTATTTAGTATCAGGACCAACATTTCGACTAAATTTTACATATTTTTTTCAAAGTCAATACATTTTATTTACCCAACTTCTTTTTTATTATAATTTTAATTTTTCGACAATCTCTTTCACCTTTATAAGGTGATTTACAATAGGATAGTCGCACAACTATAATACAAAACTTGACAGACTTTTTAATATTTAATGTGTTATATACTTTCTTAATAATTATTATATGGATGTACAGCAGTGAGGCACATTATCATTTCTCATTTAGGCATATATCATCCAGTTTGATAGTATCTGTAGTAATGGTTTCTATTTACATTATTAAAGATAAGGCATCTTTGGTTTTATTATCCATCGTATACAAAGCCCCCATTGAAAATGTATGGGTCCTCAGTAAACCACTACCCATTGTATAAAACCTGTCAGATACCATAACTGTGGTATACGGATTCTAACCTGTGGTATACGGCCTCAAAACCATGGTATACGGGAAAAATAGTCCCTTTTGCTATGGAGCAAAGAAATAGTTCCTACTGTAATACCTGTTAATATGACAATTACTGGGTTTAATGTATTCGAAAAGATGGATAATAAATGCAACAAACGATGATTTTGTAGAAAGGCGGCTCTGTAAACCACTCGCGGTTGACCTCGTAATACACTCGCCAGCGCTCGTGTATTACTACGCGTCAACCTCTCGTGGTTTACGGCCGCCTGTCCACAAAACCATCGATTGTTGTCTATGTATTTTTCAGGCATGATGCATGAAACTACTGAACCTGATCAAGTAGGAGTGTCTGGGTTCCTCCCCAACGAAATCGACGCCATGTTCAGAGAACGACTCAAACGTGATCAATTAGGCAAACTAGAAGACGTGTTTGCCTACTACGAGAGGTTCTATTTCTATGATTTGATCTGGGTCGTCGCCTTGGCCTTAAATGCTACGGAAGAAGAATTGGTGAAAATGGGTAAGACTGAAAGTCCTCGTCTAAGGGATTATGTAGATTCTTACATATTTATGAATCAGGTTTTAGGGAAACTTTGGCCTATTTCTTCCTATTGCTCCTGTCTATGGGAGAAGAATTCTTAACGATCTAGGCTTAGAGCCTTGAGAATTCACTGGCACACAGTGGCATCATTGAGATTATAGGAATCTTTGGGTAGCACTGGAGACAGGCCAGTGGACTCCCAAGGCTCTGAGCCTAGAGAGTTAAGAATTCTTCTCCTGTAAAACGTAGTGAGAGAACAGAATACGACTTAGAGAGTGTGAGAGCTTATGAGAGGGGTGCTTCCTTGCCCTTTGTTCTGACTTGATGAATACATAATACAACACTTCTACTATATTCTGTTAAAGTTTTAGGAATGACATGGGTTTTACTATATGAAAAGTAATTTCTTAGAATTTCTATATATTCTTTTGTAAAATCATCATAATATTGATCTCTGAATGAAAAACCACCACGGTGACCCCCGATTTTTAAGTCAGTTATGTGTTTTCCAACAGTTATAGATCATTATATTTAAATTTCAGGAAAATGACATTGGTTTTAATTTTCAGGCCAAATTGTCTGATAAGCCTTTAAAATAAATGATAAATGAATACATAATTTTTTTTTAAATGTAAAAGCAGCTTTTATTTCCACGAATAACAATAAACCAAATACAAGGATTGTTCCCTTACAAATCTTCGATGAAGTACATGATCTTATTTAGTTAGTGAAAGCTATACAGTAAACACTGTAGACATAGACAGGCTTTAGAGGCCTCAAAAGGTACAGTCCATTAAAATAAATGCTGCTTGGAATTTTTGGAGGATATTGAATTCCTTCATAGTAATAAAGGTCCTCCTCAATGTACAAAATGTTCCATTTATAGCAATTGATACTGATTGAAAATAATTTTACCTGCAGGTGAGAAGCGGTTGATTAACTTCACTTACTCTGATTGGGAGATGGGACAGTTGATCAAGTCCAAAGTATCCTCTCTGAAATTCATTGGTAGTAGAGGATATGTTGAATTTGACGAGAACGGGGACCCGCTGCCAAATTTGAAAGTTGAACAGGAACAAGGTAGGTCAATGAGAACCTGTTTTATTATCTCACCCCTGGTACAAGTTTAGCCATAGGAATAACACTAGAAGAAATACTCAATTATCACCCCTGTAAAGTGACGATACTACGCCACGGCCGTGGAGTAGTGAATTTGAGATGAGGTAATATGGATTTGCTAAATTTATTCTAATTATTATGAAATTTTGATGATATTTAATGTCATATAAAGGGATGAGATAAATCCAGAACTACACTCGAATCGTAAAATTGATAAAACTCCACTCGTTTGAATGGCCCGTAATCGGCACTCGGCTTCGCCTCGATGACGATTGCGGCCCATCCAAACTTATGGAGTATTGTCTATTATAAATACGATTCTTGATGTAGTTCTATATTTAAGTAGATAACTAAAAATATATAACAGGATTAAAATCTTGATATCATATTCTGAACCTATAATATTACAAATCTTATGATGTGCAAAATCTATCAGAAGACACAAACCTAATCTCACCTAAAGATTTGATATGGATACCTCTACACAATATAAATGTTCAAGGAAAAGGTTAATACATATATGTTATTACAGAATTTATTGTAGTTTAATACATACTAGGCATGTAAAATCTGGGTTACAATTTTAGAATCTTAATTTCAATTGCCACTTTCATGTCTATAAATCTGACCATAGAAAATAATATGCAAACAATGATCTTTTATATGAATTTATTGATGTTGCAATCATTGATGATTGCATTACATCTCTGATACACTTTGCAGAAGGAGGTCGTAAATTAGTGGGAATTTACAAGAGGAATGAAGATGGTGAATATAAGTTTGAATGGCAAAACGGCGGACTCCAGTGGCCAGGTATGCCAGTATTGTTATCAATCATGCATGTTCAGTAATAATTAATGTCAGATGGTATTCTTAAAGAAAATTATCTTGAGCAGCTTTAAAGCCGGGCCCCCACCTACCACGATTCTTGTCCCGATTGACCTTTTGACGGCCTTCCCAGCACCATTCTGATTCTATCGTTGGGTCCGCCAAAATCGTGGTAGGTGGAACAGGTTTCTGCGATTCCGCCTATGACAGCTCACGATGGGCTGCGATTGAAAACGCCAATCGCAGAGGTCCCAATAACTTCCAACATGTTGGAAATTTCGTAGGCTGTCGTAGGGTATCGTAGCCTATCGGGAAGATATCATGGTCAGCGAGTATGCTTCACAGCTCTACAATTTCAAACCATGTCTACGATTTAGAGCTATCGGGGACCTCCCGCTAGGCCACGATTTGAGCATTTCAAATCGTAGCCATCTGGAAGTATGTCATAGACCATCCTGGTAGGTGGGGGCCCGGCTTAAGGTTCAGTGAATCTGAAAGCAAGTACTCTATCTGTTTTAGAACTAAGCACACATAAAAGTATTGGTAAATACCAACACAGGATTGGGTCTTAAGGACACAAAGCTGTCCTTACAAAGTGACTATGAACAATCAATAGGAGACGAGGCCTTTCTAAGAACAGCCCAGACGATCTAGATGAGCAACTCAAATGAACTAACGATGCTCTGTAAATCAACAGTTGTATTACTTGATGCTGATAAGATAACACTGATACAATGGATTAATGTTAGTAAGTTGGAATACAAGGGTGGCAACTAATTTAGGGGTGAAAAGAAAAAACTTAGATCTGAGAAAAGATATACATAGGTCACGTAGATACAAAATCTAAAACAAAAACAAAAAAAGGAGCAACAGTTTGACCACATCATTACGAATTGTTGTTTAGAACTGTTTGCTGAAAAGTTTTTTGAAAACGTTGAAAAAGATTGTATAAGGAACAAAAAATGGAATGAATGATGTAAACAAAAGACAAATAAAAACTAATTGCAAAAAAAAACCAACCCAAAAATGACAAATTTCATTCATAGTTTTAGCTAATCCTTTGGTTCTATCTTTTCGCTTATATATATTTCAGGTGGGAAAGTTCCAACTGATTCTACGATCGTCATATTAAAAAGGGACTTTATGAATCATTATGTCTACATTGGTCTTTGTTCAGTGGCAAGTATTGGTATAATCGCTGCAGTAATATTTCTGGCTTTCAACATTGCCTTTCGTAAGAAAAGGTAGGTTATTCCTTCATTAAATAGGTCTGATCGGCATCTTTTACCTTCCTGTAGATATAACCATCTGAACATTCACTTTTCCATATTTCTACTTCTCTTTCTACATGTATAACTCTAGGTTTGTGGTCTAAGCCCTGGCGTCCACCTACTATGATAGAAATGTAGACCTACCGATATGGCACCGATACAAAAAAGCAAATATCGGAGACATATCGGGAAGTTGCAAAATCATGGACATGCGTCTAGACATGCAAATCAACTACCCATCATGTTCGGTACCTAATCGCAGAAACGTGGTCAACTGCCCCGATATTAAGTGACCCTCCCACGCGATTTTGATTTTCTTATCAGTAGGTCGATCATAGACCATATCAGAGCCATATTGTAGTAGGTGGAAGCCGGGCCTGCGTAAATTAGATTTAAATGACCAAGTAATATCAGATAAATGCAGGTAAATTGATACAAATATGAATAAATTGTAAAATGTCCAATAGCTGCTAGTGATGAACGATTGATTGTAATTCTTAAATAAAAAAATATCTTCATTTGCACTGGGAGTAGGAATGATATGATTAAACTGACTTCTCTTTGAACAGGGAGATAAAAATGTCATCACCAAATCTAAATAACATCATCCTGTTAGGATGCGTCATATGTTACATCACTATCTTCTTAAACACTCAGACAGAGGGGCAAGCTCGCCTCAATTGCATGGTATGTTTTTTAAAATGTATACATATTTTGTTCTATATCTATTGATTATATCATATGTATAGCTTTCTATTGCTATGTATCAGGTTGTAAAGTTCAAGTCCATACATCCCTATTGTGACTAATTATATTGCTTTCTATGTGAAGAGATTAGTCATCTAAATTGTCTGTATTTATTAGTACCAAAAAGACAGTCACCATTTTGTAGCAACTCTTCCCTGTCTTGATGTTGACCGTACACTGTTGACCTATGTTGTGAATGGCATGTTTACCCTCATTATTGCTCTCTCTAATTCGCGGTCTGGCCACATGGGGGCAGGGCA
This sequence comes from Alentia gelatinosa, assembly GCA_950022655.1. Lineage (NCBI taxonomy): Eukaryota > Metazoa > Annelida > Polychaeta > Phyllodocida > Polynoidae > Alentia > Alentia gelatinosa. Next base: position 174,969,571 of record OX465579.1, read on the forward strand.
CGCTGACATGACACCTGAGTTGTTAGTGACATGAGCGACCCGCCAGACATGTGTCACAGATCAGAACGAGGTTGGTCAGTCCTCATTGGCTGTTCCTTCAACAGCCAATCCCAGCACAGAGTTTACAAGCTCACCCTGAACCCAGATGCCACCTGCTGTGTGTATATAAGCTGCATGAACCTGTCATTTAAGTTCATGGCTCATTGTAGTACATATCATTATATACCTTGGCCAGCGCGCTACACAAATACCAATCTCTCCTATGGTATTGGTATATATACCAGTAGAGTATGGTGGTATGAAATAATATTGATTGCTATCTATACTCATCCTCATCTTTTCTGCACTTGCTTATAAGCAGTATGATGTCAAGCCGATTTGTTGTAAGATGTATACTGTTTGAAGATGTCTGAAAAACTCACCTTGGTGAGAGACATTCTTTTCAATAAAAAAAAAATAAATAAAAAAGTGATGTACCACCCTACTTTAAATACACATTGTTTGAAAAATCGCACTGACCTACTTCTGATGTACTGGCAGTGACCTGGGGCACTCTGCTAATTCATGTGTGCAAAGGATTGCAGGAGTTGAAGGGGGGGGGGAATAAAGGTATATAATTTCTTCAACTAAAATATTCCACTAATCTGCGAGCTCGTGGAATGTTTTTATCGAGAAAAAAAACTTGGTACGTAAGTACATATATGAGACACTGAGGTTAAATGGAACTGCATGCTGCAACTTTTTTCAACTTTTTTTCTTCATTGTTTACTTGATAATATTTGATTGTTTCTGAACTTACTTGGTTACACTTGGTTACTTATTGTCTGCATTAATTTACTTGTATACCTGTTTCTTCACTTTTTACCTCCATGCATATTTTGTAACTTCTGTGCCTGGTTTTCCACATTTGTTTACAACAGCTATGGCCCATAGCTCTGGTACTGGGGATGTCCCTTACACTGGGTGCTCTTCTTTCCAAGACCTGGCGGGTCCATGTGATCTTCCGCAGCAAGACGGCCAAGAATGTGGTACGCTTTCTTCTAGGAGGGGGTCATTTCATCAGCCACATAATCATTTTGAGCCTACCGATTTTTATGATGTGTTTGTAGGACAGTTTTGTCTGCCGTTCCATTCTATTTGGGTCTAACCTCTGGAAAATGTTGGAATATGAATTATAGGCCAAAATCCAAAATGTCCACCAAAAATAGAACAAAAACACATAAAATTTGTTCTTCCCTACAAATATAGACATGTGACATCTCAAAATCACTGTCTGTGAGAGATCTAATGCTTGCCATTATTTCCATGCATTCTATTCATGGTTTGCCTTCTTGTAGATGTGAACACACACCCACTTTCTTGTCTTTTCTTTTTGAAACTTGTACCAAATAGTACTTCACAATATTATAAAGGCGGTCATCCACCAAGCACAACAAGGCTACGACAATGACTTCCCGACAAGGTCAACCATTGGCCTACGACTAGAGCCCTTGTCGTGGTTGGTGGACCCCAGTTCCCAACAAGAGTTTATGACAAGGCCATGACAAGGCCAAGATTGGAAGCTTGTCAGGAGCCTTCTCACAAGGCTATTCGATTTTTCCCATGGCTGGACCCTTGTCGTGGAGTGTCATGGCATGTCGGGAGTGGTTGCCGAGGTCTATGATAGGAAATTTTAGTGGAGCAAGCACTTTCCGACACACCCTGACAACGCTGTCGTAAAGCCCCCTTCTTACGACAAGGCTGTGACAAGCCCCGATTGGAACTTTCTCGTCAGCGCTTGTTGTAGCCTTCTTGTGGTTGGTGGACGCCCCCCTTCAATCATCCCATCAATTTTTATGATAATCAAATCTATTTCATCCTCATTCCATACATATTATCTCAATCATAAGTTCAGTTGACTTATATTTGTGTTTTTATTTGTTTTATAAGGGTATACAAGATTCTCAGCTGATCGGATTCGTCATAGGTTTCGTTTTCATCAACCTCTTCATACTGGTCTTGAGGGCGATCGTGGATCCTTATGAAGTCGTCTACGTGAATACATTCTCTGAGGTATTGACACATATTTAGTAGAAACTGAATGAGAGTAAATGGGGGCATCAACCAACCACGACAAGGCTACGACAAGTGCCAACATCGCAGCTTTGTCGCAGCCTTGTCCTAAGAAGAGCAGTGTCAGGACAGCAGTGTTGGGGCGTGTCGTAGACGTTGCTGGTTGCCGTAAAAAAGGCGCCCATGTTTCCCACACACTACAACAGTGATATCGAGGAAATCACGACACTCTACGACAAAGGTCCAGTCGTAGCAAAAATCAAAAATGTTCGATATTGTCGTAGCCTTGTCGGAAGGCCCCAGACAGGCCCCCGACAAGCTTCATGTTGCAGCCTGTCGTGGCCTTGTCGTAGACTCTTGTCGGGAACTGGGGTCCACCAAGCACGACAAGGCTACGACAAGGCTTGCAATCTTAGACCTGTTGTGTGTCGGAAAGCCATTGTCGTAGCCTTGTCGTGGTTGGTGGATGCCCCCCTTTAAACTTATTAGTGTTTAAGCCACGACAGGAAGGTTGTGTATTACTACCCCAAGCGTAGTGAGGAACAGACCTGACCAGAGTGGCATAGACACTGACAAGTCTAACCTGAGTTCAATTTTGTATTTATCCTACCCCGTCTCCATGATTTTATGATATTAGAAAAGTCTAACTTGATTCCCTCCATGTTTGACAGCTGTCAGAATTTCTGCTCTACAGCCGAAACTATTTTCAAAGGTGAATAATTCCTGATCGCTGATCGGTTAATTATTTCTCTAGGTACATAAATTTTACTTTATGTCATGGCACGCCACATAAAATTTGCCTATGTTAAACCAATGACGTTTCTTTATCAGGGGTAGGATAGTAGTAGATAACCATATGAAATAAATATTGAAGTTAATTAAAATATATAGACTTATTTTGCTCTTTGTATACATACTTATTTTGGATTCATCAAATGCATCCAAGGTGAATGGCTAGGAATTCCTAATGAAAAAAATGGTGAACAATAAAACCTTTCTTTGCTGAATTTGGGAAAATATTTGTAGTTTTTTTTTTCATGGGTAAATTCCAACACCACCCTTTGTTTTACAGTTGAATTTGTTTAATCATTTTCTAGGATCTCGTGCAAAAAGAGCAAGATGTTACAGTTCAGCACCAGGTGGCAGTATGTTACTCCAAGTACAACTTCTACTTCAGTGGCGCCCTCTACATGGTACAAGGCCTGTTGCTTGTCTTCGGGGCATTCCTGGCCTGGGAAACTAGAAAGGTAACATCAAGGGCTTCAAGCATGGGGATTAAAGACAAATGCTGGTAGTATGGTGATTTCTCAATTCTATTGATTTTTGCAAATAACTCAGGATAATACAAGTTCCATATGTCAGCAAATAGAAAATGGCATGTCACCATGCTAACTTCTACGGGAAGGCAAAAGAAAGAGTACACTTATGTAACAGCATTCACGGTATGTAAGACAGTGGAAGATCTGCCTGTGAGCAGAACTGTTCTTTTTGCTCAATGAAAAAAAAGAAGAAAAAAAAAGAAAAGGCCATCTGAAAATGTAAGTGTTTAACTTTTGGTGCCTATGGGAATAAGCAATATTTTGACTTTCTTGCTAAATGACACTGATCTTCTATTGCTATCGTCAAACATTTCTGGATTATGATATTTGGGAATATGTACAAATGGGAAAAGTTTAAAAAATAAATAGTATGTCACCATGCTAATTTCTATGGGAAGACCATCTGAAGAAGGTAAGTGCTTATGAACCCTACTCATTCAGGAACGTTTATTCCTATATACCTAATGGGCAAACACTCTAGGGTAACACCTTGCTAGGGGGGGGGGGTGGAATAATTTACGCTTACTACCCAAGGCTGACGTTTACTACCCAAGGCTGACGTTTACTACCCAAGGTTGACGTTTAGACCAATCAGATTGTCTCCTACAAAATTCATATGAAAAACACAGTGAGGAGAAAACATAGAGTGTCAAATTACTTGATAAGGTTGGATCTGGCTTCGCTTTTGATGCCGGGTAAGCAAATACCTTTTTTATTGTTATTTAACTACATTTAAAGGTATATTGGAAAAAGGAAACCAAGTTTCTAGAAAAAAGAAAGTCAAAGTTATGAGGTAATGCTCAGAAACATTACTGCCCGTGCCCAAGGGCTTCGGCAGTAATTTCTCCCAGCCTCACCTCGTAGCTTTGATTTTCTCTCACCATAATATAGTTTTCCACTTAAATTCTACTAGATATCTATTAGTAATATTTGTAATGGTTGGGTTTAGTATTGGTTAGAGAGCAGAAATAATCAACCCTGACTCCAAAAGAACAAGCACAAATGTTTTTTGTTTTTTTTAATTGCTTGCAGCGTTTATTACCAAAGACATATAAGATACATCATTCAAGGGTAAAGAGATCTTCACTTAGCAACTATAACAAGCAATAGTACATCAACTTCATCTAAAGATCTATCCCCTACTGGGGGGTCTTTCTTGTAATCTAAAAATAATAAATGTTTACGCTGGTATTTTTTTTTGTTTTTTTTTTGTCCTTCCTTTTTTTTTTTAAAGACTGAAAAGGTTCAACTGAACAATCAGAAATGTTAACTTATATCACGATATACGGTTCATGTTATACCTATAGGTGAAGGTTGAAGCCTTGAACGACTCACAACTGATCGGGACGTGCATCTACAACGTGTTTATTCTGAGTACACTCGGCGTAGGGCTAAGTGTGGCCCTCAAAAACGAAACTCTGATCGTCTCCGAAATTACCTCCACCTTTCTCCTCGTGGCCACCTTTTCTACTAAGGTCGTCATATTCATACCAAAGGTAATGATGTTAGGGAATGTGCTTTGTTATAGGAATAGCAAATGTAGATGAATTATTTTTGTTTGTACAGGTATTGATATAGAACGTCCTGACCATGCTGTACAAGCTACAAAACGAGATGATAATTTACGGTTCGTACGGAACGAGGTGTTAACGCCGAGTTCTGTACAAAACATAAATCATTGTCGAGTTTTGTGTCTTGTACAAGCATGGGAGGTCATTCTATGATACTATATACCCGAAATTAAGAAAAAAATCATTTATTTCATTTTGCTTAACAACTAATATTTTGATAAACGTTTATGAAAGTGTTCCGTATTTTCCTATACGGAACATTGTTCCGTACAGTATTTTTTACATTATGTGGCAAAACGGTGCGTATTTACAGTATATACGGCATGGGTATATAGTAAGGCCCGGCGTCCACCTACTACGATATGGCACCGATATGGTCTACGATGCACCTCCCGATAAAAAATCAAAATCGCGTCGGAAGGTTACCTAATATCGGGGCAGTTGACCACATTTCTGCGATTAGACACCGATAAAAACCCCATACAACACATGGTGGATTGGTATGTCTATACATATGTCTACGATTTTGCACCTTCCCGATATGGCACCGATTTTGACATTTTGTATCGGTGCCATATCGGGAGGTCTACGATTCTATCATAGTAGGTGGACGCCGGGCCTAAGATATGACACTATATACACAGGCAACTGAGACAGAAATCTGATTACCATCTAGATGGCTATATAGTGGAGACCTGCTGTATTGAGTATACCTAATAGTCATATGGCGATTCGATAAGTGTAAACAATTATTTTTTAGTCAATTTTTCATTAATCAATAGACATTTTAAAATTTCAATGAAAAATATAAGTGATAAGACATTCTTATTTCTCAACCTAACTAGCTTTTTTTATTTTTTAAATCAAAGCATAAATTTCCATACATTCCTTGTATTTGCTATGTAAATGTTTTACCGTGTATCTATCAAATCAGGCAGAGCTGGAAAAGGCCTATAGTTTTGATTGTTTTTAATGGTGTATTAACCTGTTTATGTCCATAATCAGAGACATGAAAATGTGATTTTTTTTGTGGCTGAACAAAGAAAGCTCTATTCCGAATACACTACAGGCGTCCCAACATGTCCTTTTTATATGTATTTCCTCATTTTCAAATACATTTAAAAATGAAAGTTTCATTGAATAATGGCAATGCCCTTTTCTTCACAGATTGTAAAGATAATTCGTGGTAAGGCAGATGTAGCTCCAACTACAGTGGGGTCTGCCGGTGGAACCTCAACAACAGAAGCGGAAAAATAGATGGTTAATAGGATATGAATATGTTGATAGGTGAAGTGCAAGATATGACGGTTCATCCTGACTTATTGCTCTTCATGAGTATTACATATACGCTGTTTTGTGATAGGATAGGATATAGACATTTACCAGGTTATAGATCTGGGTGCACCCCTCTCATTAGATCTCACACTCTCCAAGTCGTCATTACCCCTTACCCTGAACACAAGAGTATGAGTCGAGAATTGGGAATAATGAAATTTATTTTAATTTTATATACCTTCACCGACATGAATATTAATACGGTAAGTATTAATATGATATAAGGTAAAAGAAAGTAATTGACAGATATATAATGAGGTCAATTACGTTGAAGATACATATTGGTAATTGACAGATATAATGATATGTCATTTGGTATAAGTATATATGGTTATATAATAATGAGTATATATGGTTATACAATATGAGTATAAAAACGCCCTACGGAGTAGGTAATAGAAAAAAGGTGAGGGTGGGTGGGAAATAAAAAGTACGTGTGTACGAAGTGAAGTACAAGAACAGACTGAGGAGGAGGTCAGAGTGGCGGTTGGTCACGTGACCGCGGGGTTCACGTGACCGACACCAGAGGGGGGTGCGCAGGGTGCGCTGGGGGAGGTGTGTCAGGGGGAGCAATGACCACCCCTGACCAACGGCCATTGGTTACCAATCTGTACAAGGTTCTTACTGCGCTCTGTGGGAGAAGAATTCTTAATGGACTAGGCGTAGAGCCTTGAGAACCCACTGTCACACAGGATTCCCGCTAAGTGGCATCATTGAGATTATAGGAATCTTTGGTTGCATTGATGTAGGTCTTTAGGACGGGAGGCAGGCCAGTGGATTCTCAAAGCTCTAAGCCTAGTTCAATAAGAATTCTTCTCGATAGAGCGTATTGAGAGTACAGAATACGACTTCGAGAGTGTGAGGTCTTATGGGTGGGGTACTTTTATATGAGTCTACAGCCTGAACTAGAGAGTAATCTTCTAAACCCAATAAGAAGATTATATTTCTGAATGATAGCTTTGAATCTAATTTTGATCAATATATAGCTCATTAGAGTGTACAGTAGATACTTTTGTCATGCTGCAACTAAAAGAAATTTGTAAATCATATTAACAATTTCATCATTTGCTTACATAAAGTTTGACTTTTACACTCGTGCACGCATTGGATAGATCATAGTCAATCGTCACATAGTGTTTTGAATATCCAAGGTACTAATAAAAGTTCACTTCAACCTAATTGATTGTCATTTGTTCTTACTTTTCAATTACAATATTTAATGCAATGTCATGTTCAAAGGACTTGATTAAGTTATGATACAGAATAAACTAGACTTTCTGATTTCTAGATTAAAGACATTGTGGTACCTCTCCTTCCCTCTATTCAACTTATATTTTGAGAATTTAGATCAAAATGTCCATGACCTTCACTTTTTTCCTTATTGTTACAAGTGTTCAGGTTCATTTTAGCTTTCCTTGAGTGTTATAAAATGTTTGGTTACAGATAGTAACAACATGACACATGGCAGAAGCAAGGCTTGGTTAACATAGGTCATATCCTCCCAATCGAAAATTGATCTTATCATGTTCTCAGCGGTATTTACGTTATTCTAAATGGTCAGCCTTTATCTAATACAGTCTAACAAGGCGATCATGGAGAGATTTATCTTTATGTAGGTCATTTTCCTCTTATAGGAATGTATATTGATGAATTCACAGTCAAAATAGCAACGGAGCTTAAACAATGATATATATCTAAATAGCGATATCATTTTCTAAGCAACAAGGTCATTACATAATGAATGGAAATATAATTGTGATCATGTCTATGTCTAAAAGGTACCTATTTTCTGCTTTATGTAATTCAAAGGGGTTATGATATATTGATTAACACATATTGCCCTCACAAAGTATAGTTTGAATTCAGGCTGGGCCTTATGGGGTTACCATGGCGCTATTGAGCAGAAACGCTCTGACCTTCAACTGACCTTCAACTGACCTTGACACCTTGTTACCCTATGTCAGATACGATCAATGAGCAGTGGTACTAAATTAAGAATGTCATATACCTAATGAGGTTGTATGACACTATCAGCATCATAATCCTACCAGTCATTTGTCTTCCTAGCCTGGATATATATGCCCAGACTGAGTACACCTTGAGGTAATTTATAAAACATAACCATACAACCCACCATAGCACTCTCTATCTCTGTTCTATAGCAGATTCATATTCCTCTACCAACATACACATAGACAATAATCGATGGTTTTGTGGACAGGCGGCCGTAAACCACGAGGGGTTGACGCGTAGTAATACACGAGCGCCAGCGAGTGTATTACGAAGTCAACCGCGCGTGGTTTACAGAGCTGCCTGTCCACAAAATCATCGTTTGTTGCATTTATTATCTTTTCGAATAATCCCAAACCCAGTAATTGCCATTTTAAAGGGTTTAACAATAGGAACTATTTCTTTGCTCTATAGCAAAAGGGACTATTTTTCCCGTATACCATGGTTTTGAGGCCGTATACCACAGGTTAGAATCCGTATACCACAGTTATGGTATCTGACAGGTTTTATACAATGGGTCTCGGTTTACTGAGTCCCCATACATTTCCAATGGGGTGTTTGTATACGATGGATAATAAATTTATTTTCTTCATACATGTGCCAAAATGTCTAGGTAAACATAATTTTTTATCGAGACGAATAGACAATATGATTAGGCATCTCTACAAGGTAAATGGTCTATAATGATTCAGGTGAGGCTGAACTGTGGAGGAAAAGTATTTATCATAATCATGTTTCACGATTAAGAAACACACAGTTCAAAAGGTCCTGAAACACTATGACAAGTGTCTAACTCACTACGACACAGAATTTGTCAGCCTTCCGACATAGTGACAAGGCAGTAATTTGAAACTGAATTTTTCAACATACTGACAAGACTATGATGCAGGAATTTTGATTCATACCCATGTCATAGACATGCTGGAGCCATGTTGCAAGAATTGGTTGCTCTGTTCTGTAAGTTAAGAGTTTAATAATTCTGGTATGATGGTTATTTGAGTGGTATCGACCGATAAAATACTTTCACTCAGGAATTCAACTGTGAACACCTTGCTCTGGTATATTTCGGAACTTCACATATGAATTATTCAACTTTAGATTGAGGAAAATGACCATCTATATACACGCCACAAAACATTGAAGAGAAACATTTAATTGAAGTCTTCCGTACCTTCAAATGTCAGCCTTACGTTGTTTTCTTTTGCATCTACCAAAGTGTCTCTTCCGTGCCAGATAGTTTAGTCTAACATATATGCATGCTGCTTATTACCAAACATCTTTGAAAATCATAGAGACCCTATTATGGACCTTTTCTTGATTGCGGGAGAACATGACCATATAGGTTAGAACGGTCATATAGGCCTTTAGGTCGCTCCACAAAGCTAACCCTTCACTATCCATGTGCCAACTATAAAGGCCTGGTAAGAGGGTCAGGTGTCCAGTATCCCACCCTTACCATATCCGTTCCCTACTACTGACTTCTAATGATAAAACTTTTATTTATAGACTTTTCGAGGACAAAGAATACACCATGTCAATCCTGCCATTAGATCACTAGAAGCAAATAAAATGTTCATTATTGATGAATGAGCGTGCAATTATAAGTGAGTAACAATCAAAAGGTTTGGGTTACATTCAGACTATGGATAGTTTTCTGTAACCCATTTGCACCCAGTAAACTAGCCATTTCTGCAGCTTCCTGAGTCGAGCATCCAAATATTTCAAGCACCAGTTGGTCAAGAGGTAATTTGTCTCAAGTGATTGTTCATGGTCAGCTGAACATGCCTCTAAAACCCTGTGATACTGGCACCCTGCTCTTTTCTTTCTATCACAGTGAATAGCACGCAGATAGTGAAGTGACAATTTTCTGGATTCACATAAATTTGCACGCACCCGGCTCAGAGGAAGCAGTGGCTACGTTTTCCATTTATGCTGTTCCATCTGATGTTCATCTGCTCCTTTTTTTATTGTTATTTTCAAACAAAATTCACCAAATTCAGTGGTCTTCGATTTTGTCAACTTATACCTGTGTCAATCCGGTTCTGTACATCTTCAGAATAATAATAATAACATTATTAGTAATAATAACACTCTACTAAACCCAGCTACCTAGTCCTTGTATCCTACCTGGGATCCTGGAAACAACAGTCTGTTCAACAGACACCAAACAAGCACCGCTAATAACTCACTAAGAAGGATAAATGGTAACATCATCAACAAACAAGACTGATCCTATGTACAATATAACACCACATTACTTAACTACCTACCTCATGATGAAAAGCTGATCTACAAAACACCAGCAATACCCTAGATGTATTTGACGAGTCAATCAGTACTTAACCTCTAATGAGTAAATGAGTAACTCTAACGACTCAAAGACTACCTCAGTACAAAAATCAGCAACATAGTCACCTACAATCAACACTCACAACACTACAATACCAACAATATTGAAACCAACAGTCTGTTCAACAGACACAAACTGAGCACCGTGAACTACTCTCTAAGAAGGTTAGATGGCAACACGACTATCAAACAAGACAGTCCCTATGGACTACACTACAACACCACATTACAGAACTATCACCACAGGTCTTTACCATGGTGGAAATCATATCTACAGACCATTTACAATACCCTAAACGTATCTAACAAATCATTCAGTACTTAACCTCAAATGAGTAAATGTAATGACTCAATGAGTACCTCAATGTAACAATCAGTGACAGATTAACCTTGATTAAGACTACGTTGCTTCTACAACCTGAAATTAATGCTTACATTAATTTGATAGCAAAGTGGTTGTACTGTTTTACCTTTTATGATAATAATATTAATGATAATAATACAATAATAATAATAATATGTGATGAAGTATATGTGATAAAGTATAATGAGTTTTAGTATTTACCATTTGATGCTTGTTAGAACTTAATAAAGCTAAACAAAGGAAAACAATCCAGAATGAATTACAGTGAGAGACCCTAACTGACTCAGTAGAGTAGAAAATGACCTACTCTCTCCCCGCACCCCGCCCCACACACCCTGTGATGGGACTGACGGAGGGGGCGGTGAGGAGGACAACTAATCCGTTCTGATCTTCACGGACAGATTAATCAGGGCGTCGTGGCAGATCAGCGTGACCACCGATCACACCCCGACCAGCAGACCGGAACGAGAGGGGCGGGATTAGTATCGTTTGGTAATATTCAAATTCGTTCGCTAAGACAGTCTTGGCCGTCCATAAGGTTGTCCATAAGTGTTGAATAAAGTTGACTCAAATCGTCCCATGGTATACAGAAAAGGGTCTACATGTAGGATCATAGATTATTAAACGGGTCCCAGGAGCTGGCCTCTACCCCACTGACAACTGACTATAAATACACACCTCAAAGAGACTGAGAGAAATTACTATAAATATCGTTTCACAGAGACAGAGAGAAATGACTATAAATCTACACCTCACAGAGACAGAGAGAAATGACTGTAAATATACACCTCACAGTGAAGGGAGAGAAATGACTATAAATATACACCTCACAGAGACAGAGAGAAATTACTATGAATACACAACTCACAGTAACAGAGAGAAATGACTATAAATATACACCTCACACTAAAAGAGAGAAATGACTATAGATACACACCTCACAAAGACAGAGAGAAATGACTATAAATAAACACCTCACAGTAACAGAGAGAAATGACTATAAATACACACCTCACAGTAACAGAGAGAAATGACTATAAATACACACCTCACAGTAACAGAGATAAATGACTATAAATACACACCTCACAGTAACAGAGAGAAATGACTATAAATATACACCTCACACTAAAAGAGAGAAATGACTATAGATACACACCTCACAAAGACAGAGAGAAATGACTATAAATAAACACCTCACAGTAACAGAGAGAAATGACTATAAATACACACCTCACAGTAACAGAGAGAAATGACTATAAATACACACCTCACAGTAACAGAGAGAAATGACTATAAATACACACCTCACAGTAACAGAGAGAAATGACTATAAATACACACCTCACAGTAACAGAGAGAAATGACTATAAATATACACCTCAGAGAGAGAGAGAAAGAGAGAGGGAGAGAGAGAGAGAGAGCGGGACTGCTGTGTGCCAGTGGATTCTCAAGGCTCTAAGCCTAGTTCGATAAGAATTATTCTCCTACAGAGCGCAGTGACAAAGATAAATACACACCTCACAGTGACAGAGAGAAAGACTATAAATATACACCTCACACTAACAGAGAGAAATGGCTACAAATCTACACCTCACAGTAACAGAGAGAAATTACTATAAATACACACCTCACACTAACAGATAGAAATGACTATAAATACACACTTCACAGTAACAGATAGAAATGACTATAAATATACATATCACACTTACAGATAGAAATGACTATATGTATACACCACACATTGACAGAGATACCTGACTATAGATACACACCTCACACTAACAGATAGACCTGACCCCGTTTTTAGCGAGCTGCTCCTATGCCTGAGCAGATCCACGCAAAGACCCACTTAATTGGCGGCGATAGGATCGCTTTCCGCGCGATGGATTCCTGTAATACCCACCCCGAAATAGCGTGGGAAAAACTCCAAAAGACAACAGTGCCCGCTGGAGGAGGGCGGGAGACTTTGGCAGGGGCCAGGGGGGAAGTATTGACATGGCAAATGTAGAACCAACACCGGGAAGGGCGCCAATTCTGTAATAGAGCCCTGAGAGGTGGGAGGGGGAGGGGTAGACAGGTGGGGGGTGCTCCATAATGGACGGGGTACGTATCAATTCTCCCCTTACCATATAAGGCAATCAGGAAACAGAATGCGGAACCCTGGGAGCTGGGGATGGATACGTACCCGGATGTGGATGGATAACTGTCGAAATTATTTGTAGGGGAGACATGGGCAGTATTTTTACGTTGAATCCAGCAGCGGGAATCGATCAAAATGGGTGTATATATATAGTAATGCTACGTGATATTCACTCGGCTGTTACCTCGTTCATATCACTCTGCATCAAACTCGTGGAGAACGTTGACTTTGACCAAAATTGTTTTGTTTCTTCTTTAGTATATATATATGGTTACATGAAGACCTTTTCCGTACCTGGTATAGGGTTTATCGTTTGATAATATCTAGGATTATTCGCTAAAAGCCAGTCCACACTGTGCGACTAGGGGGGCTTGCGATCCGGTACCTCCAGTCTCAGACTGGAGGTACCCGCTTGGCGTACCGAATGTACCTCGGATCGCAAGGTATCATCGATTCTGTGAATGGAGCGCTTGCAATTCTCGGTACATAAGTACGTCCAGTCTCAGACTGGGCATACCAAATACCAAACATGTTTGATATCTAAAAACGCTTCCGATCCAGGGTACATGAGATACACCCAGTATGAGACTGGGTGTACCGGTACGCCCAGTCTCAGAGTAGCGGGATACTTGTACTGTGCGTTTTGCCGCGTTGTTTTGCGTTTACTTGTACTGTGCGTTTTGCCGCGTTGCGATCCTGGGAGCTGTTTCAAAAGTCAGGAGGGTGCTAAACGAGAGTACTCACCGCCAAAGCGAGAGCTAACAATGGCACTTGAAGCGTCGCTGTCGAGGTGGAGGCACCGCTTGCTATTGGGTTTTGGTACCGGTTTTGCTGCCGCTTTGATTCAAAGTGCCGCTCGTTGTTGCGGCCTCTCGCTTTAAAATGCGATGTGCCGCTGGCGAGACTTCACTCGACTTTTGAAACATCTCCCTGAAGACTGGGCGTACCTATGTACCTAGAACCGCAGAGTGTTGACTGGCCTTAAGACAGTCTTAGCCATCCATAAGGTCGTCCATAAGTGTTGAATTAAGTTGACCCATATCGTCCCTGGGTCTCTATTGCGTACAGAAAAGGGTCAACATGTGATCAAGCCGAGATTATTCAACAGGCCCCAGCTGATTCGTAGACAAATGTCTAGGCTAGGAGCGTCTGCGTCCATCATAGTGGGTTTTTGAAACTAAAAAGGTATTCAAGGTCCCCACGCATCTCACAATGAACGAATGCAGATTTCGAGGTAGCATTTTTGTTTTTTAATATATAGTCATTGATAAATATATTTATTTTGGAAATTTTACATGATTATGAGTAGTTTCGTTTAGCATTTTATCCTACCCCTCATATAAATCTCCATAGACTTAACATGGTGTAACTGTATGCCACAGTTATTATCCTACCCTCATATAAATCTCCAGAGACTTAACATGGTGGGCCTGTATGCCACGGTTATACCATCAAATATCTATATGCCACTGGTGACATATGAAGTTCAAAATATGTGACAGGGTAGGATAAAATCTAAACATCACAAAACCTCATATAATTGTTTACATGCCATTCATTGTCTTCCGCTACAGATATCACTCAGCTCCGCCTCGTGATATCATTCCGTGAAGACAACTCATGCCATATAAACAACCATATGATATTTCTTGATATTTCATGATGGTATTATTTTGCAGACACTAAAAACTCGGTTGGAGAGTGCACCAACTGCGTTCAATACATTGGCGATGATACTAAGCACATGCTTTGGTCTCAGTTGACCTAAAACCTCCATTCAATGCAAATAAATCCAATGTTCCTATTACATATCTACACAGATACCATTTGACCAACCAGATGCAATTCTTTGTTTTCTGGTCAACATCCAAATCTCACATTCAAACACGCTACTGTGTAAATTGTATATTGACGTTGGTCCTTTAGTTACCAGAACCAATACCGCCAGACCTCCCCTGTTCTTATCGCATCTCAACAAGTGCACAGTGTCCCTGCCACACCCTATCAGATACCGTCAGATAGCACCAGACATTGTCCCACAGCCTCGCGGTCACCCGACCCCCGATGGCAAGGATAAGGGAAGCATATTCATGGACATGGACGGCGGCAAATCGGCCTCGTAAATATTGATCAGTTTTCTGACTTGTCTTTGGCGGGTGGGGATGAAGTTTTAGCCGGGATCGCCCACCCACTGATCGCCTGCTGGAGGGTGGGGGGGGGGGGGGGGGGGGGTTGAGGGATAGGGTGCGGGGGTATCGGAATGGGGGGTGGATAAGAAGCAGCGGTATCCATGGGATGTGGGTCAGGGTGAGGGGGTGGAACAGGGTTATGTTATCCATTGTATACAAAGTACCCAATGAGTATAGGGACTCTGTCAACCACTACCTATTATCCATTGTATACAAAGTACCCATTGAGAATATATATATAGGGACTCTGTCAACCACTACCTATTATCCATTGTATACAAAGTACCCATTTAGGATGTATGCGGACTCAGTAAATCGCTACCTGTTGTTTATTATCCACGGTATATAAAGTACCTAGTAAGGATGTATGCGAATTCAGTCATCCACTAACCATTGTGTATCATCCACGGTATACAAACTACCCATTGAGAATGTAAGGGGACTCAATGAGTGGCTACATATTACTTAAAAATTGTCAGATACCATAACCATGGTACACTTATCCAAATCTATGCTCGTACTCCACGGCTGTGAAGTTCGTGTACCCAATACTCAATGGCTAATTAGGTGATTCGTTTTACCAATAAATAATGTTTTAGGGGTGAGATAAAATAAAAAACCCACTCGATGAAAATAACTTGGTCCGTACTCCACTGAGTTTGACTGCAGATTAATTCACGAAGCGAAGCTGAGTGAATTACTCTGCAGTCAAACGAGGTGTTTTCATCTCGTGGGTTTCCTTCTAAATAGTCCCTTTGTACTATACAGCAAAAAATAGTCCCTTTTGATACAATCTTTAATATGGCAATTCCCGGGGTTGATTTACTGGACAAGATGTATACAACAAACGATGGTTTTACAGACAGGCGGCTCTGTTAACCACTCGAGGTTGGCGACATAATACCCTCGCTAATGCTCGTGTATTACTACGTGTCAGCCTTTTGTGGGTTACGCCCGCCTATCCAAAAAAACATCGAATTATGTATATGTATACAATATAAAACTATTTCTGATACTAATGGGTGTATCCCGCGCATAGTTGACGTGGAGTAATAGCCGAACGTGATTGAGGCTATTGCTTACTATAATGAAGATACGAACTATAGCAACAAAAACAGGTTCATATTGTTATCACTATTCAGCATTGCAAATCTAAGTTATTGAAGGAAAGACAAAATGGCCTGCGATTTCCTCACGCGTCAATTTACCCGCTGATGTTTCTTTGCGGGTTCTTTCGTTGCCTATGAAGAGTTTGTATTAGGTGCATACAAAGGGCAGTGAACATCTCCCGTCGGGTGGGTAATTACCGGGGTGTTCCACTGGACCGACAGTCGCCGATTCGGTAGCCAGACACTCGCCGGTTAATACTGGATGCCCTAGAGTTTCTTATACTTTGATTATGGTCATTTATTAAACTATTATTATCAGAATTGATTACATTACAATATGCGACCTTCCTTTTAAAGGCCCTGGAATAAGTGATCGGGTGCTGTTGGCGTACCCCTTTAAGGGTCCTCTGCGATGCGGTGAAATAAGCAGTGGTATAAAAACAATAGTGACAGAGGTAAAGGGAGACAGGGAGAGAGAGATACAGACAGACAGACAGAAAAGGGAGAGAGGTCGAGAGGGGGGAGAAAGAGAAAGAGAGAGATGGAGATGGAGAGAGAGAAGGACAGAAAGGGAGAATCAGGGAGAGGGCGAGAGATAGAGAGAGACAGAGAGGGAGAAAAGGGAGAGAGAGGGAGAGATGGAGGGAGAGAAGGGAACTATGAGAGAGAGGGCGAGAGGGGGCGAGAGAGGGCGAGGGAGGGAGAGAGAGGGAGAGAGAGGGAGAGACAGACAGACAGAAAAGGGAGAGAGGTCGAGAGAGGGGAAAAAGAGAAAGGGAGAGAGGGAGAGAGAGAGGGAGAGAAAGGGAGAAACAGGGAGAGATGGAGAGACAGAGAGAGGCTGAGACAGGGAGAAAGAGGAAGGGAGAGAAATAGAGAGAAGAAGAGAAAGGGAGAAAGAGAGAGTGCGAGAGAGGGAGAGAGAGGGAGAGAGAGGGAGAGAAAGGAAGAATGAGACAGAGGGCGAGAGAGGGAGAGAGGAAGAGAGAGAGAGGCAGATACAGGGAAAATGAGAGGGAGGGGGGAAGAGGGAGAGGGGGAAACAGGGAAAAGAGACAGAGACAGAGATAGATAGAGGTTGGTATTTACAGTACTTTCTGTACATAACACCACCATGCTATACGCCCATTTTAACCCGCCTCACACCTCGCCTACCGCCTAACATCCATACCTGACTGCGGGCCCGCACACCTTGACCCCGGAGCACCCCGTGTGTGGGGGGAGAGTGTTCCTCCACTGTGTCTCCAGCGTGTAGTCGTCACTGACGGATTACCGGGTCGACCTGCCCCCACCCCGCCTACAACACCACATCGGTTCGCCCTGACAATGGTAAAACTGTCCCAGTAAAAACAGCGACACTGACCAAGATGGATAGCAGAGCCATAGAGACCAGCCACTTTGTGTGCCTCCCTCCTGGACTCTCAACTACCAAGTGTGGAGATGACCTGGAGCCTAGTCTACTTTCAGTATGCTACTTACGGTGATATTAATCCGAATACCAGTGAATTCGGTACTGCGACAGTTTCGGTCCGCGAAAAAGGTGAATTCGATACATCCCGCGGTGCCGGCCGCTACCCGCAGTCAAACCCATGAACACACACATCAACTAGACTAGGAGACCCTCATTTCAGCATCATTATTATTGGAGTACCATAAACAAATACTGCATTATGTTTACTGAGGTATTTGTCAATATTGATAACTACTTGACAAATTTTAACTATGAATTGTATTAAGTTATAATATAAGCGGGAACTGGCGGGAGACCTACCCAGCCGAGCCTGGAAATTGTGACTAATTGCAAATTGGTTTTAATCTATACCGGAGTGCCTCCCCCTGTACTACTATGTCATAATTTATTCACTACGTAACTCAACATAATTCATTCATCCGGTCAGGTGACTCGTCCTGTTTTTGACCACCATTCCCAGGGTGCGGACGTCTTTGTATTTTATTACCCACCCACCCACAACCATTTCTCTTTTATACATGTTTTTAACTATTGATATCAACTTGTATAATCCATCTTTCGTTTTACTACTATTTCTACCTTAAATGCCTTTTTATTCATGTAAGGCTTTTCCAAAATAATGTCTGGAATCTAAAACTGATGTTCTTGTAATAAACATTATTTTATCGGCACTCCGGAGTTATCAATTATTGTAAACATGATGCCTCGAAATAAAAGCATATAATTTTTTTTTTAAAGCCAAGTGTAGGGATTACCTGGGGCTGGGTCAACTTTCAGTATGCTACTTACGTCGGGATTAAGCCAAGTGGAGATATGACCTGGGACCTGGGACCTGTTTCAATAGTTTCGTGACATGTCTAGATGGCGTCTAGATGTTGTGTCCGGTTTCATTAATACTAGACATTAGACTTCGTTTTGTCCGGTCTTGCTTGCACTGTTGGTGCCGCTTTTCATGACTGTCTAACACTTTTGTCACATAACTAGTGAAACAGGTCCCATGATGTGTAGATTTGTCTAATTCTTATGTTTGGGGTCTGTCTTTTCCTAAGGGCAGCTTCTTGTGTTGTCACAAAACTAGACAACCCCAATGTCTGTATGGTGTCACAGACATGTCACGAAACTAGTGAAACAGGTCCAAGGTCCACTTTCGATGTGCTACTCACAGTGGTATTAATCCAAGTATAGATATGACCTGGGGCTAGATCCACTTTTAGTGTGCTACTTACATCGGGATTGAGCCAAGCGGATGTGCCGATTAACGGGCGATTGAGACCCCCGTATGAGCTGTAGATAATCCGGAGATGTAGAGGTGTTAGCTGCGTAGATAATCTCGCGGCGCCTGATTGGATGTAAGGGATTAGGTTCGTGGTAGGATCATCCTGATCGGTGGAGGTGAGTGTTGTCTGTCAATGTGACTGTGAGTAGTATACGGACATTGGAGATTGACCCAGGCGTATAAACCTATATACTACTTATATTGATATAGTTTAGAAAACTTGTATAGCGGGCATTATTTTCAAATATAACATATTCCCCACTTGACAGCGGGCTGTGGTCGTATTCGGTGACTGTGGATTCAAATTTAACCATTTACTGTCGCACGTCCTATTTCACGCATCGTATTGTACGTGTTGTGTTCCACGCATTATATTACATGCGTCCTCTTTCATGCATTTTACTATATACCCATGCCGTATTTACTATAAATACGTACCGTTTTAACATAAAATGTAAAAATACTGTACGGACCACTGGTCCGTACACTAAAATACGGACCACCTTGCCAAACAAATGTATTAACATATCGGTTGTTAAAAAGTAAATTAATGATTTTCTTTTTTAATTTTGGGTATATAGTAAATATATAACGTCCAACTATGCTTCTACAAGTCACAGAACTCGATGATAATTTAGAGTTTGTACGGAACTCGGAATAAATGCCTCGTTCCGTACAATGCCTCAATCCGTACTTGTGTAGGGACCCGTGCAAGTCGACTATGACTTGGGCACGTCTACTACGCCTTTCTAAGTATAGCCGCGGCCGGGACAGCAGACCAAGCTGTGGGACCGGTTGATACAACTTGTTTTCCCGCGGTTTTGGAATAGGCCACCCGCCGCTGGCTATTATAGACACCGTGTTGGGACCAGTCTAGACTGGTTTCTCACCTGTCAGGTTGAGAACCAGCAGTGAGGATTGATCCTGAGGAGTTGGCCAGGCAACTAGCGGGAACCACTGGTTTGCTGGTGACCAGGCTGACTAAGAATACCCCTTTGGAGAATCAGCGGGATTCTTGCACATGCTCAGTGGGGACATGGGCTGTATATAAGCAGCCTGCTGTGGCTTACTGAGACACACTGGGGTGTGGAGAGACTACGTGCGGTCTCTCTGCAGGGCTCTGTCTCTGTGCTCCACCGACGGGAGCTAGTTCTCAGGACTAGCTGTTGACCGGTTCTGGTCCCCTAGGGGGTGGAGTCAGAGTATCTCGGTTCTCTAGGAGGAGAGGGTCGGACCCGTGTGTCCCTTCTCCGGATAGAGTTCTGGGATCCCGAGAGATGCGATCAGGGTTGTGTCCACCGACCAGAGAGGTTTTTCGTTGTGTACCTGCTCTGTGAAGGTGTTTGACCTCCCTGTGATCCTCGAGGGCAGAGCCACGGTGCTGGGTGGTTGTGGTAAAACACAGCTGCGGGTTAGCGGGTGGGACCAGCACCGAGATGGCATCTTGGCCCAAATACTGTAGTGGTGCTCGGGAGGAGCTTTGGCTGGACCCGTCACCCAACCATTACACTTATATAGAACGTCCTGACCATGCAGTACAAGTCACAGAACGAGATGCTAATTTACCAAACTCTAAATTAGCATCGAGTTCTGTGACTTGTACAAGCATGGTTGGACGTTATATATTTACTATATACCCGAATTTCTTTTTTTTTAAATCAATTTAATTTTTCTTAATAACCAAAATTTTAATAAATATGTATGGGTAGGTAGTCCGTATTTTGGTGTACGGACCACTGGTCCGTACAGTATTTTTACGTCATGTACCGAAACGGTACATATTTACAGTATATACGGCATGGGTATATAGTAAAAACCGTAAATTACCATCTCGTTCTGTGACTTGTACAGCATGGTCAGGACGTTCTATATAAGTACTGCACGCATCATATTTCATGCATTGTATTGTACCCGTCATATTTCACACAATGTATTGCATGCATCATATTTCACTCATAGTATTGTCTGCATCATATTTCATGCATCATATTTCACGCATCATATTGCACACATTATATTTCATGTATCCTATTGCATGCATCATATTTCACGCATCATATATCACACATCGTATTGCACGCTTCATATTTCCCACATCGTATTGCATGAGTCATATTTCATACATCATATTGCATTCATCATATATCACACATCGTATTGCATGAGTCATATTTCATACATCATATTGCATGCATCATATATCACACATCGTATTGCATGAGTCATATTTCATACATCATATTGCATTCATCATATATCACACATCGTATTGCATGAGTCATATTTCATGCATCGTATTGCACACATTATATTTCATGTATCGTATTGCATGCATCATATTTCACGATTCATATTGCCCACGTCATGTTTCACACATGATATTGCGCAGGTCCTATTTCATGCATCATATTGCATGTGCTATGTTTCCCGCATTGTGCTGCACACGTATTGTACACATCCTATATCACGCATCGTATTGCCCGTGTCGTATTCAACACATTTTTGTACACGCGCTTCCCCCATTGTCGCCAGGGGGCTTGATACGGCACGGCAATCACATGATCGGCGCACCAATCATACGCAGACTCTCTTCAAAGGGGACTACATTTAGGTCAGCTACATTCCGTATTGTTTTAAGCGAAGAGTGGATAACAACAGTGGAGAGAAACCAATACCACACACACACACACACACCCTCTTCGCCCCATTGAACCCTCCCCAACCTCTCCACCCTCTCCACCCCTCCAGACCCCCCTCTACCCCTCTACACCCCTCTACACCCCTCTACACCCCTCTACACCCCTTCACACCGCCACACCCCTCTACACCCCCCTACACCCCCCTACACCCCTCTCTTCCCTCTACACACCCCTCTATACCCCTCTACACACCCCTCATACACACCTCTACGCACCTCTACACACCCCTCTACACACCCCTCTACACCCCTCTATACACACCCCTCTACACACGCCTCTACACACCTCTATACCCCTCTACACACCTCTACACCCCTCTACACCCCTCTTTACCCCTCTACATCCCTCTACACCCCTCTACACCCCTCTACTCTACTCTACACCCCTCTCTACTCAAGCCATCCCCTGCACCCCTGTCTACCCCTCTGCACCACTCTGCACCCCTCTCCATCCCTCGACACCCCTCTCCATCCCTCCATACCCCTCTATACCCTCTCCACCCCTCTCCACCCCTCCACACTCCTCTCCACGCTCCTCTCCACCCCTCTCCACCCCTCTTCACCCCTCCACACTACTCTACACCCCTCTACACCCCTCTACACCCCTCCACACCCCCACACCCCACACCTCCGTACACCCTATCCCGTCATGCCCCGTCAACCCGCACCCTACACCAGCCACTTCCGGTCCCCCGCCGGATGTATGCACGCCGCACTGCATGACGGTCTACCCAGTAGATTTACTTCATCACGTGACCACGCCGCAACCAATGGGCGAGCCGGAAAGCGGTCACGTGGGACGTTTGACCGTGGAGTTGGGGCTCAGAGCGGTCACCGTTGGCTCTGAGCCCTCCCCTTCCCTCGTCCCTGCCCCTCGCGACCTCCACCACTATCCCTCATACTACACCCGCCACTGCGCGACACGCACCGACACATTCAATTACCCACAAAGCTAAATCCGATGGCTGCCCACAACAGTGGTCGATTCTGGGCCCGTCCGTGCTACTATACACTCGCAGTTATAACCCAGCCGTGCTCCTATATATATGTGGTTATAGACTTGCTTAAGTCTTTGATTATGGACATTCGTGATTTAATAAAATTAAGATGAAGTACGCGCAGGGTGACTGGTACAGGAATCAAAGACTTGTCCATTAAGAACGAAACCTCCTGTAGATTGCAACCCTGTAGAATCGTGGTTATAACCCAGCCGTGCTCCTATATACGCGGTTATAGACTTGCTCAGTATGCTGTATGTGTGACTGGTACAGGAAACAAAGACTTGTCCATTAAGAACAAAACCTCCTGTAGATTGCACTCCCAGCTGCTCCCTGCAGACTCGCGGTAATACCCCAGCCGTGCTCCTATATATATGTGGTTATAGACTTGCTTAAGTCTTTGATTATGGAGATTCGTGATTTAACAAAATTAGGATAAAGTATGCTGCAGGGCGACTGGTACAGGAATCAAAGACTTGTCCATTAAGAACGAAACCTCCTGTAGATTGCAACCCCCAGCTACTCCCTGTAACCTTACACCTCATCCTACCCCTCCCCCTCCTGCTATGTTTTCAAAGCAATAAATCCCGCCTGTGGACGACATTTGAACTGTGTTAGCAATTAAGACCCCTGTACTTCCCAAACTGAATTGGGAGAGCAATCATGGATATCAATCTCCAAACAGATATCTGACCAGCGCCAGAAACCAACGCCAGAAACCATTACCGATTTGGCCAGTCCCTGTATCAAGGTGGGGTAGGTGGAGGGACACAGGGACTGAGGCCAGTATCCAGGAGAGGAGGGGTGGGGTAAGTGGAGGGATACAGGGACTGGGGCCTGTATCGAGGAGAGGAGGGCTTGGGTAGGTGAAGGGATACAGGGACTGGGGCCAGTATCGTGGAGAGGATGGATAGGGTAGGTGGAGGGATACAGGGACTGGGGCCAGTATCAAGGAGAGGAGGGGTTGGGTAGGTGAAGGGATACAGGGACTGGAGCCTGTATCGAGGAGAGGAGGGGTGGGTTAGGTGGAGGGATACAGGGACTGGGGCCTGTATCAAGGAGAGGAGGGGTTGGGTAGGTGGAGGGACACAGGGACTGAGGCCAGTATCCAGGAGAGGAGGGGTGGGGTAGGTGGAGGGATACAGGGACTGGGGCCAGTATCGAGGAGAGGAGGGGTTGGGTAGGTGGAGGGATACTATAGAGGAAACCCATGAAATTTTAGGGTCTGAGCCCGTATCCCATCGAGTTTGAATCACATAGTAATTCACGCGGCTTCGCCTTGTAAATTACTATGTGATTCAAATGAGATGGGATCGAGCTCTGACCCTAAACTTGAATGGGTTTCTGAATTTATCTCACCTTTAATATTGACTAATGCGCTAACATTTGTGGCATTATCCCCCATTGGATATTTTACCTAAATATCTAATGGGCGTTAGATACGAGTTCCCAATGTTAAGTCTATGGAGAAAAAATATCTGGGGTGAGATAAAGGGACTGGGGCCAGTATCGAGAAGAAGAAGAAGAGTTGGGTAGGTGGAGGGATACAGAAACTGGGGCCAGTATCGAGAAGAAGAAGAGTTGGGTAGGTGGAGGGATACAGAAACTGGGGCCAGTATCGAGGAGAGGAGGGGTGGGGTAGGTGGAGGGATACAGGGACTGAGGCCAGTATCGAGGAGAGGAGGGGTGGGGTAGGTGGAGGGATACAGGGACTGAGGCCAGTATCGAGGAGAGGAGGGGTGGGGTAGGTGGAGGGATACAGGGACTGAGGCCAGTATCGAGGAGAGGAGGGGTTGTGTACGGGCAGGGATACAGAGACTGGGACCAGTCTAACGCGGTTATACCCCCGCCAGGCCCGGAGCTCCCGTGTCGGGCGGCGAGGGGCGGCCGTAAAACACCCTCTCCTGGTGGGAGGAGGGTAATTAAAGCGCCTAGAGACGGGCAGGTGGGGGCACGGGCCGTAAAGGTGGCAGGGGAGCGGCTAATGCTTCCCCCGGGACCGGGGACGGGCTGGAGGTGGCAGGTAGCCGGGCCGGGGCCGGGCAGGGGCCGGGCGGGGGCCGGGCGGGGGCCGGGCGGGGGCCGGGCGGGGGCCGGGCGGGGGCCGGGCGGGGGCCGGGTTACCGTACAACGACACCTGGTCCCGGTAGAGAAAAAATGGCTGGTGTCACTGGGCAGGAAATGTAGGGTGAGGTGTGGGAGAGACACAGGTTAAAAGCAGGTTAAATATTGGAGATTATAGCATGCAGGATCGGGGTGGACTGAAGGGGTTTTTACATAGAAAACTGCGCGTTTACAGGTTGCAGTTTGTAATTCTTACAGTGAGAACTGAAATATCCAGTAATTACCAATCAGAGCTCCAGACCTCCATCTACCCTACCCCTACTTCTATATAAACCATACCCAGACCCTCCACACTTCACTCACCTCCCCCACCTCCATCCACCCTACTCCTCTCTATTTATTATCCATCGTATACAAAGCCCCCATTGAAAATGTAGGGGGACTCAGTAAAACGACCCATTATATATTACCTGTCAGATACCACAACTGTGGTATACGGATTCTAACCTGTGGTATACGGCCTCAAAAGCATGGTATACGGGAAAAATAGTCCCTTTTGCTATAGAGCAAAGAAATAGTCCCTATTGTTATACCCTTTGAAATGACAATTACTGGGTTTAATTTATGGATAATAAATGCAACAAACGATGATTTTGTGGATAGGTAGCTCTGTAAACCACTCGCGGTTGACCTCGCTAGCGCTCGTGTATTACTACGCGTCAACCTCTCGTGGTTTACGGCCGCCTGTCCAGAAAACCATCGATTATTGTCTATATATAAAACCCCTACCTAGACCCTCCACACTTCACTCCCCCCTACCTACATCTACCCTACTCCTCCCTTTATATAATACCCCTACCCAGACCCTCCACACTTCACCCCCCCCCCCCCCACCTACATCTACCCTACCCTTCTCTATGTATAAAACCCAGACCCCCCACACTTCACTCACCTCCACCACCTCCAACTACCCTACCCCTCTTTATATATATAACCCAGACCCTCCACACTTCACTGACCTCCCACCTCCATCTACCCTACTCCTCCCTCTATATAAAACCCTGACCCTCCTCACTTCACTCCCCCCCCCCACCTCCATATACCCTACTCCTCCCTCTATATATAACCCAGACCCTCCACACTTTACTGACACCCCTCTATCTCCATCTAGATCTCCTGTCACTGCAGTCTGTAGACCTCTGCACACATTCCCACCTCTGGTTTTGACATTATTGATTGTACTCCTCATGTTAACCCTCCTCTGCCCACCCACCTCTGCCCGTCCTCCTCTGCCCACCCCCTATGCCCACCCCCTATGCTCACCCTCCTATGCCCATCCTCCTATGCCCACCTGACTATGCCCACCATCCTATGCCCACCCTCCTATGCCCAACCTACTATGCCCACCCGCCTATGCCAACTCCCCTATGCCCAACCTCCTATGCCCAACCTCCTCTGCCCACCCTCCTCTGCCCTCCCCCTCTGCCCACCCTCCTATGCCCACCCTCCTATGCCCACCCTCCTCTGCCCTCCCCCTCTGCTAACCCTCCTATGCCCACCCTCCTATGGCTACCCCCTTCTGCCCACCTGACCTGCCCACCCAACCTGCTAACCGAACATGCCCACCCTCCTCTGCCCACCCTCCTCCAGCCACCCTTCTCTGCCCGACCCCCTCTGCTAACCCTCCTATGCCCACCCTCCTATGCCCACCCTCCTATGCCCACCCTCCTATGCCCATCCTCCTATGCCCACCCGGCTATGCCCACCCTCCTATGCCCACCCACCAATGCCAACCTGCCGATGCCCACCCACCTATGCCAACCCTCCTATGCCCATCCTCCTATGCCCACCCTCCTATGCCCACCCACCAATGCCAACCTGCCTATGCTCACCCACCTATGCAAACCCTCCTATGCCCATCCTCCTATACCTACCCTCTTCTGCCCATCTTCCTATGCCCACCCTCCTATGCCTACCCTCCTATGCCCACCCTACTATGCCCTCCCTCCTATGCCCACCCGACTATGCCCACCCAACTATACACACCCTCCAATGCCCACCCGACTATGCCCACCCTCCTATTCCCACCCTCCTTTGCTGACCCTCCTCATCCCTCCCTCCTCTGTCCACCCTCCTCTCCCCATCCGACTATGCCCACCCCCTCTGCCCACCCCCCTATGTCCACCCCCTCTGCCCACTGTCATATGCCCACCCTCCTCTGCTAACCTGCCTATGCCCACCCTCCTATGCCCACCCCCCCTCTGCTAAACCTCCTATGCCCACCCTCCTATGCCCACCCTCCTATGCCCACCCTCCTATGCCCACGCTTCTCCACCAACCTGCCTATGCCCACCCCCCCTCTGCTAAACCTCCTATGCCCACCCTCCTTTCCCCACCCTGCTATGCTTACCCTCCTCTGCCCTCCCACCTCTGCCCACCTGACCTGCCACCCCCTCCCTATGCCAACCCTCCCCTGCCCACCCGACCTGCCGCCTCTACGGGGCCTCTAGTGAGATAAGATTTCACTGCGAGGCTAGGCGCGCGTTTGACGGGCGTCTGACGGCGGTGGTTCCGGTGGGCGATAAAGTGGCAGATGTCATAACTGGAGCTGGTCTCTGGCAGGCCCTCTTTCCCTCCTCTACACTCTCACATCACAGTCTCTCCTCCTCCCCCAGACACTCCTCTCGTCACTCTCACAGCTCAGTCTCCCTCAGGTCAGACTACACTCTCCCCTCGCTCGTCGCTCTCACAGCACAAACTCTCTCATGTCAGACTACACTCTCCCCTCTTTACTCTGTATGTCTCTTCCGTCTTCACTCTCACAACACAACCTCTCTCATGTTAGAGTACACTCTCCCCTCTTTACTCTTAATGTCTATTCCATCTTCACTCTCACAACACAACCTCTCTCATGTTAGAGTACACTCTCCCCTTTTTACTTTTAATGTCAATTCTGTCTCCACTCTCACAATACAACCTCTCTCATGTTAGAGTACACTCTCCCCTCTTTACTCTTAATGTCAATTCTGTCTCTACTCTCACAACACAACCTCTCTCATGTTAGAGTACACTCTCCCCTCTTGACTCTTAATGTCTATTCCATCTTCACTCTCACAACACAACCTCTCTCATGTTAGAGTACACTCTCCCCTTTTTACTCTTAATGTCTACCCTGTCTTCACTCTCACAACACAAACTCTCTCATGTTAGAGTACACTCTCCCCTCGCTACTCTTAATGTCAATTCTGTCTCCACTCTCACAACACAACCTCTCTCATGTTAGAGTACACTCTCCCCTCTTGACTCTTAATGTCTATTCCATCTTCACTCTCACAACACAACCTCTCTCATGTTAGAGTACACTCTCCCCTTTTTACTCTTAATGTCTACCCTGTCTTCACTCTCACAACACAAACTCTCTCATGTTAGAGTTCACTCTCCCCTCGTTACTCTTAATGTCTACTCTGTCTTTACTCTCACAGCACAGTCTATATCATATCAGACTACACTCTCCCCCCTCTACTCTTGATGTTTCTCTCACACTCTGTCCACACTTCATGGCTGTGGGTGGGGTGTGGTCAGGGTGAGGGTTTCTCTCACAC
Organism: Alentia gelatinosa; assembly: GCA_950022655.1. Classification (NCBI taxonomy): domain Eukaryota; kingdom Metazoa; phylum Annelida; class Polychaeta; order Phyllodocida; family Polynoidae; genus Alentia; species Alentia gelatinosa. Next base: position 174,998,124 of record OX465579.1, read on the forward strand.
TCTGTCCACACTTCATGGCTGTGAGTTGGGTGTGGTCAGGGTGAGGGTTTCTGTCACACTCTGTCCACACTTCATGGCTGTGAGTGGGGTGTGGTCAGGGTGAGGGTTTCTGTCACACTCTGTCCACACTTCATGGCTGTGGGTGGGGTGTGGTCAGGGTGAGGGTTTCTCTCACACTCTGTCCACACTTCATGGTTGTGAGTGGGGTGTGGTCAGGGTGAGGGTTTCTCTCACACTCTGTCCACACTTCATGGGATTACTCCGGAGCTCAATATGCGGCCCTACTTATGTGACTGGTTGGGGGTGTCGTGGTCTGCCGTTGGTGAAGTGTGTGTGTATTTGACATGTGATCTCTGAGATATGGATATATGTAGTGCATGTAATGACTGTGGATGATTCTTGTATCCTCTATACGCACCCCTCTCATAAGATCTCACAGTCTCTAAGTGGCATTCTGTCCTCTCACTGAGCTCTATGAGAAAGGAATTTCTAACGAACTAGGCTTGGAGCCTTGAGAATCCAATGGCCTGCCCCCCGTGCTAAAGACATGCATCAATGCAACCCAGGATTCCTATAATGTCAATGATGCCACGTAGCGAGAATACTGAGTGCCAGTGGATTCTCAAGGCTATAAGGATACTTCGTTAAGAATTATTCATAGAGCGTAGTGAGAACCTTGTAGAGATTACCACTTAGAGAGTGTGAGATCTTATGAGAGGGATGCGTAGTGAGAACCTTGTACAGAATACCACATAGAGAGTGTGAGATCTTATGAGAGGGTTGCTATTTCTTGTATGTGTAGTGCCTGTAGTGAGAGTGAATGATTCTTGTGGTCTTGGACGTGTCACAATTTGTCAGTCGCTGATATACGTCGGCCAGGGGCTCGTTGAATAATCTAGGCTTGTACATGTAGACTCTTTTCTGTATGCCATAGACAGCCAGGGACGATGTGGGTCAACTTTATTCAACACATTTGGACGACCTTATGGACGTCTAATGCTGTCTTAGCAAACACACTTCAATATTATCAAATAATAACCCTTGTACCGGTGGTGTGTGACTGACATGATTTTTATCTCACCCCTGGTATTTCTGTCACATAGGATTAACATTGGGAACTCTTCTCCATGCCCCTACAAATATTGCAGTCCATTCTATATGGTCTATATTCTGTGTATCCTCCATTCTTTTAGTGACATGAATACAGAAAGCAACTCATTTTGGTCAAAGTTGTTGTTCTCCAACTCGTTTGAATGCTACCTGATATTCACTCGGCTGTTCCCTCGTTTATATCACTCCGCATCAAACCCGTGGAGAACGACGACTTTGACCAAAACATGTTCCTTTCTTCTTTAGTCAGTCACACACGATATACGTCTCTGCTCCGACCCGACAGATCGGAGCCATGAATAGCCACAACACACTGGACCCCAGCACCCTGCACCAGGCTACCAGCGAAGACAGGATCAGGGCGAGACCAGCAGGAACCAGCTATACGTAATCCCGCTGGTACTCTACCCGCCCCATTACTCGCCGTAATAGGACACACACGGGACCAGCGGATAACAAAGGAACTCGCGCTTTCTCGTTTTTTTTTCTCGAGATCTGCTCATATCTCCGTGACCGCACTGACCCCTAGCGGGAGGGCGGGAGACTACTGCCCCCTGGCGGCAAATAGCCGGGCGTTCATTTGGCCCGCATTGATGAAACGGGAATTGGGAATGTGACGGCGGTTATGACTGGCTGCTAACCCTGTTGGCTGCCAATTACCGCCCGTCTATGTAACGCGCCCGCTGATTGGCTGGCGTCTTAATGGACGCTGTCCGGCGACACGCAGGGACGCCGGCGTCTTCCCCGCGTCTTCCGGTATGCGGGGAGGAGACACTCTCCACGCAGAGGCTTTGTGGCTGTACAGGAAGGTGCATATTGACTCAGACCCCCGGCTATTTGCCTTATAAGGAGACACAGTGTCTGTGAAGGTTATTTATGTGTAGTAATTATCAACAAGGGAATCATAAACACATCTCGGCACTGTGTTTCTCTAATGAAAGGCATATCCTACAATTCACAGTCGCGCCACCTTGTGATTTCTGAATAATGTCAAATATTAGTCAAAATTGGTTTCCTGGGATTCATTCTAATTATACATGAGTAAATTTAACGTTTTGTCCAGTTTTTTCCGTTTTCAATAGGTAAAATAGGCCAATTTACATTTGTTTGATTTTCATAGGAAATGTACTGAAAAATATTGTTTACTTCAATTCTTTCAAAAACATGGATGGTAACCTATGGTTTTTAAAACCCAAATAAGAAGTACTATAAATGTACTATGTTCTGTGAAAGTTTGAGGGAAATGACATGGGTTTTACTATGTGAAAAAAATACTTTTTAGAATTTCTATATATTCTTATATAAACTGATCACAATATTGACCTATAAATCAAAAACTAGCACCGTGACCCCCGAATTTTACGTTAGATATATGTTCCACAAGACCTAAAGATCATCATATCAATATTTTAGGAAACTGACATGGGTTTTAATTTTCAAGCTGAATTGTCCGATATGCCTTTAAGGGCCACATCTTACTGCATCAAGATGTACAGGGAAGAACAAATACATGAATATTCCTTCTGTCTCCACACTTTGATGTTTTGATGTCTAATGTGTATTTAAAAAAGAAATAATAGAAAAAAAACCAAATGGTTCCACTTTGGAAGGTGATTTCTGTATGCAGTCATGAAGGTTTAAAGGTAAATTAATTCTATATTCATACCTTATGTATACCTTCATAAAGCACTACATAATATTAATGCGTGTATCATACTTCGTTTATTTGTAGACTTTATCTCACTCCTGGTATTTTTTCTCCGTATAGACTAACATTGGGAACTCGTATACAAGGCCTATGAGATATTTAGAAAAAAAACCAATAAGGGATTATGTCACAAATGTTAGCCCATTAGTCAGTGTGAAGGGTGAGATGAATTCAGAAATCTATTCAAGTTTAGGGTCAGAACTCGATCCCATCTCGTTTGAAATGCTATATATATTTCACACGACTTCGCCTTGTGAATTACTACGCGATTTAAAGACGATGGGATACGAGCTCTGACCCTATTTCATTAAAAAAAAAAAGATTTTGTTGACAATTGACTCCAGTTCAGAATTGACTCCAATTGTAAAACAATTTTACAGGGCAAATATATATATTTACGTCAGCCATAACAAAGACCTCAGCAGAGACAGTAGAAATTCCTATTCTAGTAAGGACACAATGAAGAAATTATAATGAAAAGAATTAAATAGGCAGGTTGAGTGCAGGAGAGAACCCAGAGGCTAGTGTCTCAACACCTCTATTTACTGCTATTTTAGGGTTGTATAAATTGATGTAATAGATCAACAGCTATGGCTGTTGACAAAATCAGAGTTGCTCTATTGGATATATTTATCCTGTGTAACATAAAATGATACAAAAATTGATGTCATATTGGAAATGAACAACTCGCTCTGGGTTTGGTGTAGGAGTACAAAAGTGTTGCTGTAAGAGTACAAAATACCGGCCTACTCAGACTGAATACTTTTACAGTTTAAATAAAGAAAAAAAACAACCCCAAAACCCCCCCCCCCCCAAAAAAAAAAAACAACCCCTTACCGGTGCCCATATCCTAGTAGATTGGCAATCAACCTGTCCCCGACTGAGGGGTTGGTTGTGACTCTGGTAGTAAGAAGATCAGCTAGCGGCGAGTGAAAGTCAAGGTTGACCAGATCGGATTCCATCAAAGCTAACGTCAGTGTAGCTCTGGCGGCCAGAGTAATATCCCAACACTAGGTTGAGGTAGGCAGACAGAAGGAGGGAACCCCTGCCCTTAGGCCTGCCATCCACAACTATCATGGCAGCGATACAAAAAGCAAATATCGGAGACATATCGGGAGGGTACAAAATCGTAGACATATGTCTAGACATGCCAATCCACCGCGCATCGTAATCACTGCCTAATCATAGAAACGTGGTCAACTGCCCCGATATTAGGTGACCTTCTGACACGATTTTGATTTTTAGAGCGTGCTTGCATGTGCTAAATATCTAGAGGTTATAGTGGTCACATTGAACTTTCAGTGCGCTTCCAGAAAACTAAGAAATTTAGACTTACCGATATGGGACCGATACAAAAAGCAAATATCGGAGACATATCGGGAAGGTGCAAATTCGTAGACAGATATCTAGCGTGCCAATCCACCATGCATCGTAAGGGGTTTTTCTCGCTGCCTAATCAAAGAAAGATGGTCAACTGCCCCGATATTAGGTGACCTTCCAACGCGATTTTGGAGCTGCTTGCATGTGATAGATACATCATCTAGAGTTTAAAGTGGTCACATTGAACTTTCAGCGTGTTTCCAGAAAACTATCCCTTTTCTATCTGCATGCTGTTCACTGTAATAGTGAGAACAGAGCAGGGAGCCAGTGCCTCAGGGTCTTAGAGGTGTGCCCAGCTGACCATGACAAATCACTCAATACCAAAACACCTCAAGACTCACTGGTGTTTGATGTGTTTGGATCCTAGATAGGCAATTACAGATATGTTAAATTGACTGGGTGCAAGCGGGTTACAGAAAACTATTCATAGACTGAATGTAACCCAAACCTTTTAATTGTTATCAATTTATTATTGCACGCTCATTCATCCATGATGAACATCCTATTTGCTCCTAGTTCATAGTGAAGTGCAACGTAGGCCATATAGGAGTCATATTGTAGTAGGTGGACGCCGGACCTTACTGGCGCCTATTTCCTAGCACCATACTGAAGCAGGTTGACTGGAGGACACGGCGAAGGTGGCGCCACCTGTGGCAGCGTTCATCTTAGTGTCTAATAGCAGAGTAACAGGAATCTTAGCTCCCAGCCACCCCCCCCCCCCCCCCGTCTACCACCCCCCCCCCCGCCCCCCGCCTCCGTCCGCCGGCCCATAACCGTGCATCCCCCGGGCGACCCGGCGGGGTTCAATCAACGAGGTGACGGTCACCCCCCCGCCTCGGTATTTCACCCCCCCCCCCCTTTATACCCAACCCCCCGCTCTCTCCCTTGTAGCCGGAGCTTAACGAGGCAATATTGGGTGGTGAGGAGGTTGCCTCGCCTGTGGCTCAGTCCCTTTATGAGGGCTTGTTTCCTGCCTTCTACCGCCCCTCACCACCCCTCAGCTCCCCTCACCATCCCTTCCCTTCCCTTGTCCAGTCCACCTATCTCTACCCCACCTGGTAGGACGACCTCGTGCAGGGTGTCTAATCTCCACTCTCCAAGCACTTCCTGTCCCCTAACATCCACCATCTCTCTCCAAGTACATCCTGCACCTCATGTTCTGCCCTTCATCACTCTCCAAGCAGCCCCTATCCCTTCACACTAATCGTCACTCTCCAAGCAGCCCCTGTACCTCACGTTCACATCCCTCAACCCTCTCTAAGCACTCCATGTCCCTTCACACACATCATCACTCTTCAAGCACTCCATATCCCTTCACACACATCATCACTCTCCAAGCACTCCATGTCCCTTCACGCACATCATCACTCTCCAAGCACTCCATGTCCCCTCACACCCATAATAACTCTCCAAGCAGCCCCTTTCCCCTCACACCCATCATGTCCCCTCACATTTTGCCAATCGTCACTCTCCAAGCACTTCCTGTCCCCTCACATTCTGCCCTTCATCACTCTCCTAGCATCCCCTGTCTCCACTCTCCTGGCACCTCCCGGTCCTATACGAGGTTTCATCCTACAGTCATTATAAACAGGCACCCCCTGTCTACACTCTCCTGGCACCTCCCGGTCCTATACGAGGTTTCATCCTACAGTCATTATAAACAGGCACCCCCTGTCTACACTCTCCTGGCACCTCCCTGTCCTATACGAGGTTTTATCCTACAGTCATTATAAACAGGCACCCCCTGTCTCCACTCTCCTGGCACCTCCCGGCCCTATACGAGGTTTTATCCTACAGTCATTATAAACAGGCACCCCCTGTCTCCACTCTCCTGGCACCTCCCTGCCCTATACGAGGTTTTATCCTACAGTCATTATAAACAGGCACCCCCTGTCTCCACTCTCCTGGCACCTCCCGGCCCTATACGAGGTTTTATCCTACAGTCATTATAAACAGACACCCCCTGTCTCCACCCTCCTGGCACCTCCCTGCCCTATACGAGGTTTTATCCTACAGTCATTATAAACAGGCACCCCCTGTCTCCACTCTCCTGGCACCTCCCTGCCCTATACAAGGTTTTATCCTACAGTCATTATAAACAGGCACCCCCTGTCTACACTCTCCTGGCACCTCCGGGCCCTATACGAGGTTTTATCCTACAGTCATTATAAACAGGCACCCCCTGTCTACACTCTCCTGGCACCTCCCGGCCCTATACGAGGTTTTATCCTACAGTCATTATAAACAGGCACCCCCTGTCTCCGCTCTCCTGGCACCTCCCTGTCTTATACGAAGTTTTATCCTACAGTCATTATAAACAGGCACCCCCTGTCTACACTCTCCTGGCACCTCCCGGCCCTATACGAGGTTTTATCCTACAGTCATTACAAACAGGCACCCCCTGTCTCCACTCTCCTGGCACCTCCCGGTCCTATACGAGGTTTTATCCTACAGTCATTATAAACAGGCACCCCCTGTCTACACTCTCCTGGTACCTCCCGGCCCTATACGAGGTTTTATCCTACAGTCATTATAAACAGGCACCCCCTGTCTACACTCTCCTGGCACCTCCCGGCCCTATACGAGGTTTTATCCTACAGTCATTATAAACAGGCACCCCCTGTCTACACTCTCCTGGCACCTCCCTGCCCTATACGAGGTTTTATCCTACAGTCATTATAAACAGGCACCCCCTGTCTACACCCGTTATAAACAGTTATTTTCTGTCCTCCACTACTGTGAAGCCTCAAACAATTGTATCGACCGTCATAAGTGGAGAGGGATTCATTACCTTTGGCCGGACAACAGAGTCTGCTACGACCCTCTACAAAACCCTCTCCCACTGACAGCACACACCCCTCCCACACCTCTCCCATACCCCTGTCCTACACCCCTCCCACACCTGTCCCATACCCCTCTCCTACACCCTCTCCTACACCCCTCTCCTACACCCCTCCCACACCTCTCCCATACCCCCCTCCTACAGCCTTCCTCCCACCCCTCTCCTATACCCCTTTCTACACCCTCTCCTACACCCTTCCTACCCCTCTCATACACCTCTCCTACACCCCTCTCCTACACGCCTCCCACACCTCTCCCATACCCCTCTCCTACAGCCTTCCTCCCACCCCTCTCCTACACCCTTCCTACCCCTCTCATACACCTTTTCTACACCCCTCTCCTACACCCCTCTCCTACACCCCTCTCCTACACCTCTCCTACACACCTCTCCTACACCCCTCTCCTACACCCCTCTCCTACACCCCTCTCCTACTACCCTCTCCTAATCCCCTCTTCTACACCCCTCTCCTACACACCTCTCCTACACCCCTCTCCTACACCCCTCTTCTACACCCCTCTCCTATACCCCTCTCCTACACCCCTCTCCTACACCCCTCTCCTACACCCCTCTCCTATACCCCTCTCCTACACCCCTCTCCTACACCCCTCTCCTACACCTCTCCTACACACCTCTCCTACACCCCCCTCCTATACCCCTCTCCTATACCCCTCTCCTACACCCCTCTCCTACACCCCTCTCCTACACCCCTCTCCTACACCCCTCTCCTACACCCCTCTCCTACACCCCTCTCCTACACCCCTCTCCTACACCCCTCTCCTACACCCCTCTCCTACACCCCTCTCCTACACCCCTCTCCTACACCCCTCTCCTACACCCCTCTCCTACACCCCTCTCCTACACCCCTCTCCTATACCCCTCTCCTACACCCCTCTCCTACACCCCTCTCCTACACCCCTCTCCTACACCCCTCTCCTACACCCCTCTCCTACACCCCTCTCCTATACCCCTCTCCTACACCCCTCTCCTACACCCCTCACCCACACCCCTCCTCCCCCGCCCTATCTCATCACGACCGTTACGCCACAGCTTCATCCCGCCCCACATAATCACGGTCTATTTTCCGGCCCGCAAATCCAATCGAGGTTTATTCGGTCCACTCAGGTGGTTTGCCTCGCAACAGGAAGTGGCCACCGCCGCGCACTGCCCGCCGGGAAGACGCCGTGACGTCACTTCCGGTCACGTGGTGGCTGGTTGCTGGCGGGCGGTGAGTCTGATGCAGTCAAACGGACCGGGTACGGTAATCAAGCCTCGTTTTGAGTTGGATCACCTGGCCGGACGGCGGGCAGAACCAAACCATCCACGACCCCCTCACCCTCCCACAACCCCCACCCCGTCCTCCCTCTCCTCCCACCCCCCCCCCCCCCACCACCCCTCCCCTCTCACCGCCCCAAGACCCTACCACATCTCCCTTCACACACCCCCTCCCCTCTCACCGCCCCAAGACCCTACCACACCTCCCTACGACACACCCCTCCCCTCTCACCGCCCCAAGACCCTACCACACCTCCCTACCACACCCCACTTCCCTCTTACCGCCCCAAGCCCCTACCACACCTACCTACCACACCCCATTCCCCTCTCACCGCCCCCACCCCCTACCAAACACCCCACACCCCACTCCCCTCTCACCACCTGAAGCCCCTATCACACATCCCTACCACACCCCACTTCCCTCTCACCGTCCCCACCCCCTCCAACCTCCCCTCCCGCCACTCCCACCACTCCCACCCCATCCTCTCCCTCTGCCCCAAGCCCCCCCCCCCCCACCCCCTCCCATCCTACACCCTCCCGATCCCTACAGCCTCCAGCCCCCTTCGCACATGCGCAGATTAGCCTTTCCGCTTCCTCCATATAAATTGGGGCAATTGGCCAAAATACAGGCGCGCGGCTGCCCCCGCAGACCGTCCCCACCCATTGCCCTCCGACCCTGTTCCGCACTCCCCCCCCTCACCCCACCCAACCCCCTGACCGCGCCCTGGAGGCAGGGAGAGAAGGGAGGGTGGGGGGGGGGTCACGTAAATCTGGACCGAGCGGGGGTCGGCGCGAGGTCAGGCCGTAAAGGGGGGAGGGAGGCAGGAGGTACTTATAGGTGACTATACTTCTGTTCTGTTCACGATGATACAGACATTATTGTTATGCCCGGAATAATATATGTATGTATAAACAATATTCGCTGGGTTCAGATACAAGTAGCCGTATGCAGCGATGAGTTAATGCGTAGTAATATCCAAGCCCGTGCGAGGATATAGCGTAGAGTCAGCTATATGGATTGGAAAAATCGGATTTTTTTCATTGGTACGTTTATTCGTGTACAAGAACTCTGCTGAAAGTTTTTTTTTTTTTTTATCTTGTATCTACCAACAAATGTGTACCACCGAACACACATGATGTGGAATACAAAAGGTTAATATTAGTAAACATCACATGGCACCCGATGAAATCAAGCACGCAAAATAATAGCTAACGGGTTGCCATCTTTATTAATCCTATTGAAAGATATATTGTGGAAAATCTGAATTGAAAGATACTGTATTTAAAACCTCTGTGGTACATAAAGAAATTGTTTTAAAAAAAAGAGAAGAATTTTAACCATTAGTACAAAGATGAGGTGAGGGGTTAGTAAGGGGTGATAGGCATATGGCGAGGTGTGGTGACAATGGTTGCTGATGGTAGGTGTTGATGGTACCGGGAGTGGGGAGTAATAAGCCCTCCACCCAACAACACCGATTCTAGTCCCAATAAGCCTTACGATTGACTTCCTGACACCACACCGATTCTATCATGAGGTCAGTAAAAATCGTGACAGTGGAACAGGTTTCTGCAATTCCGTCTACGACACCTCACGATAGGCTGCGATTAAAAACACCAATCGTAGAGGTCCCGATGAAATCCAACATGCTTCGTGACCTGTCATAGGGTATCGTAGCCTATCGGGAAGATATCTTGATCATCGAGTATGATTCACAGACTGGATCGCGACAGAGGTCTACGGTTCTAGGACCTCCCGATAGGCTACTATTTGGCCATTTCAAATTGTAGCCATCGGGAAGTATGTGAATCGGCATAGGTGGGGGCAGGGTTTCCGGCACGTGGCTACGATGACACTTGACACGTAGGTACGTGTTCTGGGAGGGGAACAGAAAGAGGCCGCTGTGGAGGCGACGTTCCCTCACACGTGGTGGGTCACTGAGGTGAGCTGCTCACTGAAATATAGGACAAGCTCCGTGTGTGAACAGAGGGAGCATCGTGATCACCACGTAGGTAGAGAATACGTGTCTACGTGTGTGTGGGGAGGTGTTAGGTTGTCTGTGTCTGTGTGGGTGGGGAGGTGGTCGTGGGGCACTGAGGTGAGCTGCTCACTGAAATATAGGACGAGCTCCGTGTGTGAACAGTGGCCGCATCGTTACCACCACGTGGGTAGAGAATACGTGTGTGTCGAGAGCTGGTGGTGGTGGGTTGTCTGTGTCTGTGTGTGCGGGGAGGTGGTCGTGGGGCACTGAGGTGAGCTACTCACTGAAATATAGGACAAGCTCCGTGTGTGAACAGTGGCCGCATAGTTATCACCATATAGGTGGAGAATACGTGTGTGTGTGTGTGGGGAGGTGGTGGTGGTGGGTTGTCTGTGTTTGTGTGTGTGGGGAGGTGGTGGTGGTGGGTTGTCTGTGTTTGTGTGTGTTGGGAGGTGGTGGTGGGTTGTCTGTGTCTGTGTGTGTGTTGGGAGGTGGTGGTGGTGGGTTTTCTGTGTACGTGTGTGCGGGGAGGTGGTGGTGGGTCACTGGGAGGGGCTGCTCACTGAAATATTGTCAATTTTCCTTGTCTTGTCTATCTTTATTGTTCTTGTCTTGTCTATTTCTTCATATTTTGTTGCAACTCTCTTAGTATAAGGTGTCTTTTTTAAAAAATGATTTTTTTCAATTTTATTTTAGTTTTTGATTTTATTTATCTAGGTGTAGGGGTCAGGGTAGTCAAGCAGTGGTTTCTTTGCTTTACACTAGGTGACACAAGTGCTGATCCCTGCTCTGTGGTAAGGCTGGCAGACCCATGTATGCAAATACTAGGGGTCGCCCACATTACATAACTCAGTCAGTATATAGGCTGAGTCCGCAGCAGGTCGACAGGTTACTTGTACGTTCCTCTGTGACGAGCGAACTGCTTGGAGCCTCGCAGACCGGTTAGGTTTCTACGTCGGACCTTTCAGCGGTTGAGGGAACAGATCCCCTCACCTTACGCTACCTAGCACATTCTATGCTAGGTGACTGTAGATACTGTGAATCAGGTAAAATAGAAAATCCAGTAATACCTGGACTGTGTCTTGTTTTGTGTCCATAGGTTTGTATAAATTGTAGATCTCACATCTCCTTTAGGTGTCTGTGTGTGAGAGCGGGGAGGTGAGCTAGATGCTCACTGAGATTTAAGAGCAGCTCCAGGTAAACAGGGACGACACGGAGAGACTCACGTAGACTGGGACCACGTGACAGTGTGCAGGGAGGAGGTGGCGGTACGGCCTGACAGGTTTGTGGTGATAAGGAAATTACTGAGACAATGTATGACCTGTCCAAAACATCCGGAAAGGTGGCTCTGGATGGGAGTGGTCCCAGCATGGTGTAAAGTTCCGTTCTATACACCCCTATCGTGGCCAAGTAATATTGATTTCTATGAGAAGAAAGTGGTTATCTAAATTACCCCTAATTATCAAGGAACAAAGTGACTGAATTGGAACAGTCACCATTTTGGTTAGATACCTCCTCCCTTATGTTTACAGTATGGATGCCATGGTTTGAATGGCATATAATACCCCTATTATCGCTCAGATCTAGTTCCCAGTATCTCCCCATGAGGGCAGGGCGCTCTACCAATGACACTTTGAGTTGTTCAGTGTCATGAGCGGCCTCCTGACATGTGTGACAGACCGGAACGGGCGCTCAACCGGAACGATTTGGTCATCCCCTATTGGCCGTTGGTACAAAAGCCAATGAGAGCGCAGAGCTCAAAGATGTCATGTCATGTCAACCCCCTGCTAGGGGTATAAAAGAAGAAAGATAATGGGCAGAGCATGGAGCAGGATTTGTCCCAGAAAAACACCTTGTGAGGTACATAAATCCCATCGTGTGAATCCCATTTTACTTGACCTGAAGCAGAGGGAAGAATTCCCACGTCGATCTAATTATCTGATGAACGTAACGATCTAAGAATCTGTTGTATACAGGATATTTTCGGTTTAGGTTCATGCAAGGAGGTAGCTTATAGTAAATAAGGTATTGCTAGAAAGCAAGACGAACTATTATAGTAACAACTTACATGTCACTGAGTTAAAGAGATGAAAGAGGCAATGGAATCGTGGAGGGAGATGGTTTGATAGAATAGAGAGAAGGATTGAGTTTTGTGGGGGGTGAAGAGAGGGGTGGTTGTGGGGGTTAGAGAGGGAGAGATGTTTTGGAAGGAGGGGTAGATATTTATATTCTTGTTGGCGTAGAGGTGAGGCTCGGGTAGTGTGGGTGTGTGGTTCGATGGGACTGGAGAGATGGACAGGGGTGTCTTTTTCAAAAAAAAATTTTATTCCCGCTGGTTCTACTACTTGGGTAAGTTCTTTTATTATGCATCATACATCGAGATTTCTAGGTATAACGTTTCTCAATAACAATTACAAAGGAATAATTTACCATAAAGGGGGGCGTCCACCAACCACGACAAGGCTGTGACAAGCGCTGACATGAAAGTTCCAGTCAGCGCTTGTCGCAGCCTTTTCGTAACAAGGGGGGCTTTACGACAGCGTTGTCTGGGCGTGTCGGGAAGTGCACGCTCCACGACAAGAGTCTAGTCGTGGGAAAATCGAATATGTTCGATATTGTCGAAGCCTTGTCGGAAGGCTCCCGACAAGCTTCCAATTGTGGCCTTGTTGTGGCCTTGTCGTAGACTCTTGTCGGGAACTTGGGTCCACCAACCACGACAAGGCCTCCAATCGTAGGCCTGTCATGGACCTTGTCGGTAACCCATTCGCGTAGCCTTGTCGTGGTTATTGGACGCCACCCTTCAGTAATGGCACACTAGATCCTACTACTTTAGCTATTCCTTCGGAGTGAGGTTTGTTTGATCGAGGTAGTGTGTGTGTGTGGGGGGGGGGGGGGGGGGAATTAGAGGGGTGTGGTGTTTGTGTGTTGGGGTATGTGTGTGTGCGGGTATGTCGAGGTCGGGCAGGGGGGGGTGGTAATGGTAAATGCACGTCGCGTCTCCGCGACACGCACCACGCCACCTAGCGACGGATATTGACGACGATCAGACCGGAAATGATCGCTGACAGCGGCTGAAGACCACGGAACGCGCGTTTTACCTGACAGCCGCCAGGGGGAGCAGCAGGACTCGGGGGCAGATTGAGGACGGGAGGTTTGAAAGTCTCCTACTGAAAACCAGGGGTATGTGGGCAGAACAAACGCAATCGTATTCAACGGAAACTGGCTTCCTATCGTTGTACGTCAGAAATACGCGGTGAAGTTATTGTTCACATGCAATCCTGGTGCCGTAGGCAGAGGGATTTATCCTACCCCTAATATAAAATCCCATAGGCTTAACATTGGGTTTCCGTATGTCACGCTAACTGGCATACAGAGTTTTATATGCCACTAGTGGCATACAGCATTATTATCACGTAATATTCCAAAATCGAGGAGATAGGGTAGGATAAAATCAAAACCCGATTCGTTTTAATCTTGCCACCGCATTCCACTCCTGAAGTTTTGGCTCCGGACTTCACTCGGCTTTGCCTCATGAAGTCACTTTGTCAAACTCCAGTCGTGGAATACTGTGGACAAGATTAAACCTCATCCAGTTTTACGATAGTATGTGATCAATGATTTTATAAAGTATTTTGTCGTACGAAGACAGTCAGCCTGTTTTAGTATTATTATAAACCGCAAAATGGCGAACTTTGAACTAGTTACGTGATCACATACTCCGTACGCCACAGTGTGACGTACGGGTATAAATACGGCATGAGTAGGAGCGGGTAGTATAAGAAGTATGACAATATATATAACAATAAATGATATACTTACAATACTCATATCCCATATCTCGATAAACGACACGTATCGATATCATCATGATGTTAGAAATAAATAGGATCAATTTTCTCTTGTATGAAATTGTTCAATAATAACAAAGTGTAAAATTAGTTTTAAATTTGTTTTGATTTGGAGGCAAGGACGTCGCGTGTATGCACGAGGCATCACCAGTTTACAAACAGCCGCACAGACGCATTTTGCTTATACAAGGTAGTCCTATTTTCCATTGTGTATATGCTTCATCTATAGACGTTTAAAATATATACGACCTGGGTACACACGTCCCACACACTATATTTCTCTTCATAAATGGTTTGCGGTAAATAAAGCCATTACGCTGACGTATAGAAGAGGAAACGTGTCACTATACAGCCTATACTTGCACTTACGTGATGGCGTATATATCATAAAACTGATGTGGTTTTTTTTGCAGTGATAATCGCGAAGACAGTTGTATCACGATGCATAAATTCAAAAGTTATTATGCACTCTCATACTAGTTGTTCTTATTCTAAGAAGTGAAATTTGTTTCCTTGGAAAAAACCTGTACTGCCAGGGTGATTGTAACACCCCTAAAATTAGTAAAATGCGCACCACTAAATAGATAATCATAAAAACAAAACGGAGTAGGGAAAGATACGATACTATTGAATTGTTCTATGGCTGGTGGGTACGGGGGTGAAGGTGTAGGGACGCGGGGGTAGGGACGTTATGGGGGGTGGGGTGTTATGGGGGGTGTTATGGTTTTTTTTTTAGAGGGGGTGTTATATGGGGCGTTGGTGGATTACTGATCGGGGGTGTGAGCGATGGCATCGGCGCTGCCCGGATCACCGACGATCCTGTTTGCGTTTCCAGTTCCGGTACAGCGCGGTTGCGCGGACTAGCGGCGGGATAACTGACTAATCCGCTGGTATCATAACCCGGGCGGCGGGCGGCGCGCGGCGGGCGGCGGGCGGCGGGCGGCGGGCGGCGGGCGGCGGGCGGCGGGTGGCGGGCGGCGGGCGGCGGGCGGCGGGCGGCGGGCGGCGGGCGGGTTAATTCCCCGCCTCTCCCCGCCTTTAATCGCCCTGTCCGCCGTCTTGACGCATTAATATGGAGCGCCTGCCATGAACGGGAGAGCGATCAGCCGGGGGGCGGGGTCACGGGGTCAGGGGGGAGGGGGTGGGTGCAGTAAGACGTACGGCCACTTCAACTCCGCACACTGCCAACCTCCCAGAAACAAGCGCATCTAGACCCAAAACGAGGTTCTGCGGGAAGTTGCCATTATTACCCAGCATTCCCCTTTACAAGGAAGTCGCCATTATTACCCAGCATTCCCCTTTACGGGGAAGTCACCCTTATTAAACAGCGTTCCCCTTTATGGGGAAGACACCATTATTACCCAGCATTCCCCTTTATTGGGAAGACACCATTATTACCCAGCATTCCCCTTTATGGGGAAGTTGCTGTTATTACCCAGCACTCCCCTTTATGGAGAAGTCGCCGTTATTACCCAGCATTCCCCTATATATAGGGAGGTCACCATTATTACCCAGCATTCCCCTTTACGGGGAAGTCACCCTTGTTAACCAGCGTTCCCCTTTATGGGGAAGACACCATTATTACCTGGCATTCCCCTTTACGGGGAAGACGCTTTTATTACCCAGCATTCCCATTTACAAGGAAGTCGCCATTATTGCACAGCATTCTCATTTCCTGGGAAGTCGCCGTTATCACCCAGGATTCCCCTTTAAGGGGAAGTCACTGTTATTAACCAGCGTTCCCCTTTATGGGGAAGACACCATTATTACCCAGCATTCCCCTTTATTGGGAAGTCACCGTTATTAACCAGCGATCCCCTTTTATGAGGAAGTCCCCATTATCACCCAGCATTCCCCTTTACGGGGAAGTCACCGTTATTACCCAGCATTCCCTTTTATGAGGAAGTCGCCATTATTACACAGCATTCTCATTTCCTGGGAAGTCGCCGTTATAACCCAGCATTCCCCTTTAAGGGGAAGTCACTGCTATCACCCAGCATTCCCCTTTATGGGGAGGTCACCGTTATTACCCAGCATTCCCCTTTACGGGGAAGTCTCCGTTATTACCCAGCATTCTCTTTTATGAGGAAGTCTCCATTATTACCCAGCATTCCCCTTTAAGGGGAAGTCACTGTTATTACCCAGCATTCCCCTTTATGGGGAAGTCACCAATATTACCCAGCATTCCCCTTTATGGGGAAGTCACCCTTATTACCCAGCATTCCCCTTAAAGCCACAATTCCCCTTTATCCCTCACCCCCAGCCGTATTCTTCCTCTATTCCACATCCAACTCGAGCTATTTGAATCCCGCCCACAAACTCTCTCTTTTGCATACCCCCCCCCCCCCCCTCTCCCCATACACACCCCGCAGCGCCTCCCAGTGGACTTTACGGACATTATAGCCGGATGTGACGTCAGCGGTTGACGTTGGCGTGACGTATTGGGGTAATTAATCTGAGCGGGCGGCGGCGGGCGGCGGGCGGGAGTTGGCGGGCGGTGGGCGGGTGGCGGCGGGCGGCACTGTCTTCACGGCTGACTGGTTCACGGTCACGGTCTGGTGGCTTCTGATTTACTGAGCGACTGCATGTGCGACTCATTGTGCGACTCGATGAGCGGCGACTCGCTGCCGCTTCCCGCCAGCTGATCACGTGACTTCACGAGCTGCTACACGGGGGCACCACTGGTATCCACTCCTTTCATTTAACCCTTCATCGATGGGTAGCGCTTGTTGCATATTTAGTAGAAATCGAACGTGAGTTAGACTTGTCAGTGTTTATGCCACGACGGGAAGGTCGTGTATTACTACGCGAAGCGTTAGCTGAGTGTAGTGAGGAACAGACCTGACCAGAGTGGCATGGACGCTGACAAGTCTAACTCGAGTTCTGTGTATTCATCCTACCCAGTCTCCATGACTTTATGATATTAGGAAAGTCTGACTCGATTCCGTCCATGTTTGACAGCTGTCAGAATTTCTGCTCTGCAGCCGGAACTATTTACACAGGTGAATAATTCCTAATCGCTGATTGGTCGTTCTTTTTGTTTCTCTAGGTACATTGATTTTACTTTATGTCATGGCACGCCATATAAAATGTGCCTATGTTAAATCAATGCCGGTTCAATTAGGGGTAAGATAACTTAAGGATTCGCACAGTCTGGGGTCTGGTGACAAAAGGATAACTTGAATAACTGCCATCGTCCTGTGGAGAATTTTGATTGGACAATAGGAAAAAGCAATCCGTTATTTCAACCTTTTATGGGAGTTGATACCATATACTTAATGCAGTGATGTTCCTCTAAATATCAACTCTACAGGAAGTTATCCAGGTAAATACGGTATGGGGGATATCTACAGGAAGTTATACAGGTAAATATGGCATTGCACAATTCTACAAGAAGTTATCCAGGCAAATACGGCATCGCACATGATTACAGGAAGTTATCCAGGTAAATATGGCATCGCCCATGTGTACAGGAAGTTATCCAGGTAAATATGGCATCGCCCATGTGTACAGGAAGTTATCCAGGTAAATATGGCATCGCCCATGTGTACAGGAAGTTATCCAGGTAAATATGGCATCACACATGTGTACAGAAAGTTGTCCAGGTGAATATGGCATCACACATGTGTACAGAAAGTTATCCAGGTAAATATGGCATCGCCCATGTGTACAGGAAGTTATCCAGGTAAATATGGCATCACACATGTGTACAGAAAGTTATCCAGGTGAATATGGCATCACACATGTGTACAGGAAGTTATCCAGGTGAATATGGCATCACACATGCCCGCACCAGACACCACAACAAACTATGTCACATATCTTTACATCCTTACCAGACTACACACTAACATAGTCTGCTCAATCTATGTCAAATAGTGTTACATACTCACCATGCGCTACACACTGACATGGTCTGCTCAAATTATGTCACATATCGATGCTCGGGTCAATCTATGTCACATATTGTTAGTCTGGTCAATCTTTGTCACATATCGATGGTCTGGTCTAAACACTATGACAGCCTGGTCACTCTATGTCAAATATCTTTATATCCTCACCAGACTACTCGCTATTCACTGACATGGTCTGGTCAATCTATGTCACATATCGTTACACCCTCACCTGGGGGCTGTTGCTCCACATTTTGCAGATCACAGAAAAGCGATCCGCGATCGTTGATCCCGATCTTTTGCAGATTGCAATATGACTATGTCCCCATCTATATCCAATTAAATATCTAACAATACTTTCACCTATTACACTAGAAATATGGTGCTCTAAAATGTAGCGATACAACATGAAAAAAAACGATACTACATAACACGATCCGGTATTACTGGAGCAACGCTTTTCTCATATTTCTAGGAGCAACGGCCCCCAGGCACTACACACTGACATGGTTGTGTCAATCTGTGTCACATAGCGATGGTCGGGTCAATCTATGTCACATATCAATGCTTTGGTCAATCTATGTCGCATATCTTTGGTTTGATTAAACTATGACACATATATCTTTACATACTCACTAGACGCTACACACTGATCTGGTCTGGTCAATCTAGATGTCACATATCGATGGTCGGGTCAATCTATGTCACATATCATTACATCCTCCCCAGGGCCCCGTTGCTCCATGTTTAAGACAGAGTTGCAGATCGCAGAATAGCGATCTGAGGGCCTAAACATTGCTCCTACAATTTTGCGGATCGTGTCCTAATCACAGAGGCACAATCCCCGCCACATGTTCTTCTAACTATACGAAACAGCAATCCACACCAGCAGGCGTCAGATCAGTTTTAACCACGATGCCATCTGTATTTAATCAAAGAACTAATGAATTTTCCCCTGTCTCATTCAATATGTGCCCTTGAATTGTTGTATCGCTATTGCATCGTTAAAAATTAGTTATTCCGCATGATTTTAGGGATACAATCCGATATTACGGGAGTCAATTACGGGGGATCTAATCAGATCGATAAAGAAATCGTAAAAATAAAATTGCGATCCGATTATAGCTAGCGATACCACAAAAAGTGGAGCAATGGGGCCCTGGATACACATTGAACTGGTCTTGTCAATCTATGTAACATATCATTACACCCTCACCTGGGGTCATTGCTCCACATTTTATAGAACCCAGAGTAGCGATCCGAGGTCAAAATCGTTGATCCCAATCTTTTGCGGATTGCAATATGACTATGTCCCCATCTATATCCAATTAAATATCTAACAATACTTTCACCTATTACACTAGAAATATGGTGCTCTAAAATGTAGCGATACAACATGAAAAAAAACGATACTACACAACACGATCTGATATTACTGGAGCAACGCTTTTCCCATATTTCTAGGAGCAACGGCCCCCAGGCACTACACACTGACATGGTCTGGTCAATCTATGTCACATAGCGATGGTCTGGTCAATCTATGTCACATAGCGATGGTCTGGTCAATCTATGTCACAGAGCGATGGTCTGGTCAATCTATGTCACATAGCGATGGTCTGGTCAATCTATGTCACATAGCGATGGTCTGGGGAATCTATGTCACATAGCGATGGTCTGGTCAATCTATGTCACATAGCGAAGGTCTGGTCAATCTATGTCACATAGCGATGGTCTGCTCAATCTATGTCACATAGCGATGGTCTGGTCAATCTATGTCACATAGCGATGGTCTGGTCAATCTATGTCACATAGCGATGGTCTGGTCAATCTATGTCACATAGCGATGGTCTGGTCAATCTATGTCACATAGCGAAGGTCTGGTCAATCTATGTCACATAGCGATGGTCTGCTCAATCTATGTCACATCGCGATGGTCTGCTCAATCTTTGTCGCATATCATTACATCCTCACCATGTGCTACACACTAATGTAGTCTGGGGAATCTATGTCACATAGCGATGGTCTGGTCAATCTATGTCACATCGCGATGGTCTGCTCAATCTATGTCACATAGCGATGGTCTGCTCAATCTATGTCACATCGCGATGGTCTGGTCAATCTATGTCGCATATCGATGGTCTGCTCAATCTTTGTTGCATATCACTACAGCGATCTCACAGCTTGTCTCGGGAGTAACTCTATTGAGCAGCTCGCTTCCATACTGCCGCCAATGTGAGCTTCTATGAAGAGACGTCAGGGGGCGTGGAGTGTGTCAGCATCTATTACTGTTTATGATCGTTCACGATGGTTCAGTGTGTAACGAGGGGAGACAGGGATGGTAGATGTGGAGAAAGTGAGGGACATCTGAGTTCTGGTTAAGATGTATCGGTAAGGGAGTATGAAGACGGAGTAGAAGGAGGAGAAGGAGAAGGAGGAGAAAGAGGGACAGAGGGAGTGGAGATACAAGCAGAGAGACAGATAAAGTGAAATACCGTGATATGGTGAGACATAATTTAGGAGTGAGAGAGTGTGTTTGTGAAAGGGAGGAAAAAACAGCTGGATATGACTTGAAATCAAATAAAAAGGCATATTGGCGATTTGGCTTGAAAATTAAAATTTGAATATGATGATCTCTAAGTGTTGTAGTACACATATCTAACTTAGAAAATTGGGGGTCACCGTGCTAGTTTTGATTTAGAGATCAATATCATGATAATTTTACTTTACAATATATAGAAATCCTAAGAAGTTACTTTCCATGTAGTGAAACCCATGTCAAGTTTCTCAAACTTTCACAGAAAATAGAAGGTGTATAGTACTACATATTTAGACTTTTAAAATCATAGGTCACCTTTCTTGTTTCCAAGAGAATTGAAGAAAACCATATTTTTTTCAGTACATTTCTTATGCAAATCGAGCAAATGAGAATTAGCCTATTTTACCTTTAAAAATTGGAAAAATTGGAGAAAAAAATTAATGATTTACTCATCTAGAATTAAAATGAATCAGAAAGAACTAGCTTTGACTAATAATTGCCATTATCTAAAAATCACCAGGCGGCGCCTGCGTGAATTGTAGGATATACCTTTAAAGCCCATATCATTTTTATGGTAGCTGAATTTCGATTCTTAGAAAATATTTTTTTAAAAACATTAAAAAGTTGTATTTCACATAGTAAACCCATGCCATTTTATTCAAATGAAAATGGGCCAGTTTCGCCCATTGGGATAGATCAAACTAGACAAACTATTAGATTTTAATCTTTTACCATTAGAAGGAACCATAACGAAAACGTCTGGACTGAAAATTATCAATTTCTTATATCTCCAGATTGCGCCATAGCGAATAGTAAGAGTTGCCTTTAAGAGATCTAGTGAGCAAGACTAAACGCGTTAATAACGAGGTACAGAAATGGAGAGAGACTCTGAGGAAGAGAGAGAAACTACCAGACCGAAGGCTAGAGAGAGAAAAAGAGAGACAGAGAGAGAGAGAGAGAGACAGACAGAGATTAAGTGATAGTTAGTGATGGGGAATTAATCGCTCTCCCGTTGCTTATTTCTGCGCGGTTTTCTGCCTGCTCAATTAATCAAACTGGAGATGTATTTATTGCTCTTTTCCTCCATCAATTACCGAGCATTAAAACTCACCCTGACACAAGTAGGTCAGGAGCAGCTCAACCTTCACAGTCTGAGTCCTTCTGAGCAGTTCAAACTGCTCACAAACAAGTGAAATGTGGTCCTTACACCCAGATCTGAAACGGGGACATTAAGGAGAATTACCCTAATCATGAATATGTAATAATAGGAGATTTCAATGTAAACTACCAGAATGCAAATGCCCCTGATACGAAAACACTAAAATATCTGACCACGGTCACAGATTTACAGCAACACATCACTGAACCAACAAGATTCGGAAACACCATAGATCTAGCCTTTAGTAACATTAGACATATACAGAATAGTGGTGCCCTAAACTATAGTATCAGAGATCACAAAGCCATCTTCATAACGAAAAAGAAATCAAAAGAACATTACACCACTAACAATATTTTAGGATCATACAGGAATTACGATAAAATAAAATTGCAACATGATCTAACAAATAGTGACTGGGACAAATTATTCTCTAATCGGGATCCAAATATGTGCTGGGATATAATTGTGCAAAATATATGCCAAGTGCTAGATCAAATGTGCCCTATACGTAAACTACAATTTCGAAGTCAAGATAACCCATGGGTAACCAGAGAAGTAATTGAGAAAATAGTAGATAAAGATAAATCCTGGAAGAAAGCATTAAAAACTAAGAAACCGGAAGATATGGAAATAGCCAAACGATTGAGGAATGAATGCAAACAAGCAGTTATCAATGCCAAAAGGGATTTCATTGAAACCAATATGCAAGATGACCCAAAATCATTCTGGCGGAAAATTCAAAAACTGGTACCATCTGAACAAAAAACAGAAGGAATTGTACTAGAAGATGACATATCCCATGAAAAAATACCAACACATGAAACCGCAAATTTTATCAATGACTTTTTCACCAATATAGGGCCCAATCTGGCTAGGAAATACAACGATGAGTGGAGAAACACTCTAGGAATCAGAGATGAGCCAGCTGATAAGATCAGAATTACTAATGAGGAAGTTCAAAACCTAGTGAAGAAAATAAACATAAACAAAGCATCTGCCCTTGAATATCTATCAAGTAGAATACTAAAAGACAGTTTTATGGTACTAACTGAGCAACTTGTTCACATTTTTCAACTTACCATAGATACTGGTATATACCCCAATGCATGGAAGTTAGGTAAAATAACACCCATCCCAAAAAAGAAAAACAGCAAGAGTGTTTCTGATCTCCGGCCAATATCTGAATTGCCCCTACCTGGAAAATTAACGGAAAAAATAGTACACAAGCATATGTTAGAGCACCTCACAACTAATAAATTACTAAATAAAGACCAAGGGGGTTTTCTGCCTGGAAAATCGACTATTGATACAATAGCCGATTTCACAGACAAAATCTTTATGAATATGAACAATCAGCAAATAACAATGGCAGTCTACATAGATTACGCCAAGGCTTTTGATACAGTCGACCACAAAATACTTACAGAGAAAATCAATTCATATGGGTTTCATGAAACAACGGGTAGATGGTTAAAAAATTACCTTAGTGGCAGGAAACAGTACACAATAGCCAACAGCATCTCCTCCAGCCCTCTGAATGTAACCTATGGGGTACCACAAGGTTCAACCTTGGGCCCACTACTTTTCCTTATATACATCAATGACATCAATACCCCTCTCCGACATAGCAATATAAAACTCTATGCTGATGATGCAGTCATATATACTTCGACTCCTGATACTGTGGATACACACAGAAAACTCCAAGAAGACATAGACAACCTACAGCAATGGTGCATGAATAATAAACTGACTATCAATACCCAAAAAACAAAATTTATGAAATTTGGCACATATCAAAGACTTGCGAAAGATGACACCCCCACAATTAGAATGAATAATCAAAATCTGGATGAAGTGAAACATTTTAATTATCTGGGCGTAAAACTGGACCAAAACCTAAACTTCGAAGCCCATATAAACAACCAAATTGCAAAAGCAGGACACAAATCATATCTTTTATCGCAAATAAGGAAATATCTCAGCACTGAACAGGCTATTAGGGTATATAAGGCTAAGGTCCTTCCATTTCTAGAGTATGGGGATATTTTCGCTCATAACTGCAACAAGGAACTATTAAACCGACTACAAATTATTCAGAATAAAGCATTAAAAGTTTGTCTGCATATGCCAAATGAGAACAAATACTGGAGTAGTTCATATTAACTGTAAAATGAACCTCTTGACAGACAGGAGAGAAGCTCATATTATTAATTATGCTCATAAGTTGAGTCATGATGTTGAGAGACTAGATCGAACCGAGAGGATAACACGCGCGGGACAGGGCCCTAGACTATTAGAGAATGGCTTCAAAATTGAAGCCTATAGGAGAAGTGTAGACTATAAAACCACCTATTACTGGAATAATCTCCCTGCTGAGAAACGAGAAATAGGAAGCTATAATGACTTTAAGGCCTACTCAAAAGAAGGTCTCCTTGCCCTTAGATTAGCTTATTAAATAAATGGTACTATCTGGTCTCATAAGAGGGATCCCCAACCAACCACCACCCACATAGGCTATGAGGTGAATATGATGATTCCATTGATTTCTCATTGTAAATACCATCATATATTATTATTATATACAACCAATCTAGCTTGTCGTATATGATGTCTGTTGTGCAAATATGCACACCTATATTGTATATATGTTGCCCATATTATGAATGAAACACTGAAACATTGAACCACTGGCCCTGGAGCCTACTGAAAATAGGGTTATTCTTAACCCTAGTAGAGTTTCCAGAATAAAGAACGAATCAAAAAAAAAAAAAAAAAAGGTAACTAGGTAATTAATATCAAATACCAGTCAAAGGATTCATAGCCAATGCAATGATGATATGAGATCTTAGGTTATTATCATATTGAAAACTAAGTTAGACTTTCTATTTAAACTGAAATACTGAGAATATAGAAATCTTTCATGGATAAACTCGAATTTGAACTATGTTGGATTGTCTCAGATAAACTACGAGGGGAAGTCACATGTAAACTACAGGGAAAGTCACATGTAAACTATGAGGGATATAGTCACATGTAAATTACGAGGGATAATCACATGTCAACTACAAAGGAAAGTCACATGTCAACTATGAGGGATTGTCACATGTAAACTATGAGGGATAGTCACATGTAAACTACGAGGGAAAGTCACATATAAATTATAAGGGAAAGTCACATGTCAATTATGAGAGATAGTCACATGTCAACTATGAGGGATAGTCACATGTAAACTATTAAGGAAGGTCACATGTAAACTACAAGGGAAAGTGACATGTAAACTAGGAGGAATATAGTCACATTCAAACTACGAGGGGAAGTCACATATAAACTATAAGGGATATAGTCGCCCTCAAACTACAAGGGAAAGTCACATGTAAACTATGAGGAATAGTCACATGTTAACTACAAGGGAAAGTCACCTGTAAACTATGAGGGAATGCCATATGTAAACTACAGGGGATAGTCACATGTAAACTACGAGGGTTAGACACATTCAAACTAAGGGGGAAGGTCACATGTAAACTACGAGGGAAGGTCACATGTAAATTACGAGGGAAAGTCATATGTAAACTACGAGGGATAGTCACATGTAAACTATGAGGGAAAATCACATTTAAATTACGAGGGATAGTCACATGTAAACTACGAGGGAAGGTCACATTCAAACTACGAGGGAAGGTCACATGTAAATTACGAGGGAAAGTCATATGTAAACTACGAGGGATAGTCACATGTAAACTATGAGGGAAAATCACATTTAAACTACGAGGGATAGTCACATGTAAACTGCGAGAAATAGTCACATGTAAACTACAAGGGATAGTCATATTCAAACTATGAGAGAAAGCAACATGTAAACTACGAGGGAAATTCATATGTCCAACACACACTGCAGTAAAAATATAAAAAAGGAAAAGAACTAAGCTGAGACATAAAATGAAAAAAAAATGTTTAAACAAAATTTTAAAAATCTGCCCACATACAGCGCCCTCTATGAGGCTACTAGTGGCTGCGCCTGTCGGCGGCCATTTGAAGCTGAGTGTCTGGAGTCAAACCAGCCCCCTCCCCCTCCCTCCCCCCCCCCCCCCCGGAGTGGCCGTAATTGATCACCACTATTCGCAGCATCTCCAATCTCTGTATAGAAGCCATTATTTAAAAAGCCCACACGACATCTCTGCAGGTCTGCTCGGACTTTTCCCACTGGTCTATTTTGTGAAACATATTGCCCTGTCAGATGCTGGGGAGTGTCTGACAACCGTGTTATTATGGAAACTAATAGGATGCTGGAGGGCTGTCGTATATAGGCCTACAGCGGCCTACATGGGCCTACACTGAGATAGCAGTCGGCAGGGTGTGCGACTGTTAACTGGAGGGGAGGGATGTCCAAATACATACAGCTTATTCCTATATACCCATTATTGAACTAACTAGAGTTACATACCGCTGCTGGGGGGTGCATTAAAAATAAGTTATGTGTCGAGGTTGACGTTTTCGTCCCGCTCTCATGTTTTCGTCCCGCTCTGACGTTTTCGTCCCGCTCTGATCACGTGATACAATACAGCAGCGGGACGAAACAATAGCTGTTGTGGTTACTCGATAAGGGTGGCCATTTTCTTCGGAAGTGTTTCAGGTAAAGAATTAAGTATTTTTATCGACATTTAAAGGTACACATGTATATAGGAATAGGGAAACCAAGTACCAGTAAGCAAAAGTCAAAGTTATTCGGTAAGGCTTGGAAAAATTACTGCCCAAGGCTTCAGCTGCGGGCGGTAATTTTTCCAAGCCTTACCGAGTAACTTTGAATATTTGCTCACCGGAACATAGTTTCCCTCTATTATTATATGCCCATGCTGTATAAACTGTAAATATATGCAGCGTTTCGCTATATAATGTAAAAATACTGTACGGACCACTAGTCCATACAGGAAAATATGGACTACCTTTCCAAACACGTTTATTAAAATATTGATTATTAAGCCAAATGAAATAGATGATTTTTTTTAATTTCGGGTATATAGTAAATATAGAACGACCTACCATGCTTGTACAACCAACAAAACCCGATGATATTCCATAATTTGTACGGAAGTCGGCATAAACGCCTCGTTCCGTATGTACCGTGATTTATCATCTTCTTTTGTAGCTTGTACACCATGGTCAGGACGTTCTATATAGTTATCATATACCTGTGGTCGTATATCCTACACATACGGCCTGCTCCTACCCTAATATTTATATCCATACAACACCTAGGTGACGTATGGGGTATTATGTGGCGTACGGGGCATGTACGGCAGCGAAATCCAAAGATTTGTCCAGAAGCAAAGTTAAAAATTGGATATTCTAAGGTGTATAATAATGCGAACACAGGTATACTGTGTCTGTATGTGATAAATACTTGGTTAAATTGAAGATAAAATGAAACCTCTGCATTGACCACATATTTATCACGTACAGCCACAGTAACCCTGTTTCTGTTTATTATTATATACCTGTGGTTGTATGACCTACATATATACTACCCGCTCCTACTTATGGCGTATTTACATCCGTACGCCACACTGTGACGTACGGGGTATGTGATCACGTGACTAGGTAAAATTTCCCCATTTTTAGGTATATAACAATATGAAAACAGGCTGACTGTTTTTGTACGTCAAGATACATGGCAAAATTATTGATCACATACATCCCTCTACCTATGTCATCGGGATGAATATGATCAATAATTTCACCGCGTTTTTTGACGTACGAAGACAGTAAGCCAGTTTCCGTATAAAAGACATTTCCCACAGGCCTATTACTCGGTACCGATCTGCAGTCGGGAACCACCGATCGATTTTTTGGTACATACCAACGCCAGATAAGTGAATGGAAACTAGACATGTAGAGGAATATGAAGATGAAAAATGCAGTAGAAACAAGGCATTCTCAGAACCTTCGCCTGTAAGGCCCGGCGTCCACCTACTACGATAGAAAATTTAGACCTACCGATATGGCTCCGATAAAAAAAAGCAAATATCGGAGACATATCGGGAAGGTGCAAAATCGTAGACATATGTCTAGACATGCTAATCCAACACGCATTGTATGGGTTTTTTATCGGTATCTAATCGCAGAAACGTGGTCAACTGCCCCGATATTAGGTGACCTTCCGATGCGATTTAGGTTTTTATTCGGAGGTGCATCGTAGACCATATCGAAGCCATATTGTAGTAGGTGGACGCCGGGCCTTAAAGAAGAAACCAAAAAGTTTTGGTCAAAATCGTCGTTCCCCACGAGTCTGATGCGGAGTGATACTCACTCAGCTGTCGCCCAGTTCATATCAAGTAGCATTCAAACGAGTTGGAGAATAACAACGAGTTGCTATCACCCTAAGATAAGAGACAACAAACAGGATATAGACAATGGAGAACGGACTGCAATACTTGTAAGGGCATGGAGAATAAGTTCCCAATGTTAAGTCTATGGGAAAAAATACCAGGGGTGAGATAATATTTGATACTGACGTGCAGTCGATGGCGCATCCGACAGATTATAAAGGGAACGCAATTAATTGATGCTGTTTTCATAGGGCACATAGAGTATACAGTACGATCACCAATATTTCCTTTTACGATCAGTATTCCATCTAACTTTGGTTTAGATTAGCCTGTCCTTTTCGTCCTTTGTATGACCTTTCTCTGGCTTAATAATCCACCTAATTATGTCTTGTCATGTCATTTGCCTCGACAAAATACTGAGAAGTCAGAACAGATTATGATAATTGTCCTTGGTAATTCAACTGGATTACCTCTCTGAACAAGAAGATTGAATACAAACACCTATTTCCAATCTGAATACTTTTTTTGTACCAAATATTAGCCAGTATAAAACGACAAAAAAAGTATCATAGACTTGTCTTTGGGGCCATTGTGTTGTAAATAATATGTTAACTTAAGCCTTTATAAGGAGCTGCATACAAATATCTTCATTCAGATAATATCTTTGGTTTGGCATAGTGACTTTATGAGGCGAAGCCGAGTGAAGTCCGGAGCCAAAACTTCAGTGGCGGTGGCCAAGATTAAAACGAATCAGGTTTTGATTTTATCCTACCCTATCTCCTCTATTTTGGAATATTACGTGATAACAATGCTGTATGCCACTAGTGGCATATAAAACTCCGTATGCCAGTCAGCGTGGCATACGGAAACCCAATGTTAAGCCTATGGGATTTTATATTAGGGGTAGGATAAACATACATTCTCAGAAAATTACAATTTCACACATTATACTCCAAATAGATAAAACGCAGGTTATTATAATAAAACATAAGGTAAATGATATAATGATGAAGGTGGTATTTCATGCCATATTAATGATCGCCGATACTCAGATTCTTCCTTCACAAGTCATCTCCAGTCGTATACAGAAAAGATACCCTTTACTATTCTTTTAAACTCCTTAGTACTATTCAATATTTGTGTTGTAAATAATAGTTTGTCCCACAGTTCGTTGCCTCGATAGTATGGGGACCTGAAATAAGTACTACTGGCAATCCTTTTTTTGCGGAAATTGATGTTTCGCTGACTTCTTGTATTTCTAACCCTCATATCTAAATTATTTAAAATCTTTGATTGTTTGAACATCATATTTATGATTTATCGTCGGAGTTATCGTATCTGTTAGACCAGAACCATAAAAGAACGAACTACACTCGGGTGTAGTCCAATACTATGCTATAGAAACTGACCTGCAGCAACTTGATACTTGGATAAGACAAAATAAATTAATTAATTTAATTCAATAATCAGTTAATTACAAGAAATCGAACGCAATGTGGTTTAGTAATAAAAGGAACACAGATATAAAGAAACCTTATAAAATGGGGAGCAATGTATAACATACAGTTTAAATTTACCGTTATCTAGGAATTATGATTGATCGCAGGCTAAATTTAAAAGCGCAATTTGAAAAATATATCGAAAGAATTTCAGTTTAAGTTTTTCAAATAGAGGGAAAATCAGTAACATTTTACCTGAAATGGCAAGGTTAAAGTTGGTGAAACAAATGCTACTACCTGTACGCGAAGTTCTGAAGAGATTTGTTTAAAGCAAAAGAAACCACAAACTGAAAAGTTCAAGAAATCAGCAATTTATATAGGTACAAAACTATTGGGAAAATAACCCCTAAGTGTACAAGAGAAAAGATATGGAAATAGTTTTAAAACACATGTAAAGGAATTTATGATGACTTGACGTAATAATCTATACTTATCTGTGCTGTGTCGTACATCATATATTATCTTTTATATAACACTATATATATATAGTTCACGATTGTTTGTATGTTCTACGGAAGATCATATCGTTAGATATGAGTACACATACTTTGGGATTGTTTGAATAAACACATCTTGATAATAAAAAAAAATTCAACAGCCTCAAGAATCTTTGTAATGGGAACAGGGAAATTCAGTGTATGCTAATACTATATACGCAGTCCTGTGTTATGAACGTTACTATGCTCAATACGCTATGTATAGAGGGTGAAGGCTGAGCGTGCGGGCATGACGGGG
This sequence comes from Alentia gelatinosa, assembly GCA_950022655.1. Classification (NCBI taxonomy): domain Eukaryota; kingdom Metazoa; phylum Annelida; class Polychaeta; order Phyllodocida; family Polynoidae; genus Alentia; species Alentia gelatinosa. Next base: position 175,028,414 of record OX465579.1, read on the forward strand.
CAGAGTGACGGAGCTGCTCAGGAATCACTCAGAACCTCGCAGGTTAAATGGCCGGCGGTGTGGTTTCGGGTTGGAGGCGTCCAGGGACATCAGAATGTATGGATTGGGAGCGCCCTGACGTTGGGGTCGTGTTGGGGTTGGTATTGTCCACTGTGTGACTGGGTGGGGTACAAAGAATGATGAATATGTGTATAGGTATGGACAGTGTGGGTGTGTAGGTGAGGGGTATGTGTGGGGTACAAAGAATGCTGAATATGTGTATAGGTATAGACAGTGTGGGTGTGAAGGTGAGGGGTATGTGTGGGGGTTGGTATTGTCCACTGTGTGACTGGGTGGGGTACAAAGAATAATGAATATGTATAGGTATAGACAGTGTGGGTGTGAAGTGTAGGGGTATGTGTGGGGTACAGGAATGTTAAACCTGTGTATAGGCTTGGACAGTGCGGGTGAGAAGGGTAGGGATAAGTGAGGGGTACAAGGAATGCCGAATATGTGTATAGGCCTGGACAGTGTGGGTGTGTAGGTGAGGGGTATGTGTGGGGTATAAGGAATTTTAAACCTGTGTATTTATATAAAACGTCCTGACCATGGTGTACAGGCTACAAAACGGGATGATAATTTACGGTATAAGGCGTTTTCGCCGAGTTCCGTACAAACCGTGAATTATTATCGAGCTGTGTGGTCTGTACATGCATGGTAGGTCGTTCTATATTTACTATATGTACCCAAAATTAGGGAAAAATCATTAATTTATTTTGGCCTAACAACTAATATTTAGTCAAAGTGTATGATAAAATGTTCCGTATTTTCCCGTACGGAACATTGTTCATTACGGCATTTTTACGTTAAATGACGAAACAGTGCATATTTACAGTATATACGGCATTGGTATATAGTAAAGGCTTAAAAGGTGTGGGCGTGAAGGGGAGGGGTATGTGGGGGTACAGTGATTGTTTATCCTGTGTATAGGCTTGGACAGTGTGGGTGTGAAGGGTAGGGTTATGTGTAAAAGGAATGTTAAACCTGTGTATAGGCTTGAACAGTGTTGGTGTGAAGGGTAGGGTATCTATGGGGTAAAAGGAATATTGAAACCTCTCTATTAGCTTGGACAGTGTTGGTGTGAAGGGTAGGGGCATGTGTGGGGTAAAAGGAATATTGAACCTGTGTATAGGTTTTGGCCAGTATGCATATGTAGTAGTTTCACTGCTTTTCCACTTTCACAGCAATATGCGGCGAGTGGTACAAGAACACTGTGATCGTCATTAGATTCGTGTAAATGGCATTTAGAAATATGCTTTTAAAAGATTGGAAAATGAAGAGTTTTATCTCATATCACATTTAGTCAAACGACTGAATGACAGCATCTGGAAATGGTGTACTGAGCATGGGCATGTGGCGTTCCAGTGGGCTCACTAGAACTCCCTATTGCGGTGGGGTCTTGTGGAGGGGGAGGGGGGGGGGGGTTGTAGCCACACAGGAATCAGAGGGTTGTCCGGACATTGCGGGGTGCATGCGGACGTGAGATTGGGGTTGTAACAGTAGATTGGGTGGTAGGATAAGAGGGCCGTGGGTCGGTTGTGTGTGGCCCGGCAGTTCCGGCGCTCTACTTCCTGCGGCCGCTTGTATCTTTGCCCAAAGCTGCCTGTTTGGGCCCAAATCTGGCCCATACATCAGTTTTTGAAATATCCTAAATTCTAAGGGCTTTTTGGGGTATTTTATGTTCTACTTGTAAATAGAGATGAACATATTTATATGGTGAATAAAATCCTCTACTTTCTATTGTTATCTATGTCAAACCAGACGCAGTCTCTGGGATTACTTCCTACAGTGGAAAGCACCTCATGTGTTGCAGAGTTTTGTTTTGTCAACAATTTCCACGTGCTCCTCTGAACGGGCAGTCTAATCAACTGTGGATTCCCATTACAAAATGGTTTAAGTCTGAAAATGAAACAGCAGGATTGTCTGTGAAGCTTTATCAACATGTCCCATATTTTCACACTCCTGCATGTATGCATTTAAGCTAAGAAACCAAATCAATCATTTTTCATCCACTCTATGAGTATTCGTGGTAGATTCTCGTGATGTATTATATCATCTAGATGTATTTACCCTTTCCCTGCAGCACCCAGTTCCCCTGCTTTTACCTTGGTGACTGATCATATTTTGTTATTCCAAATCAAAGGTCAATATGGCTCTTATACATTGTCAAAATTTCTTTTAAATCAAACAATTATCGGTTTATCTATTGAATTTTGTATAAAAGTATCAATGATGCCTCTAAGATGCCTGGAGGCATCTTCCTGCCGTAGCCAGGGGAATGCCTGCAGGCATCTTCCTGCTGTTAAAGAAATAAGAATTATTATGTTTGAAAAACCTTATAACGTATAACTACTACAATTGCAGGCTACACAACACTAGGAATCTGAGCTTTGTAATAACCGTGGTGTTTGGAAGACTGCGACAAATGTACGCGAATATACAAAAAAAAAAGAAATATGTGAATTTAGATCTGGGAGGAGTGTGGCAGAGTGTGTGTGTTGGGTGGGTGGGGTGGATGGGGTGGTAGGGGTGGATGGGGTGGGTGGGGTGGTAGGGTTGGGGTGGTAGGGGTGGATGGAGTAGGTGGGGTTTGTGGAGTGGGTGGGGTGGATCTCGGATTAGGCCTGGATTAGCCGCCTGGAGATGTAGGTTAATACACGGGCTGAGGATGAAGATTAGGAACGTGTTACAGTCAGAGACCTGTAGAAACTCTATAAAACCTTTTCCAAGCTGGTCTTAGCCTCTGATAATGTTGTCGGCCACAAGCGAGGGTAAAAAGTCAGAAATTAGCGATTTTTGGCCCACCTCTTGACAAAGTCACAGTCAGGAGCAGGCAAAATTTATGACAACACAGGCGGCCAAGGAACTGGAGGAGGGGAGGGGGAGGGGTATGAGGAGGTGTAGAGTTACAGGGAGTGGCTTGGGGCCATAAACAGTAGATGTCTTGGATGAATTCAATATGTGTCAACCATTTTGGTATCTAACGGGTTTTATACAATGTGTAGTGAGTCCACATACATTTTCAATAGGGGCTTTCTATACTATGAATAATGAATAGGGAGTGTGTATGGACATACCCGGAGCATACAGATATGTTGTATGCTCCAGGTTGCAAAATCCGGCGCATACGGAAAAATAGTGCATTTGGAAAAATAGTGCGCACCTAGAATAACTAAATAACGCTCGGATATTACTACGCGTCAGCTACTCGGAGATTACGGCCACTCGTACATAAACCAGTCAATATTGTGTATGTATTACCCATGATGTGAAAATTGATCGAGATGAAGTGTAACAATAATATTTGCCCAGAAAAAGCCAACGAGAAAAGGGTTGTCTAAGACAATGCAAGCTACTGTTGACATCCATGCTTTCGGGTGCACCCCTCTCATAAGATCTCCCACTCTCTAAGTCGTAATCTGTACAAGGTTCTCACTGCGCTCTATAGGAGAAGAATCTATAACGAACTAGGCTTAGAGCCTTGAGAATCCACTGGCACACAGTATTCCCGCTAGGTGGCATCATTGAATCTTTGGTTGCATTGATGTATGCCTTTAGCACAGGAGGCAGGCCAGTGGATTCTCAAGGCTCTAAGCCTAGTTCGTTAAGAATTCCTCTCCCATAGAGTGTATTGAGAGTACTATAGAGGAAACCCATGAAAGTTTAGGGTCTGAGCCCGTATCCCATCTAGTTTGAATCACATAGTAATTCACAAGGCAAAGCCGAGTGAATTACGTAGTGATTCAAATGAGATGGGAACGAGCTCTGACCCTAAACTAGAATGGGCTTCTGAATTTATCTCACCCTTAATATTGACTAATGGGCTAACATTTGTGACATTTCCCCCATTGGATATTTTTCATAAATATCTAATAGGCATTAGATACGAGTTCCCAATGTTAAGTCTATGGAGAAAAACTATCTGGGGTGAGATAATATAGAGGAAACCCATGAAAGTTTACGGTCTGAGCTCGTATCCCATCGAGTTTGAATCACGTAGTAATTCACAAGGCAAAGCCGTGTGAATTGCTATGTGATTCAAATGAGATGGGAAAGAGCTCTGACCCTAAACTTGAATGGGTTTCTGAATTTATCTCACCCCTAATATTGACCAATGGGCTAACATTTGTGACATTATCCCCCATTGGATATTTTTCCTAAATATCTAATGGGTGTTAGATACGAGTTTCCAATGATAAGTCTATGGAGAAAAAATATCTGGGGTGAGATAAAGAATACGACTTAGAGAGTGTGAGATCTTATGATCTTATGCCACTTAAAGCATTCATTCACTAGTTGTCGGTGGGTTGTCCTTTCTGGGTCATTCCATGGAGGAGGATCACGCGGACAGATCCAGACATCAACATGATTGACACACATTCTAAATGAGGCGTTCAGGAGTTCAAGCACATGCAAATCAGGGCCCACGTGTCTACAGAGCCCCACAACCCCTCTCCTACATCATTTCCCCAACTCGTCCTCAAAGTACCCCCCTCCACCTCCACCTTCTAAACCCGAGGACCCCCACCCCTGCCTCATACACACAACCCCCTACCTCCCGCTCCTGTGAGAAAACCCCTTAACCAGCTTAAAGCCAGAAACTCGACGATTTCTAGAATCGCCAACAAAAAATGACGTATATCTGAGCTATTATTTCATATTTCACCTGATTATTGCCGCAGAGATGCTAAATTATTGATGGGAGATATTACTATGAAATAATATCGCACAAACACGCAAATTTGTGTTGGCGAGTCTGAAGATCCCTGCCGTTACTCGTTTGGTGTGTCCCCGGCATAAAGCCGGAAACAAAACGAGAAATTCGGCGATTTCCAGAATCGCCAACACAAAGTGGCGGCTTTGTGAGATGCAATTTCATAATTACCTGATTATTTCTTCTGAGATGCTACACTATCAGTGGGTGATATTACTTTGAAATAATAGCTCACATACACGCCATTTTGTGTTGGCGCTTACGGAAATCGCTGCGTTTCTGGCTTGGTGTGTCTCCAGCATAAAATTGGAGACACACCAAGCGAGTATTGCAGTGATTTCCATAATCGCCAACCCAAAATACCGTACATGTGAGCAATTATTTTCATGATTATTCCTTCTGATACTCTAAACTATCGGTTAGAGATATGACTATCAAATGATATCTCACATACTCGCCATTTTGTGTTGGTGATTACGGAAATCGCTGCATTTCTCGCTCGTTGTGTCTCCAGCATTAAACACCCTCAATCCAGAGACACACCAAGCAAGAAACGCAGCGATTTCGGGAATCGCCAACACAAAATGGCTTATACGTGAGCTATTATCTCATACTTCACTTGATTATTCCTTCCGATACGCCAATTTATCGATGGGAGATATTGGTAAGAAATGGTGGTGCACAAACTCACCAATTTCTGTTGCCGATTCAGGGGGCTGTTGAATAAACTACGAACGAGAAAAATATATCCCAGTATTGTCTTTGGGGCCATAGTGTTGTATAAAGTAATGTGTTGTAAGCATAAGATGTTTTAATGATAAAAGTAATCTAAAGCCTTTACAAGGTGTTGTATACAAATACATTCATCTAGAAAATATCTTCTGTCTTGTCATACAAAACTGAATAGGAAAAAACATCTAAGATGTCGTTTATCGTTGGAGTTATCGTATCGTTCAGACCAGCACCAGAAACAAACGAACTTTATTCAACCGCCACCAGGAGATCGCTGCCGTTACACCCTCGCTTCACACACACCTACACACACACCTACAAACACACGGTGAGACTGCAGATAAGTGAGTTGTGCGCATGCTCAGGGAGGGAGGAGGCATGTCGGGGGTGGGAGGGGGTTTGGGGGGAGGGTAGGAGTCAGGTTGGGATGTTCTGGGTGGCTGGAGGGTAGTGGGGGTAGATTTATGCATGCCGATGATAGATGACTGGATCTCTGAATCCATCTCGATATGAAAATCATCCCGCTCTTGTGCCAAATGTGAAGCTATTGTTATTGTAGTTCATTTAATCTGATCATATTCACCTCTATTTCTGATATATAGCATTTCGTATTTTGGAAAAGCTAATATATGTGGTTAGGAATTTTCCCAAGAGAAACATTGATGAATATATATGTCTTTGTACGTTTATGATCGAATTCTATGATACTTGGTAACAAATTGTAATTAAAGTCTTTAACAATTCATATTTCTTCACCTAAATCAAAACAGTGACTCAGCAGATACGAACCAAAGCAAACACAAATTCCAATAGCGTGGGGCCGCTTTCGTTTCAGAAGCCACGCTGTTGCCTACCCCAGCCACGCTTCAGTTTTATTGATTTTATTTTACACATTTCGAAATAAAATTCAGGACATCATGCCATTGTTTCCTAAATGTGTTTGTTTCAGTCATTAATCTTTTATGCAGAACGAATCCCATTGAGTGTCAAGAAATGAACAGTTTTACCAGTGATACGAATTAAAGTCATTGTGACAGAGAGATTGAGTGTCAATAAATGAACAGTTTTACCAGTGATATGAATTAATGTGACTGTCACAATGACATTGGTTGTCCAGAAATAAACATTTTTACCAGTGATACGAATAAACGTCTTTGTCAGAGACACATTGATTGTCAATAAATGAACAGTTCTACCAGTGATACGAATTAATGTGACTGTCACAATGACATTGGTTGTCCAGAAATAAACATTTTTACCAGTGATACGAATAAACGTCTTTGTCAGAGACACATTGATTGTCAATAAATGAACATTTTTACCAGTGATATGAATTAATGTGACTGTCACAGAGACATTGAGTGTCAATAAATGAGCAGTTTTACCAGTGATTCGAATTAAGGTCATTGTGACAGAGACATTGAGTGCCAAGAAATGAACAGTTTTACCAGTGATACGAATTAATGTGTCAAGAAGTGTTTATTTACATGTTACAGAAAATTTCGTTTCCCGGAACATCTTTTTATCATAATATGGTTATTATTACTACATCTTGATTGAATACATACACAATATTACCATGATTTCGATCTGTGTGGCCGTATTCTCCGCGTAGTTGACGAGTATTGTGTAGCGTCAACTACAAGGAGAATACGGCCACACAGATCGAAATCATGGTAATATTGTATTTCATACTCACCTTTTGAGTAATTATCAGGAAAAAAATCTAGTGTATCATCAGAAATTCGACCCTAGCACTGTGCTTTGTTTATATAAATTAGTTCCTTTAACGTCCGCCAGGTGGCCTAAAAAGGCGTATTCTCCTAGGAGATTCCGGAGGCCGTATTCTACTCAGTAGCGATCTGTAAGCTCCATAAGCTTAGAATGGAGACTCCGTAATAGGTGGGTAATAAAAAACAAATGACGTCAAAGGAGAAGAACTAAAAGATAGTGATTCTCATACTTTTCTTCTTGAGCAGTTTATAGGTAGCTGCAGAATTCTTTTTACCATTCAATTAGATGAATTTTAAATCAGAGCAACCATTGAAAGGTCCCTGATGATCTTAAACTGAGTGTGAATTAAGAGAAAGTCAGATAGTACTTTTAGAACCTCTTTTTCTCTGAGACTACAGTGAACAGCCATGTTACTAAGTAGCACATTCAAATGACATTTACCTGTATTTTTGTCGTGATATTTTCTTCAGAAGATTTATTACTCTTTTTGTGATAAAACTTCCCCTTAAGTCTGAAGGGTTTTCTATTTTTTTCTAAATAGTCATTTGGGAAATCTGAGCTACCTAAAAAACCTATGGGTCATTCCAATGTAGCAATAAAGAAAGCTAGCAGCAACAGGAACAATAGCATTGACAGGAACGCTAATTGCACACAAAGATAATTACCATATTTGGTCATTGACGCCACTGCGCATGTCTCTACAGAGGCCCCGGATGTAGCGACAATAGCGCCAGGGGCGGCGATCGCGTACAACTCTACTGGCCCGAGTTGAATTTCTGCTCGCCCCATTCAAATTAGGGAACGTGCTGGGAGCGAGGAGTCGATCCTCTCTGGGGGGAGAGTGACACGGTTCTATAAATAGACCTGAAGGTGGCATCGCTCGCTCTGTGCGAACGACTCGCTAAAAAGGGAACCCTCAAACTGCCTCTAAGTACAAAGAGCTAACGTGACAGACTAAAAAAAAGACATAAGCGGCTTTTAAACAAGATAGCCTTGTTGTGTAGAGGTAGGGAGATGGGAATGCACACTTAGTACATTCACTAATTATGTGATTAAATGTGTGCTCTCCCCGTCCCTCCGGATAGTGACTGGTGGGCAGCGGGACTTTTTTTGGCTCAAGGTCACGACCATGCTGAAGGATAAGGAATGTGTCATTTGGGAATCTTTAAATTTGGCAGGTGTGCATGCCGAAAACTACCCCAGTGAAGAGATCAGAGGGGTTGGAATGCGAGGAGGGAAGAACTTGAGGTAGATCCTTTAACATTTTTACACCGCCGTTTTTTTTTATAACTCCCAGGTGTTATGGGTTTGATTGAAACACTGACAGCATTGTGTTCCTTTGTGTTCAGATATCTATATCGGACAGAATTACGGATTAAGCCCAATGCCCATCTACCGATTTCGGAACATTTATGTACGTTTGTCGGCGACAAACGGAGGGTAATTTGTCTCAGCCGAGCCATCCTAACGAGTCGGTAGATGTAGGACAGCTAGGCAAGGCTACCCAGCGATTAGTGAACACTCGGTTTCTTTGGTTTTTGCCCTCCCCCAGCGATTAGTGGACCATACACAAATTTTATCAGGGTGCGGATCGGTGAGGAGTTACGTAATTTGCCTGCGACAAGGTGACCCACTCCTATACGATTTGGGAACCAATCGTTCCACCCTTAATTGGTAGATGGGCATCTGGCTTTAGGGTACTTTTGTTAACCCTGAGGACAGCACACCAATGCCGAAAGGTAGGCTTACCATTCACTCACCTGCAAATTCCATCCAAAGGCCAATGCCCATCTACCGATTTCAGAACGTTTACGTACCTTTGTCGGCGACAAATGAACGGTAATTTGTCTCAGCCAAGGCATCCTAACGTAGTCGGCCCTAGTAGGATTGCTAGGCAAGGGATAGCCACCGATTAGTGAACCCCCTCCTGGAGATGTTCTTTTGTCGCCGACAGCGGAACATTGGTAAATGAGGCGTGATGGGGTGGCCGACACGGGACGAGGTATTACATAATTTGCCTGCGACAAGTTCAATGACTCCTATATGATTTGTGAACTAATCGTTCAACCCTGAATCGGTAGATGGGCATTGGGTTTAAAGTCAAATGCCCATCCACCGATTTCAGAACGTTTATGTACCTTTGTCGGCGACAAAAGAACGGTAATTTGTCTCATCCAAGGTATCCTAACGGAGTCGGCCGTAGTCGGTAGATGTAGGACAGCTAGGCAATGGTGAACCACCGTTTAGTGAACCACCTCCTTAAGATATCCTTTTGTCGCCAACAAGTTGTGGTTTCTATATTCCAAAATCGGTGGCGAAAAGTTTATCAAGCTGTTGATAAATCCAGTCGCCGACAACGGAATGTTGGTTAATGGTGCTTGATTGGGTTACATAATTTGCCTGCGACAAGTTCACTGACTACTATACGATTTGGGAACTAATCGTTCAACCCTTAATCGGTAGATGGACACTGGGCTTAATAACAATAAAGGCCAATCCAATAAAAACGTTTGTTTTGTGGTATTTCTGTCCCATAGGCTTAACAGTGATAACTTGTTCTCCATTGTTTTGTTTTTGTTATTGGATAAGGTTCCCCATTGTACAGTTAGCGACCTACCACCATACCCTGCCCTTATGGGTATTACAGTCCGTTCTCCAACGTCTATGATGACATATATTCAGTGTGTTGTCCATTCTGTTGGTGTGTAGAGGGATGAGATAAATACAGAAACCAACTTGTCTTGATCAATGTCGTCATTCTCTAACTCGTTTGAATGCTTCCTGTCAAACTCTTTTTTTTTTCTTTTTTTCTTTTTTTTACAGTTTTTTAGACTTTTATCTAGGCTGGTAGTACCCAGCAATATGCAGGCTGGTTTCATTGTACCACCAGTTCTTCTTTAAGCCCATTATATAGATCCCTATTACAGTATGTAAAGTGACTTATTACTGCCTGCCAAATGTTAGAAAGCAATCGCTCTATCCCCCATCACACCCTCCAGAACCATCACAGGGGATTTGTCGTTTGAATGGCTCCATCATTCTCGAGTATCTCCAGAGTAATAATCGGGTGAGGTGCCAAGACAAGTACGAATCGACATGCCATGATTGGACCAGATAAACATAAAGTATTGAATTGAGGTAAATTCAATGAATTGCGGATGAATATTTGATACACTCTTCAGCTGCTGCACTCACTTCGATATCTGACCTGGATAATGTTAGAGACGTGGGGACTGAGGTGGGTGTTTATCGGTAGAGTGGGGAAGTGTACAAATCCAGAGTTGAATATAGTAAATAGTACGAGGATCAATTAAGAACGACAACCAAACGTTAACATGTATCATTACTCTAAACGCGGCGCGAAATGAAAATAAAGAGTGTGAATTTGGTTTGGGAAAATAATTTCTTATTTTTGTGGTAACAATTTTATAAGACCATTTTTTTTAATAATATATGTAGAGAATTATCAAAATTGTAGACTAAGGGTAAATGAATTATAAATATGATAAAAATACATACTAAGATGGAATTATAGGTTCCTGGTATCATTCTGAAAATCTCTGTTCTATTGTTATTATCTCTTCATTTTATTTTACTTTTATTTTTCGTTGACGTGTTCATTTCAATATCTCCTAACTAGATGAGTTCTTCCAATTGAACATTTCCATGTAAGACATGATCATGGTGCATTGATGTACGTATGAGGATGAATGATTATAAGGCAGTATAAGGGTTTAGAAGCAAGGATATTGTTAAACCAAGATGGGAGAATCAAGAATGAATTCAATTCGTAAATACTAATAAGGAAACCAATGAGTGTTTTGTCTTTGTCCTCGTTCGCCATCGAGTTTGGAATGCGCAGTAATATGAACGAGGCGAAAGCCGAGTGAATATTCTGAAGCGCACCAAACGAGATGGTGAACAGGGACTCAGACCAAGTACAAATATGTTTCTGATTTTATCTTAGCCTGGAAATATTTATCTTTTTATCACCTGTTGAGAATGAGTAACCGTACTCGCAAGCCTGTTGAGAACGAGCTCCTAATGTCAAGCCTTTGGACGCTTATTCCAGGCTAAGATAGGTAGTAATATCGTGATGACGGTTGAACTGGAGGGGGCGGGCCATACATTTTGGAGATCTCCAAGTATCTATTATTAAATGGATCGGGTACTAGGTCAGGGGATTGAGGGTATATTTGTCAGGGATTTTTTAGTCTTTTGAATTGAACAACAGGATTTCTCGTATCATAAGAGTAAATCTGTATGTGTACATTTTTTTTTTTTTTTTAAACATTTATTTATCCTGGGTCGTTCTCAATCTTACGATTGGTTTCAATGCACGCCCAGCAGTCATTTACAGTATACATCTCTTCCTTAGGTTTGTAGGTACAGAGGCAACATATGTACAACAAATATATAAGCGATAAGAAAATTTCTTGATCGAGACAGTAATAACATCGTGTTCGCGGGAGGGGCTTGTTTTAAGCGGGTCTATAGAAGATATTTGACAATAACATTATGTAGGATTTGGTACATGATTTGCTATAGTAATACACACAAAGGACGGCTTCCAGAATTTTGTCATTAATACAAAAGTTCAGTTGCATGATGGAGTCAAGGCACCATTTCATTTAGATAGTTCTTTTGTAATTTTTTGAAGTTATCATTTGAGTCTGTGTTCCTTAGGTCTGGTGGTAGTTGATTCCATGCAATGGCTCCGTGATACATTATTGAGCGCTTATAAGTATCTAGGCGAGGTAAAGTTATTTTAAATAGTGGAGCCACATTTGCTCTAGTGATTCTTTGTTGTTCTTGGAGCAATCGAGTGTCCTTTGATTTGATATACAGGTAGTTTAGCACATGCGTCCTTCTTCGATCTTTTAGGTAAGGCATATTTAGTAAGCGATGCAGTGTGACTATATGAGTATGTGGGTGCGCCTGTAGAACCGTTCGCAAGGCTGCATTTTGCAGTACTTGTAACTTGTTCTTGTCATAATAGCTACAGTTGGCATATAGAATGTCTCCATAGTCAATAATTGGTAATAACATTGATTTATAAATTGTTTTTGCCGCCAATTCAGTAATATAAGGCCTTACTTTCTTAAGAAGATATATTTTATGTAGGATTTGACTAGTTAAATTACTTATATGGGCTTTGAAGTTCATGTTACGATCAAGAGTCACACCCAAGTACTTATAGGAGGGCACCCATTGTATGGTTTCATTGTTAAGTCTCAGTACACAGTCCTCATGGTTGTTTCTAGCCAATCTATGTGAAGTTCCGTAGATTACTGATTTTGTTTTTTTGGTATTTATCGCTAGTTTGTTACCTGCACACCATTTGGCTATATTTTTTAGATCTTTTTGTAGTTCTTCTACAATTCCATGAAGATTGCTTCCTGACCTGTAAAGCACTGTATCATCTGCATACAGTAAACATTGGGTGTCCTCGCGGCCCATCTCCCTCTCCAGACAAAACTCCATGTCATTGATATAAATAATGAATAACATAGGGCCTAAAATCGATCCCTGTGGTACCCCACAGGTAATCAGTTTCGAGCCAGACCTTACACCATTTGCATAGGTTGTTTGAGTTCTGTTTTTTAAGTAACTATGATACCAGTTTAGAATTTTGCCTGAGATTTATTAATTTTCCAATACCAATTTCGTGATTTATAGTATCAAAAGCTTTCTTAAAGTCAATATATGTACAAACTGTTAAATTATTGTTATTTATAGCATTAAAGACATAGTTTGTTAAGTTAGCAACAGTATTTATAGTTGAGTGATTTTTCCAAAATCCATTCTGGCAGTCAGTAAGTAAGTTGTTTTGATCTAGGAATTTCATTGTATGTTCATGCATTACTCTTTCAATTACTTTCCCTGGCAGTGGGAGGAGGGAGATGGGCCTCAAGTTGTTCACGTCACAACTACTTTGCTCCTTTTTAAGAGGTATCACAGTAGCATGCTTCCATAAGTCCGGGAAGACACCGGTCATTAGTGACACATTTATCAAGTAGGTGAATTGTCTCAGCAATGCCAGCAATGCATCCTTAAGGTACCTCGAAGAGAGTCCCTCTATAGCTGATGACTTAGTAATGTCAATCGAAATAAGAATCTTTAAGATCTCTTCTTCATTTATTGTAATATCTGTTAGCTTGCTGGCATTGATGGGATCCTGATATGTCCATGGTTCAGTGTGGGACTTTGCAAGAGTAGGGCCGATTCCAGTGAAAAGTTGTTTATATGATCAGCAACCTCTGAGGTTTCTAAATATTGTGTAGAGTAATATATAGCTTAGGAAAAAGTAAACATGAGATGCATAGTACAGTGAAAGTGAAAAAATTGATAGATATATATACATTGTGCAGGGTAATGTTATAGGGTTAGCCCGCAATATAGACATATAATCATACTGGACAAAATGCTTGTCAGGGATTGTGCAGGGTTATATCATAGGGTTAGTCCCCAATATAGACATATAATCATACTGGACAAAATGCTTGTCAGGGATTGTGTAGGGTAATATCATAGGGTTAGTCCCCAATATAGACATATAATCATACTGGACAAAATGTTTGTCAGGGATTGTGTAGGGTAGTATTACAGGGTTAGTCCCCAATATAGACATATAATCATACTGGACAAAATGTTTGTCAGGGATTGTGTAGGGTAGTATTACAGGGTTAGTCCCCAATATAGACATATAATCATACTGGACAAGGTACATCTGATTTACTAAACATAAACCAGCATGTGTAATTATGGATTAAGTCTCATCACAATTTTATCATTCTGTTGTATTGATGCCAAAATCCAAATCTATACACATCTTACTTACACACGATTGTCTACTGATATCTTCCCTAAAGTAATCACTGACCATGTCACCCCCACGTTGATAAAGTCATCATAGAAACACTGCGATATACTAGCTCTATAACCTCAATGTTCACTCTCTGTACTCTCTAGGGTGTGTGTGGGGCAGGGTGCCGGAGCTGACCCTCCGGGGTGTCTGTGTGTAATAACAGGGCCCAGCCACTGATCGTTCATTGATTCATCTCCACACGTTCTCCTTACTGAGTCTCTTATTAGATCGTCAAGTGTGGCTCTAGGAGTGTAAGTAGGAGCTGCTCATTTAGAAGGAGGAGGTTAAGAGAGAGAGAGAGAGAGTGATAACAGGTTTTTAAAAAACATATATATATATATATATATATATATATATATATATATATAAAGTTCTTGTGTTCTAATGGGAATATAAATAGATTCATAATAGTAAAGTATATATATATATAATAATAACCATGACTGCGATTTGGCTGTAAATAGGATTAGCGTTTTATTATAACGGAATGAACGTATTTGTTGAAGAAACATCCTCACCTTGAAAATACTTTGAACCATTTATGGAAAATTCATCCAAAACCTGTCCAACGGGTTCAACCATACAACTAGCTGAACTATAGTTGTTACCACATAAGTCTTTATCCTGACTTAAAGGAACTAAACAATCTTGACTTTGATCAAGAGCAACCTCAGCGCTGGAATTATATGGCAGTCCCAACGAGGATATCTCCTCGCCCACCGAAATGTTAGAAGAACTACAGTCAATAATATTCCTACCCGCATATACATCGAGATTACTATTTTTCTTCCCTCTTGTTATATGGTGGGAAGAAAAAGCCTGATCCTATTTAGAATCGTTTCGGTCAGAAGACTGGCCTCTAGTCTGTTTTTTGCATGATTGAACCGGATGCGACATTGACTACACTCTTGTCTGTAAATGCAATTTTGAAATGAACACCCTTTAGACGTGTTGTATTTCCAACAAATACCTTCAACTTTCGCATCCTGTTTCCTGCCCGTGCTTTTCTTATCTTTATCTTGAATTTCTTTCAATTTTCGCGTCAAATTCACAAATGCATAAGTGGTTTCTTGGTTAAGAAATTTTTCGGTTAGGAAAGAATCGCCATAACCAAACCCTTCAACCCCTAACGTGTCAGCTTTTTCCCTCATAGCGAGATCATATTCAACCACCGATTTTCCCGTGTGGGTTGGCTTGCGGTCTATCATATAAGCTATGTGATCCGCCAGACCCTCTGTGTTATAACCTTGAGAAGTCAGATTCCTCAAAAGCCCCATATCGGCACTTAAAACCTGGTCAAATGTTGGAGATTCACAACCGGGGGGAGAAAAGGAACGATAGAAAAGAATTTAGACTTACGCTTTGTTTTTTCTCCACAATCATGAAGACCTGAACAAGACTGAATGTTCCCTTGAACATGAGGTGGGAAAAAGGCTTTCGGATTTGGATACGAAGGTCTAAGTTTAGGAGCTTGAACCCTTGCTTGTTGCGTGGGCAATGAACCTTGACTCACAACCTCATGGGTGAATGCCTTTTGAATACCTGAAGCCATAGGCGCTTCACCACGCGGCGTTCCTGTCTCATTCTGGTCTGTAGCAAAGTATTATCACCGGGTAATTGAAAACATTGAAAAGCAGAACATAAAGATTGTATATCACTTTTCAGAGATAATATCTCCTTCTTGATACCTTCGTGTTCAAATAAAATAGTATTTACCCATGGTGGCTTAGACCATGTGGATCCCTCACCGCTTCCACTTCCAGATGAACCGCCAATTGCTCCTAAGTTTTCTTCCTCAGCATGAACAACTTTCTTCAATTCCTGCACTTTACATACTGGGCAACCGTCTCTGTGTGACCGAGCATCGTATTCAACTCCACAGGCTTCACACTTACGCATTGCAAAAGTTGGAGTCAAAAGACCCCAACAACGGACAAAAGTCAAGAAAAATTTTAGGCAGGTGTTGAGGCGGTGAGGGATCCTTGAAGAATGAGGATGATCCGTGGTCTTTAGGTCTGACGTAGTCCCTCAGGTAGCGCCCTCTGTTATCGATTCTGTACTCTAGCGGTAGTTGATCTAGGCGTAGCCTCTGACATCTGGTGTAAGGTTCTGGAACCCCCGTCTTTTTATGATAATAAACGTGTTGCTTTATAATTCATATAAATATATATATATATATATATATAAATACAAATAAACATATATATATATATATATATATATATATATATATATATAATGGTAGTGTGAACAAGTACAATTCGACTGCTGCCCAATTTGGTTTTGATGTAGGTTTTTATTTGAACAACTGGTTACAACGTTTCGGCTTCTTAGTGGCCTTTTTCATTATATATATAATGTTTGTTTATTTCTGTGCCCTGTAGACTGACCGTCACCTTTGAGTGGTTGCATTCTAGACTAACAGGATCACAGACAGTATGTTGAAGCAAAGTTAGAATTCTTCTACTTCTTTTTCCTCTTTTAATAGGCAGACAATGGTGAAGAAACGCTTGTTTTCAAAAGATGCAATATTTGTATATTGTTATTTCAGAGAAGTGGTCAGAGAAGTGGTCCCAGATCGTACTCCAACGTGGTGTAGTAGGCGCACTGCGTGAAAACCACCAGTTTATTCATATATACGCCATCGCATAAGTGCATGTATTGGCTGTATATTGACACGTTTCCTCTACTATATGTCAGCATAATGGCTGTATTTCCCGCAAATTGTATATGAAGAGAAATATCGTATGTGGGACATGTATACGCGGGTCGTATACATTTTACGTCTATAGATGAGGCGTATACACAACGGAAAATAGAACTACCTCGTATACGCAAAATCATGCCTATATATACGCCAGGTGTATACATATATAAACTGGCGGTTATCGCGCAGTGGCGTTTGCTCTGGTGACTAGTGTAGATGCCCTCTTAACGCCCACCTCCCCCCCTTCCCCGGCCGGTGCGGTGGGTAAAGATGGGGCGGGAGGCCGGGCCTGGTCAGTGGATTTGGAGGAGGAGTTGGTTGGATTTAGAGGTGGAAACCCGGCGTCAGTGTGTCATGATATATCACCAAATGACCACTGCACACACCCCTCAGGCTCTCCTCTCATCTGGCCGGCCGCCCCTCTGTATTCCCCGTACCCTCATCACCCTCCGTCTCCTACCCCTCCCCCCGCCCCCTCCCCGCCTCCCCAGCCGCCCTGGCCGCAGACTAAGTCATCTCTCTCCCGATGACTGAGTGCAGACTTGGGCGGGATCAAGGCAGAAAGTTAATCTCCCAGGCCCAAACTAGAAATCTGTCGCCGAGTTTGGAATAATCCATGTGCATTAGCTAAAAGGTGCTAGGTCTACACAAAGCAAGCTGTGGTATTTCAATTTTTTTTTTATTGATTATTTTCTGCATCTTTTGGCATGGTAATATCATGCATCGTATATATATATATATATGCTCATACTTTTGGAAACGACCTTTGGGTGTTTTGTATTAAGCTATAGAGTTGCAGCGATGCTGAATAGAACTTTACTGAAAGAGAATATGCTGACCTTCGGCTGCCATAATGATAGCTGTAAAAATTAATGATAATTTAATACAGTGCTCTGCTTTGCACACGTCACTGTATTAAATTATAAGAGCAGTGCAGTGTAGGGCAGAGAGGTATGGTAGAGCAGTGCAGTGTAGGCAGGGAGGTATGACAGGATATAGCAGTGCAAGGCAGAGCAGTGCAGTGTAGGGCAGAGAGGTATGGCAGAGCAGTGCAGTATAGGGCAGGGAGGTATTGCAGGATATAGCAGTGCAGGGCAGAGTAGAGCAGTGCAGTGCAGTGCAGGGCAGAGCAGTGCAGTGTAGGGCAGAGCAGTGCAGTGTAGGGCAGAGAGTTATTACAGGATATAGCAATGCAGGGGAGAGAAGTCGAGTGTAGGGCAGATAGGTATGGTTGAGCAGTGCAGTGTAGGGCAGAGAGTTATTACAGGATATAGCAATGCAGGGGAGAGAAGTCGAGTGTAGGGCAGATAGGTATGGTTGAGCAGTGCAGTGTAGGGCAGGGAGGTATGGTAGGATATAGCAGTGCAAGGCAAAGCAGTGCAGTGTAAGCAGGGAGGTATGGCAGGATATAGAAGTGCCAAGCAGAGCAGTGCAGTGCAGGCAAGGAGGTATTGTAGGATATAACAGTGCAAAGCAGAACAGTGCAGTGTAGGCAGGGAGGTATTACAGGATATAGCAGTGCAGGGCAGAGCAGTGCAGGTATGGCAAGGTATGGCAGGAAATAGCCCAGTGTAGGACTTCACTATACAGGGCAGTCTGGAGCAGTCTGGGAGAGTCTGGAGCAGTCTGAGGTTGTCTGCGGCGGGTCTGGAGCAGTCTTGGACAGGGTAAAGCAGGGCATGATTTAGAGATGGCCGCAGACTCAGTCCTCTCTCTCCTGACTTAAGATCTCACACTCTCTAAGTCATATTCTTTATCCTACCCCTAATAAAAAAACGCCATAGACTTAACATAGGGAAATTTTATGTGGCAGGCCGTGACATAAAGTGTTTTTATGCCACTAGAGTAATAACAATAGTGACCAATCAGAGAGCAGGATGTCAGCTACTATGAAAAAAGTTCTGTTGGTCGTTGACTCAATTTTTATCTTTTTAACAGTAATATAACCATAGACGGGGTAGGATAAATACGAAACCAAACTCAAGTTAGACTTGTCAATGTCTATGCCACGACGGGAAGGTCGTGTATTACTACACGAGGCGTAGCCGAGTGTAGTGAGGAGCAGACCTGACCAGAGTGGCATAAACATTGACAAGTCTAACTCTCATTTGGTTTCTACTAATTACTCTCACTACGCTCTATGGAGAAGAATTCTTAACAAACAAGGCTTAGAGCCCTGAGAATCCACTGGCTTGCCTCCCGTGCTAAAGACGTACATCAATGCAACTCAAAGATTCCTATAATCTCAATGATGCCACCTAGCAGGAATACTGTGTGCCAGTGGATTCTCAAGGCTCTAAGCCTAGTTCGTTAAGAATTCTTCTCCCATAGAGCGCAGTGAGAACCTTGTACAGAATACGATTTAGAGAGTGTGAGATCTTATGAGAGGGTGCACCAGTGCAGGATGGGGCTGAATCATGGCAGAAAGTTTATCTCAGAGGCCCAAATTAAATTAGAAATCTGTCGGTGAGTTTGGAATGATCCATGAGTATTAAGTCAGAGATGCCGGGCGTGTCTAAAGAAAGCTACTAGATTTGAATTTCGTCTATTGAATATTATTTACATTTTTCAGCATGCTTTTACGATATGCTCTATATATGCTAATATACCCAGTGTTGACTATAGGCATTTTGCTAAACAGAACTATGCTAAATAGGCCCCGTACTCAGGCCTACAATCAGGCCACGCTCAGCCCACACTAAGCCTATACGCAGGCCTACACTCAGTAGCGTGCTCAGGCCCATGCTCAGGCCTGTGCCCAGGCCTTTCCCAGGCCTATGATCAGGCCACATTTAGGCCTGCAGTAAGGCTATTCTCAGGCCTCCTCTCAGGCCCATACTCAGCTTATGCTCAGGCCCACAATCTGGCCACATTAAGGTCCATGGTCAGGCCATGCTCAGGCCCATGGTCAGATCATGCTCAAGCTACACTCAGGCCACATCCAGGCCACACTCAGGCCACACTCAGGCCACATTTAGGCCACACTCAGACCACACTAAGGCCCATGCTCAGGCCAAGGTGAGGCCCATACTCAGGCCATATTAAGACCCATGCTCAGGCCACACTTAGACCCATGCTCAGGCCACGCTCACGCCACGCTCACGCCACGCTCACGCCACGCTCACGCCATGCCCAGGCCACATTCAGGCCATACTTCGGCCATGCTTAGGCCGCCCTCAGGCCAGGCTCAGGCTGACTGAGGCGGGCGCAGGTCGACGCCCACGAGGCGGCCGCAGTGGTCGTACATTTCCTGTTTATTTGTCATCTTAGTCGATCTCTGCCTGATCCGCCGTGCGGCAGGCACGGCCTAATCCACACCAGAGGGGACGGGCCTTGGGCGTGCGGGGGAGGGGGGACGGGGGCGAGGCCCTAATCCCGACCGAAGGGGGCCCGTACTAAACCGAAGGCCGTCCTGTAGCAGGGGGAAGGAGGGGGAGGCGGGGGAGGAGGGGAGGAGGAGGAGTGGAAGGAGGCAAGGGAGTAGGGAAAGGAGGGCTAGGCGGGGGAGGAGTAGGAGGAGGGGACGAGGGGCAGAATGGGGGGAGGAGAGGGACGAGGGAGAGGCAAGGAGGAGGTGAGGAGGGCAGGCGGCGGAGGAGGGGAATAGGGGCGTAGGGAAAAGCAGGGAAAGGCAGGGGAGAAGGGGCAGGAGAGGCAGGAGGGGCAGGCTGGGAAGGAGGGGAAGGAGGGGGAGGAGTGGGCGCAGGGGGAAGAGGGGCAGGAGGGGGAGGAGGGGGAGGAGAGGGCGGAGTGGAAGCAGGGGAGGCAGGAAGGAGGGGAGGAGGCGGGGGAGGGGGGACGAGGAGGCGGAGGGCGGGGAAGCAGGGTAGAAGGTAGACTATGAGGCGGTCTTAGGGCGGCGCGGCTATTTCCTCCTGGAGACCCTGAGGTGGATTACGGACCCCGACTCCCCGCCCCACCTGCCCGGTCTGCGCCGAATCCCCGCCCCACCTGCTCGGTCTACCCCGACTCCCCGCCCCACCTGCCCGGTCTACCCCGACTCCCCGCCCCACCTGCCCGGTCTACCCCGACTCCCCGCCCAACCTGCCCGGTCTACCCCGACTCCCCGCCCCACCTGCCCGGTCTACCCCGACTCCCCGCCCAACCTGCCCGGTCTACCCAGACTCCCCGCCCCACCTGTCCGGT
This sequence comes from Alentia gelatinosa, assembly GCA_950022655.1. Taxonomy (NCBI): domain Eukaryota; kingdom Metazoa; phylum Annelida; class Polychaeta; order Phyllodocida; family Polynoidae; genus Alentia; species Alentia gelatinosa. Next base: position 175,049,354 of record OX465579.1, read on the forward strand.
CTACCCCGACTCCCCGCCCCACCTGCCCGGTCTACCCCGACTCCCCGCCCAACCTGCCCGGTCTACCCCGACTCCCCGCCCAACCTGCCCGGTCTACCCCGACTCCCCGGCCCACCTGTCCGGTCTACCCCGACTCCCCGCCCCACCTGCCCGGTCTACCCCGACTCCCCGCCCCACCTGCCCGGTCTACCCCGACTCCCCGCCCCACCTGCCCGGTCTATCCCGACTCCCCGCCCCACCTGCCCGGTCTACCCCAACTCCCCGCCCCACCTGCCCAGTCTATGCCGACTCCCCGCCCCGGCTGCCCGGTCTATGCCGCAGTCCCCGCCCCACCTGCCCGGTCTACCCCGACTCCCTGCCCCACCTGCCCGGTCTGCGCCGACTCCCCGCCCCACCTGCCTGGTCTACGCCGACTCCCCGCCCCACCTTGACTCCCGCCGGCATCCATCTTCCTCTCGGAGCCCGAGATGCGAGACAGAATGCGAAATCACTCCTCGGAGGGTGCAGCAAATCCACGCCACAATCACCACAACCACCATCACCACAACCCTTACCAGTCACCTCCCCAGCTGATGGCTCGACCCGACTGTTCTTGCTTGCAGTGTTAGTGCCGCTTTTCATGTCTGCCTAACACTGAAACTAGTGAAACAGGTCCCAGCAGTAGCATGGCAACAAGCACTTACACCTCCATAGCAGGGTCGGATTTTTGAAACCTGCTAAATTGCCAAAATAAGCTTATTCAAGGTTCATGTTGTATAAACGTATCTCATCAATGTAAAAATGAAATTATTTGGTGCATCTTTTGATAGTCTTTCTTTCCAACATAGGGTTTTGTAGAGCTCTGAGCAATTTTTCCTTCTGAAAATCAACAAAAACCGTGATTTTCTAGTGATTTTCACATTGTTCAAAATCTGGGAGACACAATTTTAAGCCAATTGTATTTATTAACATGTTTAAAGCATATGTCATGAGAAGTGTAGACAATATAATTTTGAAAATTGGTAAAAGATTGAAAAAATATTAAAATGGTGAAAAATATCTAGGACCTTCAAATATTCCAACATAGAGACCCATAGAGCATGTTGTTCAACACCCCGACTTTCAGTGGACAATACTAATGAAATATATTGAGAGAAATTAATTTTCCTTTATTGTACAATGCTGACAAGAATCCTGGCTGTGACACCTGAAAGTTTCAACACAATCGGATTTTCCATTCTGATATCAGAACATTATGATTCCATGATGATATTTTTCCAAAAAAAGGTGTGTTGGACCACATATCTTTAAAGGATGTATAAAAGAACTAATAATCATAATGGAATAGCAAATATCCCTGATTATGTTAAGAACCCCTACCACTCATGAATACCCAGGTTGATTTTTTTCTAAATAAATTTTTTTTACTTTTTTTGGTTCAAAAACTGAAAACGTGTTGTCCGACACCCCGGGGTTATAAAGATATAAAGGATTATAGCCTCGAATTGTATTTTTCTCATTGTTCTGGGCAATTCTATTAACGTGTTGTCCGACACCCCTCGTGTTGTCCGACACCCCTGTGTCGCCCAACACCCCAAATATGGTTCAGAGCTTTTCTTTTAAATCTAATATATGATAAAGGTATTCTGGGTAAAATATAATGTGTGTCACCATATAATATTAGTCTTTCTTAAGTTATAAGCATTTATAACATTTCTTGAAATTTCAAATATTTAGGGGGCTGGACAAACTGCAGTATTATACACAACTTCAAAAGGCTCTAAATCTAAACCATTCATCTGACTTTGTTGGAATAATGTTTTTCTGGAAGGTACTTAGTAGGTGGATAACATAAAATATAAAAAGAAGTATTATTCTAAAAAGAAATTGTGCATGTTTTATCCCATGATCAAAGCGGAATTTAGCAGGTTTCAAAAATCCGACCCAGCACCCCTACAACCACTGCAACCATCCATACGCCATGACCACTGCCACCACCTTCCCTACACCCTACAACAACATAAATACTAATCTCAGATGGAAAAGAGTAAAAAGAGAGGCAGCGGAAAAGAATAAAAAATAGTTTTAAAACCCTCATGTATGGCTAATGTTGAAGTGAAATGAGACGCACATTTGTGTAGATTTATGTGACTGGTGGCTATGTAAACGGGAGTCTTATCCCTGGTTCCCCGGTAGCGGCATATGTGGTCTGATAAAAGCTGCCGCCGCCCGCCTGGCCTCTATACAGATAAATATACATGGAGGGAAGCGGCCCTCGGGGGAGGTGGGGGGAGTGGGTTACCAGGTGGTGCCGGTGGGTGTGTAGACTTGCTCAAGTCTTTGATTAAAAACATTTATTAAAAGATTAAACACAATCAGAATAAAGTTCATTATGGTATGTATCCTTCTCTGACTGGCCCATGAATCAAAGACTTGTTCACTATGAGCAGAATCTCCTGTTTATGGCCCCAAGCCACTCCCTGTATCCCTATACTTCCTCCTACTCCTGCCCCCTCCCCTCCTCCAGTTCCCTGGTCGCCTGTGTTGTCATAGAAATACATTTAGCCTACTCCTGACTGTGACCCGATTAAGACTATGACCCCAAAGTGAGATGGTATCAATCTCCCATCAGATATCTGACCAGTAGCCATGATATCTGTATGGAGAGTGTTAGAAATACTGGCGCTATACAGCGCCAGAAATCTAACACAACTACCGTTTGTACCAGTCCCTGTATCCCAGCGAGGAGGGTAGCCATAGGATGCAAGGACTGGAGCCAGTCTCCTGTATCCCAGCGAGGAGGGTAGCTATAGGATGCAGGGACTGGAGCCTGTCTCCTGTATCCCAGCGAGGAGGGTAGCCATAGGATGCAGGGACTGGAGCCAGTATCCCTGTATCCCAGCGAGGAGGGTAGACATAGGATGCAGGGACTGGAGCCTGTCTCCTGTATCCCAGCGAGGAGGGTAGACATAGGATGCAGGGACTGGAGCCTGTCTCCTGTATCCCAGCGAGGAGGGTAGCCATAGGATGCAGGGACTGGAGCCAGTATCCCTGTATCCCAGCGAGGAGGGTAGACATAGGATGCAGGGACTGGAGCCAGTCTCCTGTATCCCAGCGAGGAGGGTAGCCATAGGATGCAGGGACTGGAGCCAGTCTAGTGTGTGTGGTGCCGGTGGGTGGTGATGAATTACGGCTCTAGGTGTGTGGAGGGTGAGGTGAAGGGTCGAGGTGAGTCTACCTTGTCCTATAAGGCTGCACACCGTCTCGGCACCTACATCCGTATAGCTCCGGGCGATAGACATCGCAGAGGTAACAACTCTATGGTTAGAACCACTCTTAGAAATATACATGCGAATAGGAAAAGGCGATATTTGGGGATTTCGTATCGTTACTGTGTCAGGAGATGGGAAAATTCAGGAGCCCATTGATTACATAAAGTCCCTTTTCTGTACGTCAACCAGGGACAATGTGGGTCAACTTTATACCACAATTCTGTAAGACCAGTGAGCGAATAACGCAAGATATTTCATATATACGTCATTACGTAAATGCATGTATCCATTGTAGATGCTTTTATTTGTATACGCTCACATTTTATGCCAGCGTATGTAGCACATACAAATGTGTTTTTCCATGTATACGGAAGTGTAATGGCTGTATTTGCCGCAAAGCATATATGGAGAGGAATATACTCTCTAGAAGTATACATGCGAATAGGACAAGGACGATATTTGATGATTTAGCATCGTTACTGTGTCAGGAGATGGGAAAATTCAGGAGCCCATTGTTTACATAAAGTCCCTTTTCTGTCAGCCAACCAGGGACAATGTGGGTCAACTTTTTGCCACAAATGTGGAAGACCAGTGAGCGAATAACCCAAGATATTATATATGTTATGTTGGTGGGGTTTTGAGCACTGCGCTGGCTGTAGGCAGGGTACGGGGAGGGAGGGGGGTGTCCCCTGTGATGGTGTTGGTGAGGTTTGGAGCACTGCGGTGGCTATAGGTGGGGACGAGGGGTGTCCCCTGTGTTGGTGTTGCTTGGAGTATGGTGGTGGCTGGAGGTGGGGGAAGGAAGTGGGGGTGTCCCCTCTGCTGTTGCCGGTGTAAAAAGCCTGGCGGGTTTGTGATTGAGGCCCGGTCCCCTCCCGCCGCCCGCCGCCGCCGCCGCCTAATTATATTAACGGGGATGGTGGAAATGGCCGCCTGATTTTAATTGATGCCGATGCGGTCTGAATAATTCAGTTAGCGCCACGCCCGGTCATGGATATCCTCGCAAGGTGGCGCCACGCGCGGGCCGAACAGCATGCCGGGAACTTATTGTATGATTACCAGGGGTTGAGCGCCGGCTGGGACCCCCCGGGGAGTGGCGCAGTGTGCGGGCAGGGTGTGTAGCATAAGGAAAACATCAGCAGGAGTAACCAACGGCCATATATCACATCCAGCCTCCCTACTCACCAGGCGGCGCTACCGGCTCCACGCTGGTTCCCGTAGGTCCGGGCTCGTTTGTCGTCTGCTCGGGAATTCCCGCGGGAACGCGTCCCCAGGCCTCAAACACGCCCAGAACCAGCGACGAAACAGGTCACGTGAGCGCCGCCAGCGTCTCCCATCCCCTGACTTCCGGTTCCGGCTCAGAAACCAGACGCTGTGTCTACGGGATAGCGTCCTACCAGCGTCCGGGATATCTGAGATTTTCTCTCAAATAGAATTCAGAATATTAGAGAGCTTTCATTCTAACTATCTGAGATTTTCTCTCAAGAATCCTACCAGCATCCAGAATACTAGGTAGCTTCCATCTTGCACATCTGGGATTTTATCTCAAATTGAAATCCTGCCAGCATACAGAATATTAGAGAGCTTAGATCCTGACTATCTGAAATATTTTCTCAAAAATTCTGCCAGCATCCAGAATATTAGAGAGCTTAGATCCTCAATATCTGAGATATTTTCTCAATTAAAATTCCTGCCAGAATTCAGAATATTAGAGAGTATCCCACCACCTTCCTTGAATATCTGAGATTTTCTCTCTAATTTTATCCTGCTATTATCTCGAATATTGGAGAATAATCTGCTCTAGTTCCCATTGATTCCCTTTCCTCCCTTTCCTCCATTCCCGTTTTGTTTCTGTTTATGTGGTCCATCCTGGTAATCTTCATTTTAAATAAACTTTTTTCATTCATTTTAAACTGTAGGTTCCCAAAATCGTATCTGACTCTAAACTCTTATGGTGGATATTCTGCCTCTCCATGTTAACTCCTGCCAACCTTCTCCCAATCACCCTTCAGCACAAGTACCTCATTTTCCTGTTACTTTTCCGGTCCATCTCTGCCCCTCAAGCTCTGCCCACCCATATCGCTTCTTCCTGTTCCGTTGCCGCACTTTCCAGTCTTCACGGTCGTTTATTAGCCTCCCACCCATGTGTGCCTCTATATTGTTCTGTATTAGCCTCCCACCCATGTCTGCCTCCATATTGTTCTGTCGCAGCCTCCCACCCATGTGTGCCTCTATGTTGTTCTGTCTCAGCCTCCCACCAATGTGTGCCTCCATATTGTTCTGTCTCAGCCTCCCACCCATGTCTGCCTCCATATTGTTCTGTCTCAGCCTCCAACCCATGTGTGCCTCCATATTGTTCTGTCTCAGCCTCCCACCCATGTGTGCCTCCATATTGTTTTGTCTCAGTCTCCCATCCATGTGTGCCTCCATATTGTTCTGTATCAACCTCCCACCCATGTCTGCCTCCATATTGTTCTGTCTCAGCCTCCCACCCATGTGTGCCTCCATATTGTTTTGTCTCAGCCTCCCACACATGTGTGCCTCCATATTGTTCTGTCTCAGCCTCCCACCCATGTGTGCCTCCATATTGTTTTGTCTCAGTCTCACACCCATGTGTGCCTCCATATTGTTCTGTATCAGCCTCCCACCCATGTGTGCCTCCATATTGTTCTGTCTCAGCCCCCCACCCATATGTGGCGCTATATTGTTGTGTCTCAGCCTCCCACCAATGTGTGCCTCCATATTGTTCTGTCACAGCCTCACACCCATGTGTGCCTCCATATTGTTCTGGCTCAGCCTCCCACCCATGTGTGCCTCCATATTGTTCTGTCTCAGCCTCCCACCCATGTTTGCCTCCATATTGTTCTGTCTCAGCCTCCCACCCATGTCTGCCTCCATATTGTTCTGTCTCAGCCTCACACCCATGTCTGCCTCCATATTGTTCTGTGTCAGCCTCCCACGCAAGTGCTCCTTTATATTGTTCTGTCTCAGCCTCCCACCCATGTGTGCCTCCATATTGTTGTGTCTCAGCCTCCCACCCATGTGTGCCTCCATATTGTTCGGTCTCAGCCTCACAACCATATCTGCCTCCATATTGTTCTGTCTCAGCCTCCCACCCATGTCTGCCTCCATATTGTTCTGTATCAGCCTCCAACCCATGTCTGCCTCCATATTGTTCTGTCTCAGCCTCCCGACTATGTGTGCCTCCATATTGTTCTTTCTCAGCCTCCCACCCATGTGTGCCTCCATATTGTTCTGTCTTCGCCTCCCACCCATGTGTGCCTCCATATTGTTCTGTCTCAGCTTCCCACCCATGTGTGCCTCCATATTGTTCTGTCTCAGCTTCCCACCCTTGTGTGCCTCCATATTGTTCTGTAACAGCCTCCCACCCATGTGTGCCTCCATGTTGTTCTGTCTCAGCCTCAGTCCCTCCCAACATGGCGTCATGGTGCTAATTAATGCCGCCAGATGGGGTGATAAACGCGGCGCGTGGCTGATCAGCTCAGATAGAGGCTGATGAATGACAACTGCCACCAGGGGTCAGGCCGGCTTTGGGACGCGCGGCGTGAGACGAATGAGAGGCTTCCTGCGCGCGCATATCTGCCAGCGTCTCTCTGTAGTCATGTGACGGCTTCTCCAACAACGCCTTTATCTGATATTGTCTCCCCGCCTTTATCTTAGAGCTACTGTAGGACAGTTACCTATTGTCTTCTAACATGCCGATATCGTAGAGCTACTGTAGGACAGTTACATATTGACTTCTAACTTGCCGATATCTTAGAGCTACTGTAGAACATTTACCTATCAATGACTAACATGCCGATATCGTAGAGCTACTGTAGGACAGTTACCTATTGACTTCTAACATGCCGATATCTCAGAGCTACTGTAGAACATTTACCTATCAATGACTAACATGCTGATATCTCAGAGCTACTGTAAGACAGTTAACTATTGTCTTCTAACATGCCGATATCTCAGTGCTACTGTAAGACAGTTACCTATTGTCTTCTAACATGCCGATTTATTAGAGCTACTGTAGAGCAGTTACATATTGACTACTTACATGCCGATATCGTAGAACTACTATTGAACATTTACCTATTGACTTTTAGCATGCTGATATCTCAGAGCTACTGTAGAACATCTACCCATCGTTGTCTAACATGCCGATATCTCAGAGCTATTGTAGGACAGATACCCATCAACTTCTAACATGCCGATATCTTAGAGCTACTGTAGAAAATTTACATATCAACTTCTAACATGCTGATATCTTAGAGCTACTGTAGGACAGTTACCTATTGACTTCTAACATGCCGATATCGTAGAGCTACTGTAGGACAGTTACATATTGTCTTCTAACATGCGGATATCTTAGAGCTACTATAGAACATTGACATATCGCCTTCTAACATGCCGATATCTTAGAGCTACTGTAGAACATTAACCTATCAATTTCTAACTTACCGATATCTTAGAACTTTAAATAAACTTTCTAGGTTGCAGTTATCTTATAGTTTCTGTCGGACATTTACCTATCAATTTAAAACATACAATTATCTTACAGCTTTCATAGAATTTTCACCAACTTATGACATGCTGTTATCTTTGAGTGTCTATTGAACATTTGCACATCAACTTCTAACGTCATCTTAAAACTACTTTTGAACATTTCCATGCTAACTTATAGCATGCCATCATCTTAGACCTTCTATAAAACATTTATCTATCAACTTTTCACATGTATATATCTTAGAGCTACTCTAGAACAGTTCAACTTCTAATATACATTTATCCTAAACTACTATAAACTCTCTACCTACTGTTATCTTAGAGCTTTTATGACATTTACCTGTTGACATTTCAAATCCGAATTCATAACTACCTTCATATTGAAATATATAGAATATATATATTTTATATATATAAATACTTTCCTAGCATAACTATTTCATTATATCAATTCCATTATTTTCCCTTATTGTCTCCGCCAATCTGTTGGTAGCTTAGTTAGAAATTTATCTTTTCATTATATAAATTTTTTTTCCTTCCAATATCCCTCCTAAATAAAGACATGCCCAGCTTCGATAACTGACCATAAGGCATTGACTGGTCCCCGTAGGCACGCACCCTTCAGACATCTGCGAATCAGGGGTCTTTTTATGTGACGGTTTTATAACGCCTTGTCCCAGTTGTTACAGGTCTTCACAATGTTCCCGACCCTCCCCAGGACCACGCAGAGTCATGGGGGCCCAGACAGGGCCTCGTCAGACCGTAAACCGCCTTTAACATGCCTGATCCCACGATACCAGTCATATGTAGGGAACCTCAGGACTGTTATGTGGTTTGACAAGACCAGTCACTTGTAGCTCACCTCAGAAATATGATGTTGTTTGACAAGACCAGTCATACGTAGCTACCTCAGAAATTTGATGTGGTTTGACAAGACCAGTCATACGTAGCTACCTCAGAAATGTGATGTGGTTTGACAAGACCAGTCATATGTAGCTCAGCTCACAAATGTGATGTGAAGTTACAAGACCATTCATATGTAGCCAACCTCAGAACTGTGATGTGGCTTGACAAGACCAGTCATATGTAGCTACCCTCAGAAATGTGATGTGGTTTGATAATGTCAGTCATATGTAGCTCAGCTCACAAGTGCGATGTGGAGTTACAAGACCAGTCACATGTATATATATATATTTTTTTTTTTGGTGTGGCAATTCTTATTAGAGATTATTTGTCTTTCATATTCACTGGATTCGGCTATAGAGCCGTTCTGCCATTCGGGCCCTTGGGTGCCATTTTTGTGCAAATCTTTGGTATGGCCTGACCGGGGTTTGAACCCACGCACTCCCATGCTCGAGGCGAACACCCCTACCACTTAGCCACCGAGATTGCTCATCCAACCAGTGCGATGGGGTTTTACAATTTCAGCCATATATGCTAGTTGCCCCATCTATATAGTGAGGCAAATATCGATTCGCCTTGAGCAGGTGCCATTATTGAGAGAACCCTAACAAATGTAGAGAATGGGTCCTGTTAAGTGATTAATGTAGAGCATGCAATCGGAATTGAAATATCCTTTCCTCCATCTAGTGGTATTAGTCAATGTATAGTCACATACAGGCAGTTGTTCAACACTTTCGCGATATTTCTCCAAGCTTGATTTACATTCATGTCCTGCTATGTTCAGGTAATATCTTGCACTTTGTATGCCTGGTTTTGTGATCACTCTCACAGGAAGGCCCGTCAAGTCTGGGGATAACACCGCGACGTTAACACTGTTATATACAAAATAACAATACACAGGGATACAAACATGTCTTAAGTTAAAGTGCTGCTATTCTGAGGCAATATCTTGCACTACGTATGCCTGGTTTTGTGATCACCACTCACAGGAAGGCCCGTCAAGTCTGGGGATAGCCCCGCGACATTATCACCGTTATATACAAAATAACAATACACAGAGATACAAACATGTGTTACGATTAAGTACTGCTACTCTGAGGCGAAATCTTGCACTATGTATGCCTGGTTTGGTGATCACTGCTCACAGTATTAGTCCCGGTGATGTTAACACTGTTATATACAGAATAACAATACACTGAGATACAAACATGTTTTACATTAAAGTGCTGTTTTTCTGAGGCGACATCTTGCACTACGTATGCCTGATTTGGTGATCACTGCCCACAGGAAGTCCGTCAAGTCTAGAGATTAGTCCCCGTGTCTTTAACACCGTTATATACAATGAGACAATACACAGGGGTACAAACATGTTTTACATTAAAGTGATGCTATTCTGAAGCAATATCGTGCACTACGTATGCCTAGTTTGGTGACCATCATTCACAGGAAGGCCCGTCAAGTCTGGGGAATCGTCCCAATGAAGTTATACACTGTTATATACAGACAAACAATACATAGCGATACAAACATGTTTTATGTTAAAGTGCTGCTATTCTGAGGCGATATATTGCACTATGTATGCCTGGTTTGGTAATTGCTGCTCACAGGAAGGTCTGTCAAGTCTGGGGATAGCACCTCGACGTTAACACTGTTATATACAGAATAACAATACACAGGTATACAAACGTTGAAGTGCTCCTATTCTGAGGCAATATCTACGTATGCCTAGTTTTCTGATCAGCGCTCACAGGAAGGCCCGTCAAGTCTGGGGATTAGTCCCTGCAACGTTAACACCGTTAAAAACGTAATATACATAGAAACAATATATAGTGATACAAGCATGTCTTACGTGTTCAAGTGCTGCCATGTTATGGTGATATCTTGAACTATGTATGCCTGGTTTGGTGATCACCGCTCACAGGAAGGCCCGTCAAGTCTGGGGATCAGTCCCCATGACATTAGCAACGTTATATACAGACAAACAATACATAGCGATACAAACATGTTTTATGTTAAAGTGCTGCCATGTTGAGGCGATATCTTGCACTATGTATGCCTGGTTTGGTGATCACCGCTCACAGAAAGGCCCGTCAAGTCTGGGGATTAGTCCCCGCGACGTTAACACCGTTAAAAACGTAATGAGCGATAATTGATGACTACTGGTAATCACGGCTTGCCGGCTAGGTGGATCAAATGGCTTTATTACCAGGCCAGGCAACCAGGAAGCTCCTCCCCCTCCACACAGCCAGTTTGTGCCTTCTTTTTTCTACCTCCTATTATTCCGAGTGGGGATTTCTACTGATCAATTGACGTCACACCGAAACCGATCTAGCGCAGATTGTACAGTCTAGTGACGTCACTCACGTCGGATAAGACGTCACGGTCACGTGATAACGACCGGCATGCAACAGTGCGCAGTCCCGGAAGTGTCACGTCTCTACTTCCGGTGTGTATTTGACTGGTGGATTTATGTTAGATGTTTTTAGTGTTTGGGTTTAAATGATGTGTGTGTGTCGATGTGTGGGTGGGGAACGTGTGCTTGGTAAAGGACGGGGGGACTGTGGGGTGTTTGTGGTGTGTGTGTGTGATTTTGGGAGTGTGGAAGTGTCTGTGGGATGTGTGCGTGGTATGGGGGCGTGTATGGCGTATGTGTGTGTGTTTTTGGGAGTGTGGGGTGTGTGTGGTGTGTGTGTCTGGTTTGGGGGCGTGGGGTGTGTATGGCGTGTGTGTGTGTGTGTGTGTTTTAGGAGTGTGGGGTGTGTGTGGTGTGTGTGTGGTTTGGGGGCGTGGGGGTGTTTGTGGTGCGTGTGTGTGTGTGTGTGGCCTGGGAGTGTAGGGGTGTTTGTGGGGTGTGTGTGTGTGGTTTTGGGTTGAGGGGTGTTTGTGGGATGTGTGTGTGTAGTCTGGTGGTGTGGGTTTTTTTTGTTAGGTGGGTGTGTGTGGTGTGGGTGTGTGGGATGTGGATGTCGGTAGGGTGTTTGTGTAATATGGGAGTGTGGGTTGTTTATGGGATGTGTGGGTGGTTTGGGAGTGTTGGGTGTTTGTGGTGTGTGTTTGTGGGTGGTTGGGGTTGTAGGAGTGTCTGTAGGGTGTGTGTGGTTTTGGAGTGTGAGGTGTTTGTTGGGTGTGTGTGTGTGGTTTAGGGTTGTGGGATGTGTGTGGGGAGTGTAGGAGTGTGTGTAGGGTGTGTGTGTGGTTTGGGGGTGTTCGTAGGGTGTGTGTGTGGAGGAATGAGGTTATTAATTCCCCTCTCAGTCCCCACATCCCCCCCCCCCTTGATCCGTCCCCCTGTCAGACTAGGCCTGCCCGGTCCTCTATCACGGCCCGTTTTTTACTCGGGGGAGTTTAAGGCTCGGCAGCGATGCAGCACCAAGACCGGAGGTTTTTACATATCAGGCCATAAAATTTAAATAATCTAAGATGCTATCGTGGCGCTATTATACATCACCGTGTCTGCGTAGCACGAAGGTAGCCACTGCCTCGAGACTGAAATCACAGCACGAAAACGTCAGTTTACGCATGATTAATCTCCGCTGATATATGTCCATACGCGCGTAAATAAGGTTGTCTTAATTGGCGTCATATCTACGTCTGCTTCTGTATACGTCAGTGTTGATGTTAGCTGCAGTTGATAATGTTTGTACTATCGTAAAACTGGATGAGTTTTAATCTGGGCTCCCGTATGCGACGACTGGAGCCGAGTGATATCCGAAGCCAAAACTCCAGGAGTCGCATACGGGAGCCCAGATTAAAACAAATAAGGTTTTGATTTTATCCTTCCCCCTGTGAACGATATTTTTATGTAAGGATAATAACAAAAAAACACGATAAAAACTTTCTGAAGTCCTCCATATAGCTTTCCTTGCTGCTCTGAAAGCGCCTGGAACTACTTTCAGCTGCTGAACTCTGATTGGTCCATTTGTTGTACGCTCCTAGGAGCGATTTTTTATCCATATGCGACATACGGGCGCATACTGAAAGTCAATGTTAAGCCTATGGGATTTTATATTAGGGGTAGGATAAAGGGGACTATGGGTAAACCTTTTTTACATCATATCTATATGTTTATGTGTATAACCATACATTTATAGATACCTGTAAATATATATTCGCCTGATGCCAATATATATGGGTATATAGACGCCAGACATCATCTATACGCTGTTTATTCAGGCGCCCAACATGGACGTATTCATATGAAAACATTAGTAAACACAGCCTATAGATATGAGTGTCTACGGTGGTGTAAAGATGAACTAGGAGTAAATGGTATTTCATCATTGATGAATGAGCGTGGAATTATGAATACATAACAATTAAAAGGTTTGGGATATATCCAGATTGTTTTCTGGAACCCACATGCACCCAGCCAACTTGCCCTTTCTACAACTGTTTGAGCCTAGGATCCAAACATATCAAGCACCTGTAGGTCAATGAGGTATTTCAGTCTTGGTCATGGTCAGCTGGGCACGCTGGTCATCAGTAGAACCCCGCATAAGCAGGCACCCTCCGTTCCGGGCCAAAGTGGTCGCTTACGCGGGGTGTCCGCTTACGCGAGGTTAAAATAAACAACTAATAAAGGGAACCATTCCGAGCAAAGGTGTCATGGGGTAGACTGCTTACGCAGGGTGTCCGTTAGATGGGGTTCTACTGTACCACTTGTAGGCTTCCATTTAAATCTCTATTAGTAAATATACTTGTCAGCCTTCTAATCTGGGAAATAAACGTGCATTTGTGCGATCGGTCGTTTGTTGATGGGCGTAAAGTCAGGTCAAATCGTATAAAATGAACTGTGCTGCGAGTGACAAAAACACCACTTGGAGACAAATTGATCCCATCTTAAAGCCTATCAGAACTGAACCCTTCCCTGTTTTCAGCGAGCTAAGGACGGCACAGAATGTGGGGGGAGGACTAAATAGATTAAATCATAACATAGAGCGGAAAGAACACTCCCCCCTAATCAGCAACCAACGAGCTGAAAAGGCGGTTGTGGCGGGCCCCGGTGTGATGTGAAAATTGGTTACCCTCCGGAAAAAATTGTTTTACCGCCCACTAGTATATTGTGCACATGCGCAAACATGCGCAGTGTTGAAGTCCACGATTGGAGAGGGAACAATTCGCCGAAATTAAGCATATCACAACTAATTCTCATCTCTAAATACTATTCTTTTCATTTATTTACATTAAAATCACATCAAAATAGTAGTATGTCCAATAATCTGTGAAATCTGACCAGAAGACTATGTCCAGATGCATGCGCGTATAGAGTGGGCGATAAAACAAGCTTTTTGCAGGTTAACCTATTTTCGCATCACAACGGCAGAGAATGTCAGGTCAAATTGGGTAAAATAAACTGTGCTAATTATGACAAAAACACCACTTGGAGACAAATTGATCCCATCTTAAAGCCTATCAGAACTGAACCCTTCCCTGTGTTCAGCGAGCTAAGGGCGGCACAGAATGTGGGGGGAGGACTAAATAGATTACATCATAACATAGAGCGGAAAGAACACTCCCCCCTAATCAGCAACCAACGAGCTGAAAAGGCGGCTGTGGCGGGCCCCTGTGGATCAGAATCTCCATTAAAGAGTCGTTATCGGCTTCAGGGGGGACTCCGGGGGTCTGCTGATAGATCGTGTAAGTTAGAAGCAATTAGACCAGCATTCAGTCGTCCTCCCAGCCACTCCGACGAGCGGAGAATTGAAACGTCGCCCGCCGATCGATACACCGCGGCTTGATTAAGGCTACGACTGGAGCTCGACGGTTTAATGCCAATGGGGGGAGAGTGACTCATCGGAATCAGCGCCGCGTGGCGGAACGCGCGGGAGTTACTGCTCGCTCGCCACCTGCGTCCGCGCCTCCCTAGAGGGCGCTCCGAGCTCGGCTGGAGTCACGTGATGCGGGACACGTGACTGGTCACGTGACGCGTTCGCTATTTTCCCGCCTCAGTGTGTGGCGGAAAGTCGTCTGCTATCCCTGCGCATCTGCCGTTTAAAGGCATATCCTACAATCTACAGTGGCGCCACCTGGTGATTTTTTTAATAATGTCAAATATTAGTCAAAACTGGTATTTTTGGGATTCATTCTAATTATATATAACTATATTTAACATGTTGTCAAGTTTATCCAATTCTAATGGGTAAAATAGGCCAATTTACATGTGCTTGATTTACATAGAAAATGTACTGAAAATATGGTTTTCTTAATTTTTTTAAAAAACAAGGACGGTGACCTATGATCTTTAAAACCTAAATAAGAATTACTATATATATTCTGTGAAAGTTTGAGGAAAAGGACGTGGGTTTTACTATGTGAAAAAAGGCTTTTTAGAATTTCTATATACCCTAATATAAGATTATCATAATATTGATCTACAAATCAAAAACTAGCACAGTGACCCCCTATTTTTAGATTGTTAGATATGTGCTCCAGAACACTTGGAGATCATCATATTAACTTTTCAGAAAATTGACATGTTTTTTAATTTTGAAGCCAAATTGTGCGATATGCCTTTAAAAACGTGCAAGTTACAACAGTGACCTTGACCTATGCCAGAGCACTGTAACTTCCAACATGGGCGAAAAGTCGTCTGCTCGCCAAGTAGCGCCATCTAGTGTCGTCAGCGGAAAGCTGGGCGCGTGACGTCGTCTCTAGGGTTATTGTCACACCTCGTTTAGAGCGTTGAGAGTGTGACAGTTCACACCTCTTGTTTATAGCTTCACACCTGGGGGTTTCCGGTTCCGGGACAGACACGCATGCGCAACTGACATTTCCTGTTGTTAAAGTTCGCCGCGTGCGTTTTAACAGTTATACGGGGATGCCGACATTATCTGACACCAGGCGGCAGTACAGGTCTGTGTAAAAACAACTATAGGGAACCAAAGTGAACCCGTTAAAACGGCAGATACCCGTGCTCAGAACACCATTTCTTGATGCCAGTAAGAACGAGGCTTAGTGGTAAACCTATAGGAGTTTGAGGCTAGAATTTTGTTTTTGGTCTCGTTTGTTACTTTTGAAGTGTAGTTTACTACTATCATCTCTGAATAACTCTGTCACGAAGTTACGATGACAGTGTTAAGTTCATCAAAAATTTGGATCTAAAAGATTGGGGAATGACACATATAGTCTCGGACATACAAAGTCAAAGTACTAAACGCCTATATTCGGAAATGGTGTTTTGTGAATGGGTATATGTGTACTGTTATGTCTGCTGACTTAACTAGCATTGTGACTAATGTATCCCACCCTGAAGGGACCAGATGGCAGATCGGCCATAGCCGAACCTGGCTTGACTTGTACAAGTTTGACCCTAATAATACCATTTAAAAAAAATATATATTAATGGTGTTTTATGTCATAACAGGAACTAGGCTCATATCATGCAAGATCAGCTCTATGACATGAAGATGACAGACAAGTGGGAAACACAGTGGCATGACAGCCTTGAACCCTGGATCTCATTATCCACAGGCCAGCACACCTCAAACTTGGCTTAGATATTGTATGCCTGTGTGAATTAGGAACAGATCAAATGTCATTATGTCTAATAGCGCTCATTTTCGATGAATTTTCCGTTATTCTTTTCTAAGTAGAATATGCTAATAATGTTTATCAAGAAGGTTTAACCTTCCAAAACCCAGGAAATATAATTTTATAAGTCTTCCGTCCTTTGTGTGGTTGTGATTAGAGTCCTACATGAAGAATTTCCAAATTTATGGAAATTTCGGTAGAAAATCCAAGATGGCCACTCCCGACATGTTTGTATATGGTATAAACATTGATAAATCAATCATTCCATATCTTTAAGTTCCTCTTGCACACATTTGAGGTGATTCATATAGGTTTCATCTTGGTGATAACCATTCCGAAAGTGTCATAGTGCTCTGTGATGGTCAATTTTCAAAATGGCCACCACCCGGCTCTTGGGACATATCTACAATGCCCATGCATCTAAAAAAATTCCTTAGGGGCTCCCCTTACCATGTACCAAAACTCATGCTTGTTTCATTAATTGCACGATACTGCTGAAATTTGAGCTATATCTACCCCACTTTAAGAGAACGGACGCCATATTGGATATATATGATATCATAGACCATAGAAAACGGGTTACCAATGTTAAGCTCATCGGACAAAAACACCAGGGGTGAGATAAAGACCCACACCCCACTCTACACCACTGCCCACTCTCAGTGAGAAGGCCACATTCATCATCATTCTCCGCCCACACTCTCTGCTGCACCATTCATGAATAATGCTGGTGTCGTAACGCCTTGTAACGCCTTGTCGTATAGACCTGACAGTGGATATTGACAAGCCGAGGAGGTTAATTTACAACATGATATTTCTTTATTATGTCTTTATATAGAGGAAACCTATGAGAGTTTAGTGTCTGAGCTCGTACCCCATCGAGTTTGAATCACGTAGTAATTCACAAGGCGAAGCCGCGTGAATTGCTATGTGATTCAAATGAGATGGGATCGAGCTCTGACACTAAACTTGAATAGGTTTCTCAATTTATCTCAACCTTAACATTGACTAATGGGCTATCATTTGAGACATAATCCCCAATTGGATATTTTCCCTAAATATCTAATTGGCGTTAGATACGAGTTCCCACTGTTAAGTTTATGCAGACAAAATACCAGGGGTGAGATAATAAAGACTACTATACAGACTCACATTTACATATAACACTCATAGATGTTGATTTGAATATTTGAATTGTAAAACAAACACTCATAAATTTTGTTTTATATATATATGAATTATAATACAACCACTCACAGATTTTGTTTTGAATATTTGAATTATAAAACAACCACTCATAGAGTTTGTTTTAAATATTTGAACTACAAAACAAACATTCATAGATTTTGTTTTAAATATGTGAATTATAAAACAACCACTCATGGATTTTGTTTTTGATATTTGAATTATTAAACAAGCACTCATGGATTTTGTCTTGAATATTCTAATCATAAAACAACCAAGTATAGATGTTGTTATAAGACATCGCCTGTCATAGTTACAAAGGCACGCCATTTTTGTGATGTATGTATATGCGCACCCCTCTCAAAATATCTTACTCTCTCTAAGTGGTGTTCTGTATTCAAGTCCAAATAAAGCCACTAGGGCGCCAAGCACACCGTATTGCCGCTAGGTGGCATCATTGAGATCATAGGAATCTTTGGGTTGCATTGATGTACGTCTTTAGTATGGGAGGCAGGCCAGTGGATTCTCAAGGCTCTAAGCCTAGTTTGTTAAGAATTCATCTCCCAAAGAGTGTAGTGAGAACCTTGTACAGAATACCATTTAGAGAGTGTGAGATCTTATGAGACGGGTGCACCACATGAGAGAAAAGTGTATGGTCTAATTAAAGGCATATCCCACAATTACAGTGGTGCCACCTGGTGAATTTTGAATATCGACATTTGTCTATTCAGATTGGTTCCTTTTGATGTAGTCCAAATGAGTCTAAATATATATCTATATATATATATATATATACATATATTAAATATATATCTATATATTATCTATATATATAAACACACATATATATACAGACATATATATATCATACATGTTCATATATATATATAAATATAAATGAATATATATATACATATTGACATGTACCCTACAGGTGGTGACACGTGGCGGTGACACGTGGCGGTGACACGTGCTCCAGGGTCTGAGACTGAGGGGCCGCGGTACGTGGAGGAGGTGAGAGCGCGGCCCGCAGAGCCGGGTCTCCATTAGGCGCCCTGGAGGAGCAGGTTAGAGGAGCAGGAGGAGGAGGAGGCGGGGGGTTAGAGGAGGAGGAGGAGGAGGAGGAGGAGGAGGAGGGGGGGTTAGAGGAGGCGGGGGAGGCGGGCGTGTAATGGAGACTCTCCTACCGACAGAGCAGCTCGACCCGCGAGTAGCTCCCACTCCTCATGCCGGCTCTCCTGTCACAGTCTTAGTTCATATGTCACCACTCTTCTGTCACAGCCTTAGTTAATATATCCCCACTCTCCTGTCACAGTCTTAGTTCATACATCACCACTCTCCCGTCACAGTCTTAGACCTCACCACTCTCCTGTCACAGTCTTAGTTCATATGTCACCACTCTCCTGTCACAGTCTTAGTTCATATGTCACCACTCTCACATCACAGTCCTAGCTCATACATCATCACTCTCACATCACAGTCTTAGCTCATACATCATCACTCTCACATCACAGTCCTAGTTCATACATCACCACTCTCACATCACAGTCCTAGTTCATACATCACCACTCTCACATCACAGTCCTAGCTCATACATCAGAACTCTCACATCACAGTCCTAGCTCATACATCATCACTCTCTAGTCACAGTCCTAGCTCATACATCACCACTCTCACATCACAGTCCTAGCTCGTACATCACCACTCTCACATCACAGTCCTAGCTCGTACATCACCACTCTCACATCACAGTCCTAGCTCGTACATCACCACTCTCACATCCCAGTCCTAGCCATTTACGTCACCACTCTCCCATCACAGTCCCGAACCCTCATACCCACTCTATCACTCTCCTAGCACAGTGTCAGACCTGATAAACACCTCACCACTCTCCCATTACAGTCTTAGACCCTCATAACCACCACCGCTCACCCACTATTATTCTTCGGAGAATAAAAAGAAAAAAATCAGACTGGGGGAAATTTGAAAACCTCTTCTCGCGGGAACGGAGGCTGTCTGCCTACTTTCTGTTAATGACATTATCCGAGACCTGTATTATTTGCTTATTTCCAAACCGCATCAATACGATTCTAGACAATTTCCTCAATTTTGTAAACATGTCAAATGATCCGATGCTCTCACCATTTATTTTCACTATCTTATCGGTATCTTATCGGTAATGTCCCCCGAAGGACACTTCAAAATGGCGCCCATCCATCATGGCGAAGACGATGTGTCTGAAATGTCAGCTTCGTGTGACAAATGGCGCGCTGTTCAGAAATACCGTCCTATTTTCCAATATCACAGGACATTCCCTGAAGTCCAACCTTTGATCCCACCTCGTCCAGATCCCAATCCCCTCACACCTGTCTCCCCCCCGAGACCTACATCTCCCGCCACAATCTCCACCCAGATATCGCCTCTGCCAACCTAGATCTATGCTATACTCTCCAGCCTGATATCTCCTCACCCAGCCGAGATTTATTATACACTCTCCAACCCGATGTATCCTCTCCCAGAAAAGAGATTTGGCATACACTCTCCAACCCGATGTATCCTCTCCCGGAAAAGAGATTTGGCATACACTCTCCAATCAGATATCTCCTTTCCCAGCCAGGATTTAACACACCCTCCCCAATCCGATATCTCCTTTCCCAGCCAAGATTTACTATACCCTCTAAAACCCGATGTATCCTCTCCCGGCGAGGTTTTAGCATACACTCTCCCATCTGAATCTCCTTTCCCAGCCAAGATTTACCATAAACACAGTTCAGCTCTACTTTACACTCTCCATCTCCATACTCCTTCTACTGGCCTATATCTACAATGGACTCTCCACCCCGAGATCTCCTTTCCCAGCCTGGATATGCCCTACAGTCTAGATCTACTCTGCATTTTCCACCCCGAACTATGTAGATCTAGACTTACCAGCCTAGATCAACCCCACACTCTCCAACTCAATATAACCTCTACCAGCCTAGATCTACCCCACACTCTCCAGCCCAATATAGCATCTACCGGCCTAGATCTACCCCACACTCTCCAGCCCGGTATAGCCTCTACCAGCCTAGATCTACCCCACACTCTCCAGCCTGATAAAGCCTCTACCAGCCTAGATCTACCCCACACTCTCCAGCCCGATATAGCATCTACCAGCCTAGATCTACCCCACACTCTCCAGCCCGATATAGCATCTACCAGCCTAGATCTACCCCACACTCTCCAGCCCGATATAGCATCTACCAGCCTAGATCTACCCCACACTCTCCAGTCCGATATAGCATCTACCAGCCTAGATCTAACCCACACTCTCCAGCCCGATATAGCATCTACCAGCCTAGATCTACCCCATACTCTCCAGCCCGATATAGCATCTACCAGCCTAGATCGACCGCACACTCTCCAGCCCGATATAGCATCTACCAGCCTAGATCTACCCCACACTCTCCAGCCCGATATAGCATCTACCAGCCTAGATCTACCCTACACTCTCCAGCCTAGATCTACCCTACACTCTCCAGTCGAATATACCCTCTACCAGCCTAGATCTATCCTACGCCGTCTAGCCTAGATCTACCCCACACTCTCCAGCCCGATATAACCTCTGCCAGCCTAAATCTAACCCACACTCTTCAGCCTAGATTTACCCTACACTCTCCAACCCGATATAGCCTCTACGAGCCTAGATCTATCCTACACTCTCTAAGCCGAGAGAAGGTTAGATGCATCACAGTTTGGCTTTTGCTGGTACGCCGCGTGACATATGAGAGGCGTCTTCGACAACCTGGGACCAGCGTCAAGGTCATATCTGACGTGCTATTTATACTCCGTGACCTTGGCCCGTGCAGAGGTCATCTTAGAGTGTGCCAACGTTCGATCTTTGTCCTCAGAAGCTGTAGGTTCCTAGTCTCACATTTGGTTCCACCCCTACAGGTGTTTTTCTAGAGATGATAGGCGATTTTCGGAACCACTAGCTATTTGCAAATAATCGGAAGTTGGTGCGGACGATAAAAATCGGTCAATTCATGAAAGATAAAATCAAGCCGCAGTGTATTCGTTGGTGGCGGATTTTTCGGCAAGTAATGGCCGACAAAAAAATCGGATCCTTCTCCGACTCTTTAGATTAGTGTTTTGCATTTTCGGATTTCTAAGTCCTTATCAGTATTTTTCGCATTGAAACTCTGGGTGACAGTCTTCCTCACACATTTGTTTCTCATATATATTTCACGTACAAACCATTTGCCTTAGTGCTTTCCATTCCCTGTTGACCACATCTCTCTCTCCCGTACATTTTCCCATGACTCCCCATGTCACATCAGTCAAAGAATCCACACCCTGGAAGAAGAACAATGCTTAGGGGGGTGTCCACCGGGCTCCCGATACTCTCCGACATATAACGATATTAATCTCCTGACACAAAATCCGTATCGTAGCGAAATCGAAGAACATAGAGAGGCAGTTGGTCAGGTATCCACGATAACACACAGCGATACGCACCGACGCGCTGCGATTACAAACCCGTATCGTAAGGGGTCTACGACACTCGATCATTTTGTCGTAGTGTATCGGTGCGCGTCGGTGTGTAACAGCGACCCTTTGAACGGGAAATCATGTGATATAATCGACAGAAAATTATGAATTTTTTAGAATAAATAGAACATATAATGATAATGCCGCTCTGCAAATATGGTGAAATTTGATAATTGATACCAGGTCTCAAAATCGATCACTTTATACTTTGACTTGGAACTGATTTTTTTCATCAAATATTATTAAGAAATATCAGATAATATTGTTTCGTATCTACAGGTAAAACATTGATCATAAATATACATTATTTCTGGGATTATAAAGAAAATATGATTGATAACGCTGGTTGCGTCGTGAGCTATATCGAGGTGTATCGGGACCATGGTACCTTTTTCATGTACCCTCCCAATACGTTACGATGTACACCGATACACACCGATACACTACGATATGCCTCCCGATAGGCTACGAGGTGAAGCCGAATGATGGTTTCCGTATTGTGTTTTACAATCCTAGTACGATTCTGTTTTTATCTCACTCCTTTCACAGACATTAGAATAGCATCGCCATATCACAATAATTCAAATTACTTATGCAAATCAAGTTGGGAACGTATAAATCTAAATGATGATATATTTTCTTTTTTTCTCGAATCCTTGCCGCTGATTGGCCAGTTATCATATCACTCCGCAATGATCATGGCGTAGTATCTTTACTTTACGTGCGTGATCGTTTCATATAGTTCTTCCAATATCATTCCTAGGCTAAACTAAAAATAATTAGTTTTATCTCACCCCTTTATATTCTTTCCCCATAGAATCAACATTGAACGCTTGTATCCAACGCCCATTAAGTATATTGATAAAATACTGAATGGGGGATTATGTCGCAAAGGATAGCCCTTAATCAATGTGAAAGTCAATGTGAGGGGTGAGATAAATTCAGAAATTATTCAAGTTTACAGTCAGAGCTCGATCCCATCTGGATTAAATCGCTACGTACTTCACGTGGCTTCGCCTTGAGAATCACTTCGGAATTCAAAGGCAATGGAATACAAGCTCTGACCCTTACCTTCCATAGATTTCCTCCATTCTCTACTCCCACCACTAATATGAATGTCATGCACGATTTAAGATTTGATTCTCTAGAGAATTCACTGCTCATTGATTTCATTCTCTAAGTGGTCTACAATATATTGTACTGTGACCTTGCTGTGACCTTCATTCCATTAGGATGGTGTAGTGACCTGACCTCTGGATGGTATTTCCCTGGGGCGATACTAAATGTGATACTTATCGTGCGTAGTTGGCATGTGACGTCATCCATATCAGTGTATTTAATCTTAACACCTCAGTTGGATAATGTGTTTTTATTACATCTAGTGTGCGCTGCGTATAGCTACTGATATGAGTAAGGCCCGGCGTCCACCTACTACGATATGGCTCCGATATGGTCTACGATGCACCTCCCGATACAAAATCAAAATCGCGTCGGAAGGTCACCTAATATCGGGGCAGTTGACCACTTTTCTGCGAGTAGGCACCGAAAAAATACCCTTATGATGTGCGGTGAATTGGCATGTCTAGACATACGTCTACGATATTGCACCTTCCCGATATGTATCGGGGCCATATCGGTACTTAGGTCTAAATTTCTATCGTAGTATGTGGAAGACAGGCCTAATATTCAGACATATCGTACAATTTACGGTGGCGCTAGCTGTTAATTCTTATATATTGTTGATAATCATTAAAAACTGGATCCTTGTGATTAAATGCTAAATGGGTTTTACTTTTCAAGGTAGATTATCCGATAAGCCTTTGGTATGCTTAAGGTGAGGGTAGATAATACGATGCGATGTATCGGAAGCACGTCTGAAGCATATAGTGGTACGTCGGTTACATCGTATGGCGCATCGTACTGCTACGATGCACAATACCTTCCTGACGCTTCTTACGAGGCACTACGATATCGTAGTCGGCGGACCCCCTCGTGAACTGTTGAGGTTAAATCGTACTCCCGTGTCAAATCACAGATTTCGCATACTACTCACAGTCTCCTCAGTGACAGACCAGGGTAGAGGGCGACGTTTACATCTAACTATACTGGCTCCAGTCCCTGCATGGTGCATTGATTTACCTGCTTGTTCTGAACTATGGAAATGCAACTTGATACCAGTAAGGCCTGGCGCCCACCTGCTACAATAGAAATTTAGACCTCCCGATATGGCACCGATACAAAAACGACGCGATTTTGATTTTGTATTGTGAGGTGCATCGTAGACCATATCGAAGCCATATTGTAGTAGGTTGACGCCAGGCTTTAAGCCGGGCCCCCACCTACCACGATTCTGCTCTTGATAGGCCCTTCCACTGCCTTCCCGATACCATACCGATTCTATCGTGAGGTCAGCAAAAATCGTGGTAAGTGGACCAGGTTTCTGCGATTGGCTGCGATAGGCTGCGATTGAAAACGCTAATCATAGAGGTCCCGATAAAATCCAACATGTTGGATTTTTCGTAGCCTGTAGGGTATCGTAGCCTATCGGGAAGATATCATGGTCGTCGAGTATAATTCACAGATTGGATCATGACATCACGACATCAGTCTACGATTCTGGGATATTCCGATAGGCTACGATTTGATTTCAAATCGTAGCCATCGGGGAGTATGTCGTAGACCATCGTGGTAGGTGAGGGCCTGGCTTAAAGGTCTTCTAAAACCAATCAGAGGAGTTGCAAAGCAATTCAAGAAAGTTAACCATTAGATTCTCATCCGCGGGTATATGAGGGGCAAGATGATGGGTTTGAGGAGCGTTATGTCTTTATTCTCACAAGTGTGGAATTGTTTTTTCATCCAAGGTTTCCGTTTCCCATTTATCAGGGTTAATCAGGTGAAATGGAAAAGTCTATCGATCAATCTTGACTAACTATTGCTTGGACATAGATTTAAAAATACGAAAGAAAATGAATCGGAAGAAAAGCTTGTTCCCCCATCTTCAGGCTCGGAGAAAAGTATCAGAAAATGATGTCTCTTGTACCCCTTTAAGGAGGTGCCCATGTGTAAAGTCTATTCTAGTAGCTATGAACATTACTTTAAAAAAGGATCCTAAAAGTAATAGAAGAAATTTGATTTTTTAAGATATATTCCCGCTATCAGTATAAATCGATGTTGATAACTTGGTGGTGTACCTGGTCTGGATGTGTTGTGGCAATGATTGTAGGATCACAGCACTATTTTGCACTATTTGTCGTTGTTGCTACCATGTGAGAATATTGTATATATTGTGATCGGCTCCATCTTTTCTTCTTAAAGCCGGGCCCCCACCTACCACGATGGTCTACGACATACTCCCCAATGGCTACGATTTGAAATGCCCAGAATCGTAGCCTATCGGAAGGTCCCAGAATCGTAGACCTATGTCGTGATTCAATCTGTGAATTATACTCGACGACCACGATATCTTCCAGATAGTCTACGATACCCTATGACAGGCTACGAAAAATCCAACATGTTGGATTTTATCGGGACCTCTATGATTGGCGCTTTCTATCGCAGCCTATCGCAGCCAATCGCAGAAACCTGTTCTACCTACCACAATTTTTGCTGACCTCACGATAGAATCGGTATGGTGTTGGGAAGACAGTCGAAGGGCCTATCGGGACCAGAATCGTGGTAGGTGGGGGCCCGGCTTAAGGATTTTTATTTGCATCAATGAAACATCATTCTTCTCGCAACAAATTTTGATCAAATGAATATGCCGCCTATATATGCTTCCCTATCCGTCTATCCCTGCCCTAAACATAGTTATATATGTAAGGTCGATACTAAATGTAATCCCACGCTGGATTGTTCTATTTCTTACTGTTTGACTACGCCGCCTACATACGCCCCTCCATCCCTTTATCACTGCCCTAGTGTAGTTATATATTTTTTCCCCAAGGGACATCAATGCCAAAACAGTTCTGTAACAACGGGAAAGTTTTTTTACCTATATATTTATGATCGACACAAATTGTAATCTTTTGCCCGAACTACTTCTTATTGTGTGAATACAGTACCTATATACGCCCCCCTTCCCACCTCTATCACTGCCCTACACATGGTTATATATGTAAGGGCAATACTAATCGTATTCCCTGGCTGAATTGACCTAGTTCTTACTGTGTGAATACAGCTGCTATATATGCTCGCCTCCATCCCACCTCTATCACTGCCCTACACATAGTTATACATGTAAGGTCGATGCTTATCGTAATCCCTTGCCAGAACGACTTCTTACTATGTGAATATGGGTCTATATACGCCTCCCACCTCTATCACTACCATACGCGTTGTATATATGCCTCTCCCTTCCTGTCTCTGTCACTGCGCTACATGTAGTTATATATGTAAGGTTGATACTAGTCGTAATCTCTCACTGGATTGTTTTACTTCTTACTGTGTGAATATGCTCCTGTATACCCCCCATCCCTTTATCACCGCAGTACACATAGTTATATATGTAAGGTCAACACTAATCGTAATCCCTTTTCAGAACAACTTCTTACTGTGTGAATACTCTGACTATATATGCCCTCCCTTCCCGCCTTTATCACTGCCCTACACGTAGTTGTATATGTAAGGTAAATACTAATCGTAATCCCTCACTTGCTTGTTCTACTTCTCACTATGTGAATACGCCACCTATATACAATCCCCCATCCGTTTAACACTGCCCTACACATAGTTATATATGTAGGGTCAATACTAATCATAATCCCTTACCACACCTACATCTCACTGTGTGAAAATGTTGCCTATAAATACGACCCACCTTCCCGCCTTTATCACCGCCCTACACATAGTTATATATGTAAGGTCAACACTAATCGCAATCCCTTGCCGGAACTACTTCTTACTGTGTGAATACGCCGCCTATATACGCCCCCCCATCCGTTTATCACTGCCCTACACATAGTTGTATATGTAAGGTCAACACTAAACGTAATCTCTTGCCGGAACTACTTCTTACTGTGTGAATACAGTACCTATATACGCCCCCCCCCTCTTCCCGCCTCTATCACTGCGCCTTACATACATGGCTGCGCGTCGATCGAATCAGCGCTCCTAGCGGAGACTTCGCCCAGCTGTCCTTATTGGACGCGGCATTATATTAGCCACCAAGTGGCATCTAATTTCCACGGCCATACAACACCCCCAAATGAAATTTCCTGCCTGGGGCGCCCGGCCCCCTATACACCCCCCCTACTACCCCTCCTGCTAAGTTTGAGCGCTAGGTTTCACAGACGCCTGAGGGTGCTAGCGAGCTTCTAGTTCGTACCCGCGCCACTATCGGCGCTGCCAGGCTGGCGTCTACCCAGAAAGCCCTGCGGCAGCCCCCTAGCGGTGGTGACTGACAATAGCGGTGGGCATACATATAAGGAAATTACACAGTTATCGATGATTTTCCAATAACCTGTCAGATTGTGAGGAAATAAGGCGGCACTGCGCAGGCGTCAGAGACTGGTAGCTCCTCCCACTTCCGGTTGTTACTCGTTTCCGGCTCGTCTCTCACGTCGGTGAGATACGGCGTCCCAGAAGGCCGTGCGAGCGGTGAGGAGTGGTGGGAGCGGGGCGGGACAGGCGGGGAGGGGAGCAGGGGGCCAGCGTAACGAGAGACAGTGCACTGGGAATGATTTAATGTCGCGATGGTAAAGCCGGGAATTTCGGGGAAGCGATGAAGAAGATACATATACAGTAGAACTCCGGTTAAAGGGACACCCAACGTTCTGGGGTATAGTGTACGTTCGCAAACGTAGTGTTTAATTAATCGAGTAAACGCAAAAAGTGGACCCCATTTTTGGGGGGAATAGTGCACCCTTATTTAATTGTAGTGTCCAGTTAATCCGGTAATAACCAACACGTTTTGGTAAAAGTCGTCGTTCTCCACTAGCTTGATGCGGAGTGATATGAAGGTGTTGTTAGAACTTTATGGTCGTTAATATCTGATACTTTCAAAGGTCTGCTTCGCCATTAAAATGCCAAGTTTCATGCTGTTGTGTACAGTTAGACATGACTGACGATATATTCAAGGTCATGGCAGGCTGAGATTGAATCCACAAACTAGATAGTAGAGACTGACATGGCACAAAGCAACAGCTGGGACGGGAATAGATGCGGGATTTAAGCCTATACAACAGCGACCCGACCATCGTGCCCGATCACACCTTTGCCCGACGAACCCCTCGGGTCGGGCAGAATCGGGTCGCGGTATGCACTTCACAGACCCGATTTTAATCGGGTCGGGCATTATTTGCCTTGGGGTAATGACCGACTGTGCTCGACCTTTATCGTGTCGATGTACGCACTTCACCGACTGTTCCCGATTCTGAGTAGGCCGCTTATATAGCGATGATATATATCCACGACTCCGAATTACAATGCCTTACATCAATGTGTAGGGGAGACAGATATTTCCCGATATCTTATTTGGATCCAAAGTTATTAAACTTTGAATCATTTTCTATGAATCCACACTAGCGGCCCGTGGCTCGCTGCGGCTCGGCTCCCGGCGGCTCACTTTGATCTCACTCGGGTCGCTGTACAATGCCATAAACCCGGGAGGTGTGATCGGCAAGCACTGGTCTGTTGCTGTATGAGGGTATAAGACAGCGACATTCTTGTTCCCGATTATAATCGGTGATCGGATCGGTGAGAATCTGTGGATAATGTCGCTGTCTTATGGGCTTTATAACAGGGGCGACAGTATGCACAGGACAAGTAGGCACACAGAGAGGTGCAGGGGTTATACCCTGTACAGGATATCTTGGCAGAGTGAACAGGTACAGGGTTATAGTGTGTACAGGACATGTTGGCACATAGTGATCATGTGCAGGCATTTTGGTTTGCCTAGGTATGTTGGCACAAAGTAATATTTGATTATAGTGTGCCCAGGATACGTTGGCACATGATGATATTGGATTATAGTGTGTCCAGGATAAGTTGGCACATGATGATATTTGATTATAGTGTGTTCAGGATATGTTGGCACATAATGAACAGGTGCAGGGATTTCTGTTTGCCAAGATATATTGGCACATAGTAATATTTGATTATAGTGTGCCAAGGATACGTTGGCACATGATGATATTGGATTATAGTGTGTTCAGGATATGTTGGCACATGGTGATTTAAGCTTACACTGTGCCACATGCCTCAGTCATTTAGGTTGTTTGGGGAGGTTTTGACATGTTGAAGGGAATTGCAGATATCATGGCACTATATCATGATGTGGCATGATTAACACTGGTGCTGCCATCTGGTTTCATGAAAATGTAGCAGTTTCCCATGGACACCAATAGATAAGAACCTTTTCAGATGGCCTTCCCATAGATATTACCATGGTGACATATTATATTCTTAGCATTTCCCATTTGTACTTGTTCCCAACTATCATAATTCAGAATTATTTGAAGATAGCAATAGAACATCAGTGTCATTTAGCAACAATAAGTCAACATATTCATTTTCCCATAGACACCAATAGTTAAGCACTTACATTTTCAGATGGCCTTCCCATAGAAGTTAGCATGGTGATATGACATTTTTGTGCATTTTCTATTTGCTGATATATGGAACTTATATTATCCTGAGTTATTTGCAAAAATCAATAGAACTTAGAAAGCACCCAACTACCAGCATTTGTCTTTAATTGGAAGTTCTGAGAACTAACTATAAATATGCGAGGCCATGTTTCACAGGATCAGAATAATAGTGATTTTTTTTTTTTCTTTTTTTCTTAATTTTGTACTATAAAAGGGTACATACAGATGACCTCTGCATAGCATATATGATAGGATGACCTTGACACTATATACGGCAGTGTGGACCAACATGACAAGTCTGAGAGTGTATGAGTGAGGCAGAGGGTGGCTGGCGTGAGGCCGGGGCGGGCCTAGGTTAGGCTGAATCAAATTGTCACAAATTAGGGCACTGCGAGTCTCCGTTCACAATGCAGGGCGCGCGGCAGGTGGAGCTCGGCATTCCGGAGCGCCCCGGCCGCCTGCCGCCGTCTGGCCGCCGGATGAATACGTTACTCCTGATCGATCGGCGAAGATAGCAATTGGCGCGTCGGCCCCGGTGGCCGTGCGGGCGGCGCGAGCGGCCGCGCGGATAATTGGAGATAATGCCGCTCGGATAGACAGCCAGCGGGTGGGGTGCAGGGTGGTAAACAGATAACGCTGTGTGGGGTGGGGGTTTTATGACGAGGATGTGTCACGATGGGATACGATGTGGTAGGTTGTTGTACGATGTGGTACGCTGGAGTGCGATGTGGTACGTTGTGATGCGATGCCGCTTGGATATACAGCCAGAGGGCAGGGTGCAGGGTGGTAAACAGATAACGCTGTGTGTGGGGTGAGTTTTATGACGAGGATGTGTCACGATGTGGTACATTGTGATGCGCTGTGATGCGATGCCACTCTGATAGACAGTCAGATGTGGTGCGATGTGGCACGATGCCACTCGGATAGACAGCCAGCTGGCGGGGTGCGGGGTGTTAGACAGATAACGCCAGGCAGGGTGAGAGTTTTATGATGAGTCTGTGTGACAATGTGGTATGTTGTGGTGCATTGTTGTGGGTTGTGGTGTAATGTGGTATGTTGTGATGTGATGCCGCTCGGATAGACAGCCAGCGAGCAGGGTGCTGGTCGGTAAACAGATAATGCTGTGTGTGGGGTGAGGGTATTATGACGAGGTTGTGTTACGATGTGGTACGTGGTGTTATTTTGTGGTGCGTTGTGGTGCGTTGTGGTGCGATGTGGTGCGTTGTGATGCGATGCCGCTCAGATAGACAGCCAGCCGGGTGCGGGGTGGTAAACAGATAACGCAGGGTGGGGTGAGGGTTTTATGATGAGTCTGTGTACCGACAATCTGGTACGGTGTGGTACGATGTGGTATATTGTGGTACAATGTGACAAGATGTGGCACGATGTTGTACGATGCCGCTCGGATAGACAGCCGGCGGGAGGGTGCGGGCTGGTTAACAGATAACGCTTGGTGGGGTAAGAGTTTTATGACGAGACTGTGTCGTGACGATGTTTTTTTTTTTTTGTATTTTCGTTGTTTATTCTGCAAGAACATTGGCTATCCGCTGGTATGAAATGTCCTTACAGTAAAATGTACAAAATAGTCATCAAAACGACCAAACCAATCTCCACTTGGCATCAACGTTACATTGCCATTATAATATGGATTACATATCACAGAACAAGTAGAGTATAGGCCAGTCCACACAAAGGTACCAATACTTTGTGTTCACTAGAAATCAAATCTTACTATAAACATACATTAGGCTTGAGGATACACCTCAGACTATCAATACTAATCATACATGAGTCTCTATCGTATAAAAATGTCCATTATTCCGAGTACTGTTAAATTATCGCTGTTGGGCAGTCCTTAGATGGCTTATACACCTGTGATTCTATACATCATAAGTAAAAGTCCCTCATATATTATAAGATCCAATCCAGATGAATGATAATACCTACACTGTCAGTAGATAACAGGCCCTGATTCAGGGAGTCTTTACAATCCTATACCATTATACCATTATTGCCAGTCATACACCTTTTTTAATAGCAAATTTTAATTTATCCTAGGTATCTATATATCTCAGGTGCGGATCCAGTGTATTCCAGACCACCGCACCTCTGTAAAATGTGCTGACCTTACACTTTTCCACTCTGGGTTTTTTATGTGGTACGATGCCGCTCGGATAGACAGCCAGCGGGTGGTGTGCGGGGTGGTAAACAGATAATGCTAAAGGTCTTGGAGGAATCTGTCAGTTTTTTTAGAAACATTCTTATAAATTATCTCTTATCTTTGACATTGCTTTATTTTTCATTATCCATTTTTATAAGTAGAAAGAAGGTATTTGGGAAACCTCATGAGGGAGAGAGGTTGTGCTGGCTATCCTTGCAACTGCAAATAAGCGGGGAACCAGCAAAATTTCAAAGTCTTAACCAGCTAGGCGTTACCAGTCCCATGTTTCACTGGGATAGGGAACCAGTCTTAACACAATGCAGTGTGACACACTGTACCACACATGACACAGCGCACCAACACAACACACATAACCCGTATTTACATATGTATACGTCCGGCGTATATATATAGCTATCATTTTGCGTAAATAAGTTGGTCCTATTTTCCATCATGTATACGTTTCATCTATAGACGTATATAAGTGTCCATGTTGCAGTCACATATATGTCATATAAACGCCTGATTCTGTTGTATTTACGCCACTATCCAATAATTCCAATCTCTGCACCTAGGAGACACCACTGTTGCTTTTATTTCATTTCGGACTTTTTTTATTTTTAACAGTATACATATAATCCAAACGTATATGATATATATACGACCTGCGTATACATGTGGCAACCAGGATATTTCTTTTCATATATGTTTGCGGCAAATACAGCCACTATGTATCCATACTCAAAGAAAAACACACTTGTATACGCAGTATTACGCTGGCTCGAAATATGGACTTATATACATATATATATATATATATATATATATATATATATATATATATATATTATAAATATACATATATACATAAAACGGATCAATGTACATTATATACGCACGTTTACGCGGTGTCAAATTATCATGAAACATCACGAAATTTCATATAATTGTTAATATGGCATGAGTTGCCTTCGCGGAATGATATCACGAAGCGGATCTGAGTGATATCTGTAGCAGAAGACAACGAATGCAATGTAAACAATTATATGATATTGAGTGATGTTTAGATTTTATCCTACCCTATTACATGTTTCTAACTTTATATGGCATATAAATATTTTATGCCATAACCGTGGCATACAGTCACACCATGTTAAGTCTATGGAGATTTATATGAGGGGTAGGATAAATATAAAATAATTGCTTTTTCCACACAATGCAACACCTGCTGCTCGCTGCTCTGGTAGAATTTATCCAGCAATGCTATTGGCCGCTGAGAGGGTGACGCATGCGGGCTGTGCGTAAGGCGGCCAGCACCAAGCAGTGCAAATCAGTCAACCGTGAAATGTACGTTTACGGTGTGAATCAATGAGCCCAAGGCGACGTCAGCCAACGCAGTCTCCGCCCTCTATATATAGAAACGGTCCTACCAGGATCTGACAGTCCTACCCCTCTATACGGTCCTACCACCATCACACAGTCTCACCCCTCTATACAGTCCTACCAGGATCACACAGTCTCTCCCCTCTATACGGTCCTACCAGAATCACACAGTCCAAACTCTCTATACGGTCCTACAAGGATCACACAGTCCCACCCCACTATACAGTCCTACCACGATCACACAGTCTCACCCCTCTATATATAGATACGGTCCTACCATGATCACACAGTCTCCCCCCTCTATACGGTCCTACCACGATCTCACAGTCTCCGCCCTCTATATATAGATACGGTCCTAGCATGATCACATGGTCTCCCCCCTCTATACAGTCCTACCACGATCCCACAGTCTCCCCCCTCTATATATAGATACGGTCCTACCATGATCACAGAGTCTCCCCCCTCTATACGGTCCTACCAGAATCACACAGTCTCTCCCCTCTATACGGTCCTACCACAATCACACAGTCTCCCCCCTCTATACGGTCCTACCAGAATCACACAGTCTCTCCCCTCTATACGGTCCTACCACAATCACACAGTCCCACCCTTCTATACGGTCCTACCACAATCACACAGTCGCACCCCTCTATGCGGTCCTACCACGATCACACAGTCCCACCCTTCTATACGGTCCTACCAGGATCATACAGTCCTACCCCTCTCTACGGTCCTACCAGGATCACACAGTCTCTCCCCTCTATACGGTCCTACCATGATCACACAGTCTCTCCCCTCTATACATTCCTACCACGATCACATGGTCCCCCCCCTCTATACAGTCCTACCATGATCACACAGTCCCACCCCTCTATACGGTCCTACCACGATCACACAGTCCCCCCCCTCTGTACAGTCCTATCAGGATCATACAGTCTCTCCCCTCTATATGGTCCTACCAGTATCTCACGGTCCCCCCCCTCTATACAGTCCTACCAGGATCACACAGTCGCACCCCTCTATAGGGTCCTACCAGGATATCACAGTCCCCCCCTCTATACGGTCCTACCACGATCATACAGTCTCACCCCTCTAAACAGTCCTACGAGGATCATACAGTCTCACCCCTCTATACGGTCCTACCACGATCACACAGTCTCTGCCCTCTATAGATAGAAACGGTCCTACCAGGGTCACACAGTTCTACCCCTCTATACAGCCTTATCACGATCACACAGTCCAACCCCTCTATACAGTCCTACCAATATCACACAGTCCCACCCCTCTATACGGCATATAGCCTATGATCCATGGGTGCTGCCATGACGCCCCGAGTAGGTGTTCTTTACTAATGGAGGTGAGAAAGTAGGTGTTCTTCACTAAAGGAGGTGGAAAAGAAGTGAGTGATAATTGGGAAATGCCACAACTTTAGCCTTGCTCATATATTTATATATAGTGTTCCATATGGAAAATATCATGTCCTGGGTTTAATCATTATGTCATCCTGCTTTGGGATGGGTGTAGAGAGTCAGGGGAACCATGGGAAAATATTGAATGGCAGTTGAATTTCATAAGAACAAAGAGCCAGAATACAGATTTGTCCCCCGACCACCTAGTGACTGCTTCATGAACTAACAATGGCTCTGTCCTCTATACAGTCCTACCAGTATCTCATTGTCCCACTCCTCTGTACAGGGGGTATCCACCCCAACCAACATGAACCCACAGAAGCTTATGGCTCTAAAACTAGACACCCCACTTAAACCCACCCAAAGCTATCCCTCCACCCAACATAACCTATCCAAACCCACCTGAACCCATAGAAGCCTACTACCCCTCTAAACCTACTCAACCAAGTAACCTATCCAAACCCACCTGAACCCATAGAAGCCTACCCCTCTAAACCTACTCAACCAAGTAACCTATCCAAACCCACCTGAACCCATAGAAGCCTACCCCTCTAAACCTACCCAACCAAGTAACCTATCCAAACCCACTTGAACCCATAGAAGCCTACCCCTCTAAAACTGCTCAACGAAGACAAGCCCATCCAAACCTATCCTTCTACCCAAACATAACCTGGACCCACAGAAGTCCACCCCTCTAAAGCTACTCACCCCACACAGACCCACAGAAACCCACTGAAACCCATCCCCCTACCCAACAAGACCAACCCCAACCAACCTGAACCCACAGAAGCCCACGGCTCTAAAACTGCACAACCAGCACAATAGGCTTTTTTTCCATTGGCCGACAAATACGGTGTAGATTTTCTGTGTTCTCCTAAAAGCCTATTTCCATTTGGCGTCAGCAGTGCTAAGGTCCGTCGGCGGTTCCTGACTGTATATCGGTGATGGCCAATGGAAGTAGGCTATTAAGAGATCACACAAAATCTACACCGTGTTTGTCTTTGTCTTACTGTCAACAGCGTACCTGATGATGAGATCCGAAAATAAAATTGTCTCCTAAAGTTACGAACACTATAACACG
This sequence comes from Alentia gelatinosa, assembly GCA_950022655.1. Classification (NCBI taxonomy): domain Eukaryota; kingdom Metazoa; phylum Annelida; class Polychaeta; order Phyllodocida; family Polynoidae; genus Alentia; species Alentia gelatinosa. The sequence continues at coordinate 175,084,888 of OX465579.1, forward strand.
CAATCAAAGACTGGAATGTAGAGTCATAAGACCTACAACTAATATTCCTAATATTGACTGTTTATTTGTCCATTGTCTAATTGAATGTTGGGTAGTACAAGGAAGAACGCTCTGAGCTGAGTGATTTATCATATGTTCCTACTTAATCTGAATTTAAAAAAAAAAATGGAAACGGGCCTTATATCACACACACACACACACACACACACACACACACACACTCACAGCCAGGAGAAACACAGCAACATTTCTTGTACAAGTGTATTTTTATTTCTTCTCTCTATTTACAAAATCAGGGGTTATATTCACTGCAGTTTGTCAGTATATGGTCGCACATCTTATATATACACATCGTATTCATAGATTCATATGCTTGGCTTTTACATCGGAATTTTATCCCGATGTCTGTCACCTTCTCGCCTATTGGTAACGCGAAAATATAGGATATAAAAGTAGTGTCAGCACAGGGCCATGGGAGTCGTTTACTAAGTAAATAGATTCATACACGCCTTGGGCGAATCTCTGGGTGAGGAATATAAACACATCCAACTCTGGGGCAGGGCTCACATGGCGATATATAGACACAGCAACGAAATATAAACCCAGACATGTGTCGGTAAATATGTACAGTAGAACCCCGCGTTAACGGACACCTTCGTTCAGAACTGTTCCCTCTATTGTTTATTTTAACCTCGCGTAAGCGGACACCACGCGTAAGCGGACACTTTGGCCCGGAACGGAGGGTGACCGCTTATGCGGGGTTCTACTGTAATTAGGCGAAACCAAACGAGTGTTAGTCATATTGTTGTTTGTCGCACGACGGCGATGTCACATATTACTGCACGAGGTGAAGCCAAGTGCAATGATACGCGACCTTGCCGGATTGTGATAAACAACACAACTAACTAGGGTTTGGTTTAGAATTTATCCTACCCCATCTGAATTACTTTTGCAAATTAAGAAATATCATAAAACTCACCGATAATCAGTGATAATCATTGGTTGCTTTTCAAATGACGTCATTTGTCAACTGTATCCCACTAGAGTGATAAATTTAATTTTCCTGCACCATAGACCAAATACAGTCTGCTAATATTAAGCCTATGGAGTTTTTTTATTAGGGGTAGGATAAAGCGCAGGACTGTGGAACTGTCCGTTCTGAGCTGCTGGTATAGACCATTCTGAGTTTTATCTGACCCCTGGAACAAATATCCATAGGCTTAACATTGGGAACTCGTTCGCCATGCCCCTACAAGTATTGCAGTCCGTTCTCTATGGTCAATATCCTGTGTGTTGTCCATTCTTTTAGTATGTATTGGGGTGGGATAAATACAGAAACCAACTCGTTTTGGTCAAAGAAGTCATTCTCCATCTCGTTTGAATGCTACTTGATGTTCACTTGGCTGTTGCCTCGTTCATATCACTCCTCATCAAACCCGTGAAGAACGACATCTTTGACTGAAACTTGTTAGTTTCGTCTTTAGTCCGGTCTGAGGATCATGTCCCTAACAGCACTCACGTCCCAACCCCACCTGGGCCCTGTTTTTCCACTTTTTGTGGTATCGCAATTTTATTTTTATGATTTCTTTAACGATCTGACTAAAAAGGCGTTGCACCTGTGATACTGTATTGTGTCGCTATATTCATGCGGTATCACTAATTTTTACAATGCGATAGCAACACAACATTTCAGGGGCACATATTGAATGAGACAGGGGAAGATGCATTAGTTATTTAATTAAATACAGATGGCACCACATTCAAAACTGGTCTGACATCTGGTTGTGTGGATTGCTATAGGTAGAAGTGGAGGGAGTTGGTGGTGCCACCATGGACCGTTATTTAGAATATCAGATAAGGCTGTATTTAACCCACAGTGATACGATCCGCCGTGCTATGAAGGTCTACGTAAAAAGTATTGCTAAAAGCCATATTTTACGCGGCGATGCACCTCTGCGATTACAACATGATCCGCAGAATTTCAGGAGCAACGTTTAGGCCCTCGGATCGCTATTCTGCGATCCGCAGCTCTGTCGTAAACGTGGAGCAACGGGGCCCAGGTACATTTTAAGTCCATGTTTGTAGAGGTTGGGTGTGGGAGGAGGGAGGAAGGAGGGGGATTGCCAGTTCACCCCAGACGCTACCCGATTACGTCACAGCCACCAGGCGCCATCTGGTGGCCTCCGATGGAAATAGATGGGGCAGGCCTCTTCCGGTCACGTGACCCAGACTTGTAGTTAGCGCTAGGCGGCGCCACCTGCGTTTCCGGTGCGGTCATGTGGTATGGGCGGGGGGGGGGGGGGATATTTGCATGATGCTATTTGCTGCGGGGTTGGGGGCGGGTGATCGGCTGGCACTCCGCAGGCGGGCATTCCTTAACGTTATTGTGATCGTTGATGGGTGATGGTGGCAGGAGGGGAAGCAGGGCGTATATCGTCCACAGTGTAGGTAAGGACGTCTATATATATCTGCTGTTAATATTCCTCGTGTGTTCCAGGCTGAATTTACCTGATGTTTTTTCACTTTTTCTTCACAACATAGGAGTAGGAATTCACCAGTGTATGTCACTTTGTTTATGTTTCTTCTTTTAACATTCATAATTTTCACTTATTTCCCAAAGGAAATATTAGTGAATTTTTCACCTCTTCCCACAACGCAAGGAGTAGAAAATACACAGTGTAGCTAAAGGCGTTTATATTTTGCCATTGATATCCCATATTTGCACATTGTGAGTTTTCACAAGGAGTAGAAAATTCCCGGTGTACATAATGTAATTTTTCTGTTATCAATAATCCATATCATCCAACATCTCCCGGACTGGATTTAAGTGACGTTTTTCACATTTTCTCACAACACAAGTCATATAAATCCCCCAGTTGAGGACAAATCATCAATATCTATCAATAATCCATGTTTTCCTCAATTTTCCGGACAGAATTTAACTGATGTCTTAGATACTTCACCTACTATAGAGTCCTCTAAGAACCACACACACCACACTCCCCTCACGAGGGGTCCCTGCCGACCATATTATACACCTCCCTCGGGTTAAAATCCGGGCTCTCATAAATATGTCCCAGGGATCCCTCGGATAACCGTGACGTCATCACTGCGCGTCCCTTGTCGCCGGCGCCGGGCACCGTGCCGAAGTTGGACCCGGTCACCCACGAGGTGGCGCGCGGGTCGTAGCCCACACTGCCCATGCGCGGGTTGATCACGTGGTCCTGGAGGAGGGAGTCTGCGCTGTGCATGTAGCCACCTTTCGGCGCGGTCCCGTACTGCCCGGGCTCCGGGGGACGCAGGTCCAGCGTCTTGTCCTCAGGGTCTGCGTCACAGCCGAACGCCCAGCCGCGTCTGAGGAGAGAAGAAGAGGATGAGAGGTTATTATCGTTTATTACCAACCTATTATACGTAGTATTATCCTACCCCTAATAAAAAAAACTCCATAGGCTTAACATTGGGTCACTGTATTCGGTCTGGAGTTCAGAAAAATTAAAAATATCGCTCTAGTGGGATACACTTGACAAATGACGTCATTTGTTAATGTAGAAGTAATTTAGACAGGCAGGGTAGGATAAATTCTAAACCAAACTCGAGTTAGTTGTGTTATTGTTCATCGCACTCCAGCAAGATCGCGTATTACTGCTCTCGGCTTCGCCTCGCGCAGTAATACGCGATCTTGCCATCGAAACTCTTGTTTGGTTTCTCCATAATAATAATAAATACAATAATGACTGATTTTGTATAAGAGCGACTGTAATTTCCTCGTAGTTGACGTCGTAATATCCTCGCTAATCGATACTTCTGAATTTTTTGTAACCACACTCACAATGTACACTACCTCTTATAAACCGCTGAAATTATTTAGTTCTGAAGCACCCATGCTAAATACTGTATTTTGTTTGGTGAAGGATCTAAGTATCCATAAAAATTTACCAACAATGATTTTATCATAACTCTTTATTGTTTGAACTGGAATGTGGTAATTGTTACTTTTTTCCGTTGTCTTGCAGAAACTATGTCAGAATATCTCATTTTAATTGTATCGTTTTTAATGTCAAAAGAAAAGAAAATTCTTTTCTATGAGAATTATGTAATCCCCATACAGTTGTAATAGCGCCATGGTCAGCGCATCACACTACCAGCCTTGATACCCCAGCAGACCTGTGCCAGTTATTGTACCACCGCAATGACGTCCTCAAAACATGTAAATAACCGTACTGGCAGATCAAAAGTAATCAACAGATTATGCAAACTGCGTTATAAATCTCCAGGCCCCTATCGGGAGGCGGCGATGCCATACAAATGATATTTCCAGGAGAAAAAGAACAGATATGCACCACTTAACATATAAATTGCGTCTTTGGGGAGTTGGTGCTAGTCGTGGCTGCAGGAAGATATGATGACTCGCGAAGGGTACCTGCCCCCCGCCTTTCTCCGCCTTTCTACCCCCTCCCACCTCCCGTATAAGAGACACATCACTCACACACTCACACACACACACACACACACACACTCACACACACACACACACAGCCGTCTCCAGTGAGGTCATCGGTTCCACTTCACTGAGCACAGCGAGGATCACACACTGTGTCTATGGGGTGCTGAGTGTAATAAATATAAAAGGGCCGGTTTTATTCATGCACAAAACTTACTTCATCAAAAGAAAGAGACAGAGAGACAGAGAGAGAGAGAGACAGAGAGACAGAGACAGAGAGAGAGACAGAGAGCGACAGAGAGAGACAGAGAGAGACAGAGAGAGACAGAGAGAGACATAGAGAGACAGAGACAGAGACAGAGAGAGACAGAGAGAGACAGAAATAGACAGAGAGAGACAGAGAGGGACAGAGAGAGACAGAGAGAGAGAGAGAGAGAGACAGAGAGAGAGAGAGAGAGAGAGAGACAGAGAGAGAGACAGACAGACAGACAGACAGAGACAGACAGAGACAGAGAGAGGGGGGGTGAAAAAACATAGGAGGAAATTAGAAAATAATTTCTTGACTTCTTCCCTGATAAACAACATTATATAAAGTTCTAGTCTATACTATCGTAATCAATTATATTGGTTTCTATGTGAAGAGATTAGTTATCTAAATTGCCCATATTTATTAGTACCAAAGTGACTGCATTAGGACAGTCGCCATCTTGTAGTAGCTCCCTCCCTGTCTTGATATTGACTGTATGGAAGCCATGTAGTGAATGGCAAGTTGACCCTCATTATCGCTCATTCTAGTTCCCAGTCTGGCCACATGGGGCAGGACGCTCTGACATGACACTGACACCTGAGTTGTTAGTGACATGAGTGGCCCTCCTGGCATGTGCGACAAACCGGAATGAGACTGGTCTGTCCTGATTGGCTGTTGCTTCATCATCTAATCCCAGCACAGAGTTTACAAGCTTACCCTGTACCCAGATGCCACCTGCTGTGTGTATATCTAACAGCTGCATGAACATGTTACTGAATCAGCCTTTAAGCTTCAGCATTAAAGCTCAGTTATTTTCTTGACTCATAATAGTACATACTACCTCTGAGTTCTTACTCCCTTCTTCTTAAGGCCTATACTTTATACCAGTAAGGCTCAAGGCTTTACAATATTAGGTATATTTTGTGACGCACTGCGCCCCATAGAGAGTCTCGTTTCTGGCTAAGGCTCTGGCCATGCGCAGTAGATCGGTCATGACGTTAATGTAGCACGCTGCGCACTATCAAAGACAACCTCCTCTGTACACACACGTCTTCTGTCCCGTCCTCAGACCGATCCGTCTCTAGGCCTAGATCCGTGCACTTCTACATGACCAGCAGATAGACAGACAGCTATGATATCACCATTAAACACATTTAACAGGAAACATCAGGAATCTCACCTTTTTAAGCAAACCAAGGCCACGAGAAGAAGAAGTACTCCGATAATGATTCCCAGTCCTACGCCGAGACCGACCACTATCAGGATGCCTGCCAATCATAATGAGAGTATATTAGTTAGTACAGTTATATACAACAGGTGGCTACATCACTATCAGTATGCCTGTCAATCATTAGAGTATTTCAGTTAGTACAGTTATATACAACAGGTGGCTACATCACTATGAGTATGCCTGTCAATCATACGAGTATTTCAGCTAGTACAGTTATATACAACAGGTGGTTACATCACTATCAGGAGGCCTGTCAATCATTAGAGTATTTTGGTTAGTACAGTTGTATACAACAGGTGGCTACATCACTATGAGTATGACTGTCAATCATAAGAGTATTTCAGTTAGTACAGTTATATACAACAGGTGGTTACATCACTATCAAGAGGCCTGTCAATCATTAGAGTATTTTGGTTAGTACAGTTATATACAACAGGTGGTTACATCACTATCAGGATGCCTGTCAATCATTAGAGTATATTAGTTAGTACAGTTATATACAACAGGTGGTTACATCACTATCCAGATGCCTGTCAATCATTAGAGTATTTCAGTAAGTACAGATATATACAACAGGTGGTTACATCACTATCCGGATGCCTGTCAATCATTAGAGTATTTCAGTAAGTACAGATAAATACAACAGTTGGCTACATCACTATCAGGATGCCTGCCAATTTATTTATTTCAGTTAGTACAGTTATATACAATGGGTGGCTACATCAAAAACAGTATGCCTGTCAATCATAAGAGTATTTCACTCAGCACCGTTATATCAAACAGAGAATTTCAGGTAGTATGGTCATATTAACCAGGTGGCTACATCGCAAACAGGACGCCTGCCTGTCATATAAGAGTATTTCGATACAATTATATACAACGGGTGGCTACATCAAAAACAGAATGCCTGTCAATCATAAGTGTATTTTAGTTAGTGCGGTAATATACAACATGTAGCATCACCACTATCAGTTGCCCAAAGACACAAACAGATTTACATCTCCGAATCCTGGTAATTCATCATTTGATACATTAACTGATATTTTTGCTAAATGATCCTAATTGGGAATGAGATACTTACCATGAGAAGAGGACCATTCACGGCCAAATATGGAAGACCAGACTCCCGGTGTCGTGCCTGAAAAAAACAAAGACGACAGTGAGGGAAAGTTGAGACTGAGTCATGTAAACCGATAATATCAGAGGGGTCAGTGAGGGAAGGGAAGAATGAGTCACGTAAACTCATAATATCAGAGATGTCAGTGAGGGAAGGGAAGAATGAGTCAGGTAAAATGGTAATATCACAGACGTCAATGATGGAAAGGTAAGAATTAGTCATGTAAACTAATAATATCAGAGACGTCAATGAGGGAAGGGAAAAATGAGTCAAGTAAAATGGTAATATCCCAGACGTCAGTGAGGGAAGGGAAGAATGAGTCACATAAATGGATAATATCAAAGACGTCAATGAGGGAAGGGAAGAATGAGTCATGTAAAATAGTAATAACAGAGCGTTCAATTCTTTTTGGTAAAATGAAAACAGTTATAACCTGGTATTTAACATTCCTCTGAATATCTGAAATCAACATTCGTCACTTATAGAGAATTACTTTGGGTAGATTATTCTTCTTTAAAAGAAAGGTTTACATTGGAATGATCGCCCCATGGGAATGAGAGAAATAAGAGGAGGTGGATGGGGGCAGAGTGATAGCAGGTGAATGAGAGCAGGCGGATGAGGGCAGAGTGAGGGCAGGAGAATGAGGGCAGGTGGATTTGAACAAAGTGAGGGCAGGTGGAGGGGGCAGAGTGAATGAGGGCAGGAGAATGAGGGCAGGTGGATTTGAAGAGAGTGGGGGCAGGCGGATGAGGGCAGAGTGAGGGCAGGGGAATGAGGGCAGGTGGATTTGAACAGAGTTAGGGCAGGCGGATGAGGGCAGAGTGATGGGGGCAGAGTGGTGGCAGGTGGATGAGGGCAGAGTGATAGGGGCAGAGTGGTGGCAGGTGGATGAGGGCAGAGGGAGGGCAGGTGGATGAGGGCAGTGCGAGGGCAGGTGGATGAGGGCAGTGAGAGGGCAGGTGGATGGGGGCAGAGTGGTGGCGGGTGAATAAGGGCAGGTGAATGAGGGCAGAGTGAGGGCAGGTGGATGAGGGCAGAGTGAGGGCAGGTGGATGAGGGCAGAGGGAGGGCAGGTGGATGGGGGCAGAGTGGGTGAGGGCAGAGTAGGGGAAGTTGGATTTGAACAGAGTGGTGGCAGGTGGATGAGGGCAGTAGTAGGTTGATGAGGGCAGAGTGGTGGCGGGTTGATGAGGGCAGAGTGGTGGCAGGTGGGTAAGAGCAGATTGATACCACACACAGGTAGGCGCGGTCTGTAATCCGAGCAGATCATCTCAGTGTAGAGGGGATCATCTTACCGTACCCCGGGGAGGAGCAGCTCATGGGTTAACACGTACAAACACAGGTACAAACACACAACACACTGATCTGATCCCTTATAGCTGTAACACCAAACACTGAATCATTTCACGGGGATGGAGAGCCATACTCACTGCGCGAAAACCACCAGTTTATTCATATTTATTATCCATCGTATACAAAGCCCCCATTGAAAATGTATGGGGACTCAGTAAACCACGACCCATTGTATAAAACCTGTCAGATACCATAACTGTGGTACACGGATTCAAACCTGTGGTATACGGCCTCAAAACGATGGCATACGGGGAAAATAGTCCCTTTGTGCTATAGAGCAAAGAAATAGTCCCTATTATTATACCCTTTAATATGGCAATTACTGAGATTAATTTATTCGAAATAATGGATAATAAATACAACAAACGATGATTATGTGGATAGGCGGCTATTCAAACCACTCGAGGTTGACGTCATAATACACTCGCTAGCGCTCGTGTATTGCCATGCGTCAACTTCTCGTGGTTTACGCCCGCCTATCCACAAAACCATCGATTATTGTGTATATAAGCCATCTCTAAGTGCATGTATCGGCCGTATATTGACACGTTTCCTCTTCTATACGTCAGCGTAATGGCTGTATATGAAGAGAAATAGCGTGTGCGGGACATGTATACGCGGGTCGTATACATTTTACACGTCTATAGATGAGGCGTATACACAACGGAAAATAGGACTACCTTGTATACGCAAAATCATACCTAAATACGCCGGGCGTATACATGTATAAACTGGTGGTTTTCGCGCAGTGACAGTAATTGTTCACTAAATTGCTGTTAAACCGCTTGAGGAAGAAATTGAGTAACAACCAGCTAACAAACATGGGGCCTATTGAATAATTTAGGTTCGTGTATAAGCACCCTTTTCTGTGCGGCAAGCAGACCCTTGGACAATGTGGGGCAACTTTATTCAACAATGGCAATGAGGCGTTGGCAATAAAAGCACCAACTCGTAACAGTCAATCATCGAATCAGGTAACAGTGTGAGCGGAAAGAAACCACTTTTATGATAAATTGGACACCAAAGGAGGGACATGATTAGTTCTGACACCAGTCGGACGACTTATTCTATTTTATGATAATCTAAACGCTTCCTTTTAAGAAGAGCAACATAACGAGGGTTGTTTCAGGATATTCAGGGCATGTTCCCGATTATTACTACTTAGACTTTACCCCAGAGAATTGAAAACGGCCATGTTTATTATGATTCAAGCATCATCTAAAGGGATTGACGCGTGTTTCTATCAGCGAGGCACACCTTCAGAGGACAAACAACAGAAAACGAAGTGTCAGAATCGTGGACTTTGAGAGGAAATAGCGCTTCTTTCTCCAGCAGGCATTAGGGAAGAGGCCACAGGGGGGCGCTGCTCACTTGGCCGTCAAAGCCGGTGCCTTGCCACCAGGGGGCAGGTCGCGCGTGCGCAGAAAGCCGGAAACGGGGTCAGTCCATCAGCGAAGTGCGCATGCGTTGGTTTGATGCTCATCAAGTCGTTAGCTGAGACAGAATGAACGTAATAGGAAAGCGACCCAAACAGTTCCCCCGACGGCCACAGGCGGCGCCCCAACAGCCCAGAGCGAGGCTGATTCAATTCCTCTCTTCTAGCCAATCAGAGCGCAGGGCGGGCGTCAGTGCGGGCGGGTTGTATCCGGGGCTGTGATTGGCTGATCGGCTTTTAATGGTCAGTGACCGGAGGCTCGGCACTCGCCGACGACACGCAGATAAATTCTCTGAGACGATGTACTTTCGTCCAGTCGGGAGGATAAAAAAGAAATAAACATGGACATAAAAGCCAAGCAAGAAAGTACTTTCCCAGTCAAATATAGCGAATGGGCGCCAGTATTTGCACCCATAAAGGCAATGAACGGGGATTTATGGACATATATTTCCGGCATGGGGTTGGTTTGTCAGGGAGATGTGGGGAAGTAGTAGAGAGAAAGGGGCATTGTACCCAGGTCAACATTGTAAGAGACTGTGTGTAGACAGGGAACCAGTCAGATACCCATCTTGTAATGTGTGTAGACAGGAAACCAGTCAGATAACCATCTTGTAATGTGTGTAGACAGGGAACCAGTCAGATAACCATCTTGTAATGTGTGTAGACAGGGAACCCGTCAGATACCCATCTCGTACTTAGACTGTTAGAGAATATAGACAGGGAACCAGTCAGATAACCATCTCGTACTTAGACTGTGTGTAGACAGGGAACGAGTCAGATAACCATCTTGTAATGTGTGTAGACAGGGAACCAGTCAGATACCCATCTCATACTTAGACTGTTAGAGAACATAGACAGGGAACCAGTCAGATAACCATCTCGTACTTCGACTGTCAGAGACAGTAGACAGGGAACCAGTCAGATAACCATCTCGTACTTAGACTGTGTAGACAGGGAACCAGTCAGATACCATCTCGTACTTAGACTGTCAGACAATGCCTGTAGACAGGGAACCAGTCCGATCTCGTACTTGTACTGCGGACTGGCCGTCGGGATTTGTCAGAAACAGACGCCGGATGATGAGTTACTCCCCGGGACCAGGTTGAAGCGGGACCAGAAATACCATGACCCCTGGTTGACCCCGTCTTACTGCCCCCTGGTGGGGAATCCCGAAATGAACCAGTTACAACGGGGAAAGTGCAAACCTCACATGTAATTAGGTTTTACCGTAGTGGGTGCTTGAACCTATAGATACGTAATCAATATTGACCTTTGAGTGTCCTTGTCCCTCTTGTGTATTTAAAGGTTTAACCTTAGTCGCTGCTTGAGCCTCTTGTGTATCTAATTTTGACCTTTGTGGGTGCCTTTGGGGAACTGAGCTTTTGGGTTTTCTTATTCCGGTGAAATAGACCACAAGCGCCACAAGCCTTTTCCGTTGTGGAGTCCCTTTTGGACTAGACCTACAGTGCTTCCAATGAAGTAATGACCCAAGAAATATTTTGTAACCATTGCAGAAACAAAACATGAAATCTACGCTATGTTGATGGGTCAACAATGAGTTCTAAGCTAGACTGGTAAAACAAATAAAACAACAACATTTATTTGTGACCATGATTGGAAAATCCTCCATGACCAACATTCAATATGTGGGAACTAGCGTCTTGTCGCCGCAACTCACGAACAGCGAGGCCATCTGGTGGGAGATGGACGCACTACTCTCGGGGTTGGGGTTGGCAAAGTTTGGCAGCCAACCCCTTCTCCGATATAGGGGTTGATCAGGTTAAACCCCACACGGTATGCCTCTGTGTCCGCCTCAAACCATGTAGTTTTGTTCTATGTAAGCTCTAAAGGCAAACATGACACATTCTCCAAGCAGTATGAAAGGTCAGGTAGGAGAGTAGCAAACAAGTCCCGGTACTGGGTCAAGGTGGCCGCTTATTCAACCCGACCAGAGCTAACTTTGTGTAGCTCTGGTTGCCAGTGTAGGGTTGGCAAAGCCGACTGCAGGATTGCATTTCGTTACTTTGCTTGAAGGTATGTTTTCTTTACTAATCTTTCTGAAATATCTAAATTAATTTTCCGTACTACTCACATCATATTTCTTGCTTCATTTTGTCTGTTATTGACACATTTTACGATTCCGAAAAGATGAGTGTAGTAAATTACCAAAAACCAACATTAAATGTTTGTAAACAATGTTTGATATTTTATAATCAAATCTATGATCATCACAAGCATAGACACCCTTTAAATCCTGTAAGAGATTATCTCACAACAGAGAAACTCAGGGTTGAAGTCTGTAAGCCTTGTGGTAGCAGAGCAGTTACAAAGTTTCACACCAGGGGACGCCACATCTCACACGTAAATGCCTCAGAGAGTGAAAGCATATCAGTAAAGGTTGTCACAATACAGGTCAGAACAGGAAGAATATACAATCAGAAAGCGGCCGAATCAGGGTTGATTAGGAAGTAATTAGTCACACACATGAGTCAGGGTTAGTCAGTGATTAGTCAGAGATCAATTGATTAGTATATCCAAGGATTGTCTGGAAATTACTGATAGTGTTGATTCTAGAGTGATACGATACTGATGATGTAGCGATAGCAGAAATATCACATTTTAGAAGGGATGTAGTTGATATTGTCAGTCATAAGAATAGAGCCTGCACTTTAAGCGTCCACGACATAAAAAAAACTAAATAACATTTACCTTCGGCAATTCTGTGAGATGGCTTAACTGATGACAAATGTAAAACATTTAGTTTGAATGATATCAAATTTCAAATACAGGACCTGTTTTGATAATTATGTAACAAGTTTATGGTGAAATTTCCCTCTGAAACATCAACGCTGGTTTGGCCCCCAAAAAAGACATTATAAAAGACAAGTATAGAAAATAAACATTCTAGAGCTAGAAAATAAACATTGAAAGGTAAATTCCATCGTCTGATTCACAGATTTGTACTTTTCCCTTTCTCTCACTCGGATATTTTATTTCATAGGCTTAACCTAAGGAACTCATACTCCACGGCCATGAAGGTAATGTACCCAATACTCCATGGCTAATTGGGTCAGTTATAGTATGGATTGCTAATATTCCTAATCATGTATACGGTCTGAGATGAGAACTTGAACAAACTTGTAGAAAGTGGAACTAATTAGATCAAGGTAGGAAGTCATTTGTGCCCTTTAAGACTCGGATCAAGGCATTATCATAATCATCATTCAAGTCTGTATCCTTGACTACTATGAGCCAATTTCTATAATGTCTGTCGTTATTTCATCGTCCTGTTTTTTCTTTTCTTATATAGTTGTCAAAAAGGATAACTTAGGTAATGCGAAGCAATGATTGACACATGTACTGACCTGATTTTAAAAAAAGTCTGACCCTGCTACACTTATCCATCGTATACAAAGCCCCCATTAAAATGTATGGGGACTCAGAAAACCACGACCCATAGTATAAAACCTTTCAGATATCATAACTGTGGTATACGGATTCAAACCTGTGGCATACGGCCTTAAAACCATGGTATACGAGAAAAATAACCACTTTTGCTATAGAGCAAAGAAATAGTCCCCATTGTTGTATCCTTTAATATGACAATTATTGGATTTAATGTATTCGAAAAGATGGATTATAAATGCAACTAACAATGATTTTGTGGACAGGCGGCCCTGTAGACCACTCAAAATTGAGGTCGTGATAGACTCGCTAGCGCTCGTATATTACTACGCGTCAACCTCTCGTGGTTTGCGAATGCCTGTCCACAAAACCCTCGATTATTGTCTGTTTATCTATTCTTAAATGGCAGCCACAGATTGAACAAATATAAAAGTTGTTGATGATAAATCCATAATGTTGTTTTACTTTCCTCATGCTCTTCCGATAAATGTATCCACCTTTGTGTGAATATTGTACACGAGGACTTTACTATAAAGTGGTCAAATCCTACATGGAGACGCTATGACGTCACGCCGCGACCGAGCAGCTCTGCCGCGCCACCTAGTGTGTAAACCTTAGTTCTCCCCGGTTCCACCAGGTGGCGGGACTGATCCCCGCATACCTTGTTAGCCGTGTTTAGGGTGAAGTGGAATTCACCATTTACATGGTGCACCTCACATGGTCCCAAATCTCGCGGGATTCAGTCCTTTCTAAGGGGTAAATGCCGCCAAAAATTGTTGGGGGGCGGGGGAGGGGGATTCCATACAATGGAACCCTACAATTTAGACGACGAAATTGAGTTCCAGTACAAAATCTGCGGAGAATTCGTGTCAGACAAACACCCTGCACCCTGTGAGGTACATGAATCACACTGTGTGAATCCCGCTCTACAATTCCCTGTCTCCGTGTTGTTGATAATGCCAGTCTGTGATCGCGAAGGGGCCATCCATAAAGCGCATGCGCACCAACGGGGATGGGGGAGGGGATAAACACTTTTGGAAATTTGGTGTATGTTTTGTCTTTGTTCTATTGCGTACTTGACTGAGACTGGTGGTGGTCGGTCAAAAACCATGGAATCTTAGTGTACATTCTTCCTGGATGGACCTTTACTAGCCACAGTCCTGGGAACCCTAGTTATTAAGCTTCAGAATAAAGCAAGGAACATTCAGATGCTTTTTAGCTCTTGTCATTTTCCTCAAATGGCACTGAAAATATCTATGAAGTGAAATACAAATAATATAAAGAAAAGGGCATGGAGAAAAGACCCAAATACCCCACAAATGTCAGGAAATGCAATGTTGACCTTTTGTTTTATATATTTATCCCCAACAGGACAGTTGAACTACATTCGCGAGCAGGTCTTTACACGGTTATATCTCAGTAGCAGAACGGAGGTGACCTTCTTCTTAGCGGCGTATATTCACGTCCCACATAAAGGAGCAGCTCTCAGGGGTTCATTCAGAGACCAGCTCTCTACACAGTGAGTTCTCAGTAACAGAACGGGACGTGTATTCACCAGGGCGAGCTGCTCGGGTTGCAGTGGGTCCTGGCAGAGAGCAGGAAGGGGAGCCGGGGCCTTCTGCTGGCTACAGCCGCGAGGATTAGAGCTAATCAAGGAGCTCGGTCTCCATACACCGCCCTCCTCAGCCTGTCACTCACTCTCCATACACCGGCTCTCACTCTCCATACACCGTCCTCCTCAGCCTGTCACTCACTCTCCATACACCGCCCTCCTCAGCCTGTCACTCACTCTCCATACACCGCCCTCCTCAGCCTCTCACTCACTCTCCATACACCTCACTCCTCAGCCTGTCACTCACTCTCCATACACCGCCTCTCACTCTCCATACACCGCACTCCTCAGCCTGTCACTCACTCTCCATACACCGCCTTTCACTCTCCATACACCGCCCTCCTCAGCCTGTCACTCACTCTCCATACACCACCCTCCTCAGCCTGTCACTCACTCTCCATACACCACCCTCCTCAGCCTGTCACTGACTCTCCAAACACCACCCTCCTCAGCCTGTCACACACTCTCCATACACCGCCCTCCTCAGCCTGTCACTGACTCTCCATACACCACCCTCCTCAGCTTTCACTCTCCATATACTGCCCTCCTCCCACCTGCCCGCCCCTCACTCTCCATACACTGCCCTCCTCCGACCTGCCCGCCCCTCACTCTCCATACACCGCCCTCCTCCAACCTGCCTGCCCCTCACTCTCCATACACTGCCCTCCTCCCACCTGCCCGTCCCTCGCTCACCATACACCGCCCTCCTGCGCCCTGCCTGCCCCTCCATACACCGCCCTCCTCCGACCTGCCCACCCTTCACTCTCCATACACTGCCCTCCTGCGCCCTGCCCGCCCCTCACTCTCCATACACTGCCCTCCTCCGACCTGCCTGCCCCTCATTCTCCATACACTGCCCTCCTCCGACCGGCCCGCCCCTTACTCACCATACACCGCCCTCCTCCGACCTGCCCGCCCCTCACTCTCCATACACTGCCCTCCTCCGCCCTGCCCGCCCCTCACTCTCCATACACTGCCCTCCTCCACCCTGCCCGCCCCTCACTCTCCATACACTGCCCTCCTCCTACCTGCCTCTCAATCTCCATATACCAACCTCCTCACTCTCCATACGCTCCCCTCCTCCGACCCTCTGCCCGCTACAGCCGCGAGGAGTAGAGCTAATCAAGAGTCGCTCAGCTATCCTCAGTATTTGGCAATATTGTGTGTGCTGCAAGTGGCAGTAAAATCAAGTGTGAATAATCACCGACTCATTTGAAACAAACAGTTTATTTTAACCTGATGATAAAATTGCCTTGAAATCTCTTTGACTTTTCTAGTGTTTTGCCGCATGAATGGAGCTCCATATTAACTGACTGAGTGGATGCGGAGACAAGTGATAAGCTCAAGTAGTACAAAGGATCAGCTAGGCGAGTGATCCTTACCTGCTGAATCCCGTTTATGCGATTGCTCGGATGTGTCCGGAGGTGCTCGGGGGTACTCTGAACTGCTCGGAGCTGTTCCAAGTTGACCATAGCTTCTCAGAGCTTCTCGGATCTGTTTGCAGCTGCACAGAGCTACTCGGAGTTTCTATGAGCTGCTCAGAGGCGTCTGGAGCTGCTCGGAGGAGCTCGGAAGTGCTCGGAACTGCTCGGAGCTGTTCGGAGCAGCCAATAGCGTCTATGAGCTGGTCAGGGTTCCTCGGAAGTGCTCAGGGCAGTTCGGAGGTGCTCGGAGGTAGTCGGAGGTGCTCGGATGTAGAAGGAGGTGTCTGGAGGTGCTCGGAGGTACTCTGAGCTGGTCAGAGCCTCATAGAGCCTCTCGGATCTGTTCGCAGCTGCTCAGAGCTACTTGGAGTTTCTATGAGCTGCTCTGAGGTGCCTTGAGCTACTCCAGAGCGTTTATGAGCTGGTCTAGCCTACTCGGAGGGGCTCAGAGCCATTAGAATTTGCTCAGAGGTGTCCGGTGCTGTTCGGTGCTACTCGGAGGTGCTTTGAGGTGCTCGGTGCTACTCGGAGGTGCTTGGAGGTGCTCGGAGGTGCTCGGAGGTGCTCGGAGGTGCTCGGTGCTACTCGGAGGTGCTCGGAGGTGCTCGGAGGTGCTCGGAGGTGATCGGGGCTACTCGGAGATGCTTGGAGGTACTTGGAACTGCTCAGTGCTGCTCAAACAAGAACACACCCGCGCTCACAGAAGCTCACATATCCCTCATTATCGCCCACCTACAGATTGGTAGAAACTAGAGCTGCTCAATAACTAAAAGACGAGAAGGATAGTGAGAAACCTGGCGCGTGGTGCCGCACGTGAAGGTGGCTGAGAGGAAGGGGCGTGCGTGAGGGGTGTGCGTGAGGAGTGCGCGTGAGGAGGGTTAAAAGGAGACGGGGGGAGGGGGGAGAAGGAGACTGAGAGGGGCGCGGGGGTTAGTACCCGCCACCTCCACCAGGCGGCCACACAGGTGCGCGCGCCTCAGATCCCCGCCGTCTTTTGTTCGTTTGCCAACAGGCGGCGGCTGAAGGAACCCTGGTGGTGGCGGTGGGAACTAAAAAAGAATTACCCGGCATGCTTGTCGGTTGGCGGCTGGTGCCCGGCGCGGTTTGGTTTGGAGCGTTTTGGCGGGCGTTTCGCTGGTGTTGGCAGCGAGCACCCCCCCTGGTGGAGAGTTATTGAATTAACGCGGAGTGAATCGAGATCTCCATGACGCATGCGCAGTTCTCACACATCCGGGACCGGCCACTAGGGGGCGGGGTGAGCGTGGGGGGCATGTTTAGGACCAGCAGGCACTACCCGCTATGTATGAACCCTCCTCCCCCCCCCCCGCCCCCAACAGCACTGTCAAGGTCCAACATCCACGATATGTACAGTAGAACCCGGCGTAAGCGGACACCCTCCGTTCCAGGCCAAAGTGTCCGCATACGCGGGGTGTCCGCTTACGCGAGGTTAAAATAATTTGTAGAAACCGAACGAGAGTTTGGTTTCGTATTTATCCTACCTCGTCTATGCTTTTGCCTTTTACTAAAAGATAAATATTGAGTCAATGACCAACAGAACCTTTTTTTCATAGTAGCTGACATCCTGCTCTCTGATTGGTCAATATTGTTATTACTCTAGTGGCATAAAAAACACTTTATGTTACGGCCTGCCACATAAAATTTCCCTATGTTAAATCTATGGCGGTTTTTTTTTAGGGGTAGGATAAACATCTAATAGAGGGAACCGTTCCTAGTAAGGGTATCCGTTAACGCGGGGTGTCTGCTTACGCGGGGTTCTACTGTATGACCCACCCCTCGTATGAACCTCCCTCCCCCTTGTATTTAGCCCCCCTTGTATGTAACCCCCCCCCCTCCCGTATGTTTCCCCCCTGTATGAAACCTTCTCCCTATGACACCTGCCTCCGCCAACGCCGATTCTGCTCCCGATAAGCCTTGCGATTGACTTCCCGACACCATACCGATTCTATCGTTAGGTAAGCCAAAATTGTGGCAATGGAACAGGTTTCCGTTTACGAGGCCTCACGATAGGCTGCGATTGAAAACGCCGATCGTAACAAGTTGGATATTTCGTAGCCTGTCATAGGGTATCGTAGCCTATCGGGAAGATATTGCGGACATCGAGTATGATTCATAGATTGGATCACGACAGAGGTCTACGATTCTCCTGTCATGATAGTATAAAACCTGTCAGATACCCTAACTGTGGTATACGGATTCATATACGTTGTATACGGCCTCAAAACCATAGTTGCTGTAGAGCAAAGAAATAGTCCCTATTGTTATATCCTTTAATATGGCAATTACTGGGTTTGATTTATTCAAGAAGATGGCTCATAAATGCAATAAACGATCCTCTGTAAACCATTCGAGGTTGATGTCGTAACACACTCACTATGTATTACTATGCGTCAACCTTTCATGGTTTACGGCAACCTGTCCACAAAACCATCGATTATTGTCTATGTCTTCCATATGTCTTGTCTTGCCCCCTGTGTCTGTCCTATTAGATATCCTTAGGATAAATGCAACATACGATACTCTGTAAACCACTCGAGGTTGACGTCGTAACACACTCGTTAGCGCTCGTGTATTACTACGCGTCAACCTCTCGTGGTTTACGGCCGCCTGTCCACAAAACCATCGATTATTCTCCGGTATATTGTGACTCATCCCCTTCAATTAGAAGAAGGTGCATGAACCTCTCCTGCCAAAACGTCGCTTGATTTCATGTCCGTAAATCTTCAGAAAGCACACAAAGCTCTGTCAAAAATAAACCCGCACCGCATGTTTCCTCTGAATGACTAGCGAGCCCTGGGCTGTAAATCCCCCATCAGTCAATAGAATGCTCGGTCCTTAAGTCGTTACTGTCACGGCTCTACTGCTGGGTAGTAATTACGAGGCCACAAGACAATTCCCCATCACGAAACCCAGATGTTATGTCAGAATCGCCCAGACGTTATGTCAGAATCGCGTGAGTGGTCGGGCGAGATCGGGCGGGATCGGGCAGAATCGGGAGAGATTGGTGATATTAGGCAGGATCGGGACGTATAGGGCAGGATCGGCGGGATCGGGTGAGATCGGGCAGGATTGGGTGGAATCGGGTGAGATTGTGTAGGATTGGATTGGATTGGGGGAGATTTGGGATATCAGAGGGGTTTGGGCAATATTGGGTGAGATCGGGCGGGTTTGGGCGAGATCTGGTAAGATTGGGCGGGACTGTGCAGGATTGCAGGGGATCAGGTGCGATCGGGCAGGATCAGAAAAGATCGGGTGGTATCGGTCGGAATCGTGCAAGATTGGGCAGACATTTGCGACATCAGGCGGGATCGGGAGGTATAGGACAGGATCGGGGGGATCGGGAGAGATCAGACAGGATCGGGCGGAATCGGGCGAGATCGGGCAAGATCGGGCGGGATCGAACAAAATCATTATTCCCGCTAGGTAGTATCATTGAGATTATAGGAATCTTTGGGTTGCATTGATATATGTACTTCTTTAGCACGGGAGGCAGGCAGTGGATTCTCAAGGCTCTAAGCCTAGTTCATTAAGAATTCTTCTCCCATAGAGCGTAGTGGGAGTACAGCATACGACTTAGAGAGTGTGAGACCTTATGAGAGGGGTGCACCGAGAGGTGAGAACTTTGAGCCGGTTTTCATTCAGGATCCCAGCTGTGAATGAGGTCAGAAACAGAGTCTCATTGATCAGACTTTTAGTGCTGCCTGCTCCCAAATTTACTGAGGCGGACTTATCCCGGTAAAGATGTCCCCCGATGCAGGGACCGAGTTGTCGATCATTTAACCCCTCAACTACCAACACCCCGCAGTCTCTGGTCACTCTACAGGACCTCCAGCAAACACTGGACACTGTGTGCTTTGTTTTATACAAATTTGTATTTAATAATCATGGGTTTTTACTATAATAAATGGGAGAAATTTCATTGGGAACAATCATCCAAGTAAAATTACATCAGAATATCTGATAATGCTCACTCTCTTTTCTCGCCGTCAAGGAATACGTACTCTGTACAGACTTTTGGTGATCTTATTTCAATTTGGAGCCAAATGTTTGATAAGTATCACGAAGGAAAATCTCGTAATCATCACTTTTGCAGTGAGTAGAGAATTATCAGATATTCTACAGTCGTCACGTTTTAGTCGTCTAATGTAAACACAGGGTTAGGGTACCACCTTCGGACTATTGGCTTGATGATCTACAGTTGTCATATTTTTAGCCATCTAGTGTAAACGTCATCACCTGATGCCTATTGGCTAGACGATATACAGTCGTCACGTTTTAAGTCATCTAATGTAAACGGCACCACTTGACGACTAATTGCTAGATGGTCTACAGTCGTCGCATTTTTAGCCATCTAGTGTAAACGGCACCACCTGATGCCTATTGGCTAAATGATCTACAGTCGTCACGTTTTTAGTTGTCTAGTGTAAACGGCACCACCTGAGGACTATTGGCTAGACGATCTACAGTCGTCATGTTTTTAGTTGTCTAGTGTAAACGGCACCATTTGCTGACTATTTTCTAGACGATCTACAGTCATTACATTTGTAATCGTCTAGCGTAAACAGCACTACCTGATGACTATTGGCTAAACAATTTACAGTCGTCACGTTTTAAGTCATCTAATGTAAACGGCACCCCTTGACGACTAATTGCTAGACGGTCTACAGTCGTCACGTTTTAGTCGTCTAGTGTAAACACCGGGTTAGACGTCATAACTTTGACCCTGCGGTTTGATGTGCCTGCACCACTGAAGCTCTGTACTCGCACTAATCACAGAGCAGGGAGATAGCAGAGGACCCTGTGTGGGCGGAACCATGCCTCAAAGTCCTCCAGGTTGTCAGATAACGGAATTCAAACCCTTCAGGGCTCATCCATAAAGAACATACACAGGACGTGGACTGGGGTCCAACATCTGGATATTTAGCTACATCCCTTCTTTGATCTAAAAATAGAGGAAACATATAAAAGTTTACGGCCAGAGCTCGCATCCCATCGAATTTGAATAGTGTAGTAATTCACAAGGCGATGCTGCGTGAATTACGTAGCGATTCAAGACCAGATGGGATCATGCTCAGGTTTCTGAATTTATCTCACCCTTCACATTGACTATTTGGCTATGATTTGTGCCATATTCCCCCAATCTCTGATCATTCACGGCAGGACTCGTTTCAATTCACCAATCTGGTGTCGGACCGTTTCCATTGGCCGATTTCCCGTCACAGATCTACAGTCAGGAACCACCGACGGATTTTTAGGCCTGTTTCCATTGGCCGATTTCCCGTCACAGATCTAAAGTCAGGAACCACCGACGGATTTTTAGCACTGCGTCATCCTACCTCTCACTTCCCTACCATCCCTTCTACGATCTATATCATAGAGGAAGCATATGAAGGTCTACATCCAGAGCTCGTATTCCATCGAGTTTGTATAGTGTAGTGATTTACAAGCCGAAGCAACGTGAATTACATAGCGATTCAAAATAGATGGGATCAAGCTCTGACCCTAAACTTGAATGAGTTTCTGAATTTATCTCACCCCTCACATTGACTTATTGGCTATGATTTGTGGCATAATCCCCAATCTGTGAACAGTCACAGCAGGAGGCCGTTGAATAATCTAGGATCTTACATAGAGACATTTGTACAAGGGTTATGTTTGATAATATTTTTATTTGTTTGCTAAGACAGTATCAGACATCCATAGGGTCTTCCATAAGTGTTGAATAAAGTTGACCCATATTGTCTCTGGCTGTGTATGGCATACAGAAAAAGGGTCTTTATGTAGGACCCCAGATTATTCAATGGGGCCCACGTCTTGTTTCCATTCACCAATATGGCGTAAGGTATAGGCCCGTTTCCATTGGCAGATTTCCCGTCACCGATCTACAGTCAACCAATGACGGATTTTTGGCACTGCTGACCCAGAATCAGTCAATGTAAACGATCCAGCTCGTGAAATGACCCACGCCATTCCCTGCTTAGATTATGCAATGTGGCACCACCCACCACAGAGTGAAAGCTCGGTCAATGAGTGAAATCTACTACCCGCACCAATGTTTCGATACCGTCGCACAGTTTGTGGCACCACCGCCAGATTTTCTGGGTAACTCAGAAAATCTCCGCCGTTTTCGTCGGTCATTGAAAACGCACCTTATGCCCACAATATCTATCATGCTTCCTGACTGGAGATTGATGTTGAATAATCAGCCAATGGAAACGGGTTTTATAAAACAGCATGATATCTTTAGTACCACGCATCTTGCCTACTTCACTCTGATTGGTGATTACATACTGAGACAGTCCAGGCTTAAATCTCGCTAAAACTGCCTGACGAGTGTTGTATATGTTGGGCTAAACAAACACTTGATTAGAGTCCCTCCCTCCCCACACCTCCCCGCCTCTCCCCGCCTCTCCCCGCCTCTCTCCATCTCTCCCTGTCTCTCCCCGCCTGTCCCCACCTGTCCCCGCTTCTCCCCGCCTCTACCCGCCTCTCCCCGCCCCTCCCTGTCTCTCCCCACCTCTCCCCGGCCCTCCCCGGCCCTCCCCGCCTCTCCCCGCCTCTCACCTCCCCTCCCTGTCTCTCCCTGCCTCTCCCCGCCTCTCCCCGCCTCTCCCCGCCTCTCCCCGCCTCTCCCCGCCTCTCCCCGCCTCTCCCCGCCTCTCCCCGCCTCTCCCCATCCCTCCCCGTCCCTCCCCGTCCCTCCCCGTCCCTCCCCGTCCCTCCCCGTCCCTCCCCGTCCCTCCCCGTCCCTTCCCGTCCCTCCCCGTCCCTCCCCGTCCCTCCCCGTCCCTCCCCGTCCCTCCCCGTCCCTCCCCGTCCCTCCCCGTCCCTCCCCGTCCCTCCCCGTCCCTCCCCGTCCCTCCCCGTCCCTCTCCGCCCCTCCCCGCCTCTCCCCGCCTCTCCCCATCCCTCCCCGTCCCTCCCTGTCCCTCCCTGTCCCTCCCCGTCCCTCCCTGCCTCTCCCCGCCTCTCCCCGCCTCTCCCTGCCTTTCCCCGCCTCTCACCTCCCATCCCCCCTCTCCCCGCCCCTCTCCGTCCTATTTACCGATGCTTCCTGACTGGAGATCAATGTCGAATAATCAGCCAATGGAAACAGGTTTTACAAAACAGCATGATATCTTTAGTACGACGCATCATGCCTGCTTCACTCTGATTGGTGATTACACCCTGAGACTGTCCAGGCTTAAATCTCGCTAAAACTGCCCGACGAGTGTTGTATATGTTGGGCTAAACAAACACTTCATTAGAGTCCCTCCCTCCCCGCCCCTCCCTGCCCGGAATACCCGCCTTATATCACCGGGCGGTGTAAGTGTTAGCCCGGCGTGCTGCATAAAGAGGGGATATTTTCTAATTCTCATGGAGGATTCATGTATATAGGAGGCCTTTACCTAATGAGTATGGGGAAGTTTCTGCCCGGGATGACAATGATGCAGGCTCCAGCAGTACCGGATACATCCCCAATTAACTAATTGCGCTCTTACATTAGAAAGGGGAATAAGTCTCCCGTTAACACTAAAAGGTTCATTACTGTTTCCAGGCTTTCTGTTTGAGTACTACTGATATGATGGTGAATGTACATGGACTGTGTATAGAGTTTAGGTTGGAAGACTACATATCAAACAGATAAATCTAAAAAGTTCTTCGGACTTTTCTTGCATTTTAACGGAGAATGGTTATTGTTGAAGTCGTATATCATTCAGAGGAGATCCTAAATGAGCTCATGCAGCCGATAAGTGGGTGGGGTTGGAGGGAGGGCAAGAAAAGGATAGCCCATAAAACAGTAAAACACTGACAAGCCAATCACCTTGACATAATATCTAACCAGACCTATGTACAATCACTGGACTTAAATGGAGTATAAATTATCCACAATAAATTATCTTAAACGCTGAGTGTATTTTCTCTTCTTGTGAATATTCTATCGACTGCGTTAATATTAATTGTGATTAACAGCGACGGAATCCATTTGGTCTTATTTTCCATCATATCATATATGCCATTAACAATCTCAAAACGGTCCTTTAAATATTTAGTGGATACAAAATACATGTCAGTCTACAGCTAGTACCCTGAGTGGAATAGACATCTGCCTTCTTCGGTAATAAAAAGCGCAGAGTCAAATATGTTAAATTACTCTCCCTATTCACTGTATATAAACATACATACATGTTTGGACGGGAAGAATCAAAAACCCATTACCCCAGGCCCGTATGGTTGTATGGCCGTAGGACCAGCTGGCCGTATACCCATACGGTCTTATGGCCCTAGGACCAGCTGGCCATAATACACATACGGTCATATGGCTGTAGGATTGGCTGGCCGTATGCGCATACGGCCATATGGCCGTAGGATCATCTTGCCGTATGGTTGTATGGCCGTGAGGACCAGCTTGCCATATACCTGTACGGTCGTATGGCCATATATATACCCGTACGGCCATATACCCGTACGGTCGTATGGCCGTTGGATCTGCTGGCTGTACATTTGTGTTGCCATAGGATCAGCTTGCCATATATACTCCTATGGTCGCATGGCCTTAGGACCAGCTGGCTGTACGGTCGTATGGCCGTAAGGTCAGCTGGCCGTATACTCATACAGTTGTATGGCCATCTGCCCGTATGGTTGAATGGCTGTAGGACCCGCTGGTGGCAAACCCGTACAGTTGTATTGCCGTAGGACCAGCTGGCCGTATGATCGTATGGTTGTTGGATCAGCTGGCCATATACCCGTACGGTTATATGGCCATATGCCCATACGGTTGTATTGCCGTGAGGACCAGCTTGCCGTACATTTGTATGGCCATAGGATCAGCTTGCCGTATACCTATATGGTTGTATGGCCGTATACCCTTACAGTTGTATGGCTGTAGGATCAGTTTGCCGTACAGTTGTATGGCCGTAAGATCAGCTGGCCGTATACTCATGTGGTTGTATGGCTGTATACCTGTACAGTTGTATGGCCGTAGGATCAGCTTGCCATACGAGTGTATGGCTGTAGGATCAGCTGGCCGTATACCCGTACAGTTATATGGCCGTAGGATCAGTTTGCCGTACAGTTGTATGGCCGTAGAATCAGCTGGCCGTATACCTGTATGGTTGTATGGCCGTATACCCTTACAGTTGTATGGCTGTAGGATCAGCTTGCCGTATGGTTGCATGGCTGTAAGATCAGCTGGCCGTATACCTATATGGTTGTATGGCCATATGCCCGTACAGTTGTATGGCCGTAGGATCAGCTTGCCGTACGATCGTATGGCTGTAGGATCAGCTGGCCATATATACCCGTACGGTTGTATGGCCATATGCCCGTACGGTTGTATGGCCATATGCCCGTACGGTTGTATTGCCGTGAGGACCAGCTGGCCGTACGGTTGTATGGCCGTGAGAACCACCTGACCGCACGGTACAGCGTATGGCATGCTGAGTATGATGAATATATACACCCGGATGAATATATAATGAATATGTACCTCATCCATTTCCAGGCGGCGCAGCACTAATTACTCCGCACAATACCCAACTCATCAGTCAACCCGCTAATGAAAACAATGAACGGAAAAAAATATATACAGATATTTATTAAAAAAAAAAAAAGATACGGGGAACATATAACCTGGGCTGCTGGCAGCTGCAACACGATGGGTAGACTGGGTCCCGGGCCAAATCAATATTAGGACCGGTAGCGGGTTTTACTGAGCGACCTTGAACTTTACAAATGGCGCCTTTTTCCATCTTTTCCAAAATGGCGGATTAACGTTAGTTTGAAATAAATAGGAATGCTAGTATCGTAATATCGAAGTATAACTTAAGGTCCGTCGGTGGTTCCTGACTGTATTACGGTGATGGCAAATGTAAATAGGCTTTTAGGAGAAGACAAAAAATCTACACCGTTTTTGAGGGCCAATGGAAACGGACCTTAACCCGACTTTTTCCACTTCAGCCACTCTCCCCACAGATCTTTCGCGGCGGTAAGGCTAGCTTAATCTCTGTCCCAACCCAAAGCTGGTTCCCTGGTATCTAGATAGGGACTATGGGAACTAGAGTCAAAACAAATAAAAGCAACTGTCAAAAGTTATGAAAATCAAAGAAATCATATATTATGAGTTGTGAAATATGAGAATTATCAAATTGGCTTCAGAGACAATCTAGCTGTTTCTTTTTTAGTTCTACAGGTCTTTATCATGCAAATCCACAGTTGATTAGGCTGCCTCTTCAAGTGAGCACGTGTGTCATGTTGACAAACAAAACACATGAGGTGCTTTCCACTGAAGAAAGTAATCCCTAAAACTATGCCTGATTTGACATACCAAATAACATAAATGAGTGTATATCATTAACCATACAAATATGTGCGTCTCTATCTACAAGTAAAACCAAGCCCCTTTATTAACCACTTGAATCTACTATACTATGAAGCAATGTAATACATACTTGGTTAATAAAGAAATTCTATAAACAAAAAAATAAAAAAAAAACCCCACAAAATAGTTCCCAAAGCTCTATGAATTTAGGATTAAAAAAAAAACTGAACAGATTTCAGCCCAAACAGGCAGGTCGGGGATATAAGTTCCGCAGGAAGTAGATCACAAGATCTCTGCTGGGAGAGTGCACTTCAGACTGGCCAGGAAAATCACGGTGCGCTGTAAGCATGCTGTATGCCCCCCGTGCACTCAACGCAACACGATGCACCCCCCTCCCACCCCCTCCCACCCCCTTCAGCAACCTCAGCACCACCCTCCCTCACCCCACTCACCCATCAACCACACTCACCCCTCACCTCCCTTTCAACCCCCTCACCCCTCACCCCTCACCCCCTCACCCCTCACCCCCTCACCCCCTCACCCCCCTCACCCCCTCACCCCCTCACCCCCTCACCTCTCACCCCTCACCCCCCTCACCCCTCACCCCCTCACCCCCTCACCCCCTCACCCCCTCCCTCACCCCCTCACCCCTCACCCGCTCCTCTTCACCTCCCTCACCCTTCACCCCCTCACCCCTCACCCCTCACCCCCCTCACCCCTCACCCCACACCCCTTACCCCCCCTAACCCCTCACCCCTCACCCCTCACCCCTCACCCCACACCCCTTACCCCCCTAACCCCTCACCCCTCACCCCTCACCCCTCACCCCCCTCACCCCCTCCCTCACCCCCCTCACCCCCTCACCCCCTCACCCCTCACCCTCACCCCTCACCCCCCTCACCCCCTCACCCCTCACCCCCTCCCTCACCCCCTCACCCCCTCACCCCCTCACCCCCTCACCCCCTCACCCCTCACCCCCCTCACCCCCTCACCCCCTCACCCCCTCACCCCCTCACCCTCACCCCCCTCACCCCCTCACCCCTCACCCCCCCTCACCCCCTCACCCCTCACCCCTCACCCCCCTCACCCCTCACCCCCTCACCCCCTCTCACCCCCCTCACCCCCTCACCCCCCCTCCCCCCTCACCCACTCACCCCCTCACCCCCCCAAGCCCTCACCCCCTCAACCCCTATCCCCCCTCCCCTTCACCCCTCAACCCCTCACCCCCTCACCCCCCCTAACCCCCTCACCCCCCCTAACCCCCCTCACCCCCTCACCCCCCTATCCCCCTCACCCCTCGCCCCCCTCGCCCCCCTCGCCCCCCTCACCCCCTCATCCCCTCATCCCCTCACCCCCTCACCCCCATCACCCCCTCACCCCCTCACCCCCTCACCCTCACCCCCTCACCCCCCTCACCCTCACCCCCCTCACCCCCCTCACCCTCACCCCCTCACCCCCCTCACCCCCTCACCCCCTCACCCCCTCACCCCCTCACCCCCCTCACCCCCTCACCCCC